>SJYX01014277.1:4387-16807 GCA_006410675.1 Oreotragus oreotragus
ATTTCAGTTCAGTTCAGTCGTGTCAGACTCCTTGTGACCCCATGAATCGCAGCACGCCAGGCCTCCCTGTCCATCACCATCTCCCATGTGAGTTTACTCAGACTCACATCCATCGAGTGGGTGATGCCATGCAGCCTTCTCATCCTCTGTTGTCCCCTTTTCCTCCTACCCCTAATCCCTCCCAGCATCAGAGTCTTTTCCAATGAGTCAGCTCTTCACATGAGGTGGCCAAAGTACTGAGTTTCAGCTTTAGCATCATTCTTTCCAAAGAAATCCCAGGGCTGATCTCCTTCAAAATGGACTGGTTGGATCTCCTTGCAGTCCAAGGGACTCTCAAGAGTCTTCTCCAACACCACAGTTCAAAAGCATCAATTCTGCGGTGCTCAGCCTTCTTCACAGTCCAACTCTCACATCTCTACATGACCACAGGAAAAACCATAGCCTTGACTAGACAGACCTTTGTTGGCAAAGTAATGTCTCTGCTTTTCAATATGCTATCTAGGTTGGTCATAATTTTTCTTCCAAGGAGTAAAAACGTTATCATTAATCATAGATCCAAAGACTATACCTCAAAAAGTGAATCTTTGTCAGTATTTTGTGTGTGTATCTGAGAAGATACCATAATGATTGATTTCATTTCTACTGTGCATATGCTTTATTTTACTCCATGTCTGGCATGGTTAGTTTTTCTGAGTCTTCAAAAATAAGTTGGAGGTGGGGTCAATAATACTTTCTCATTCCCACTTTATAGTAGATTGCAAATACAAAAATATAAATAGTTGCTTTTTTTAATTCAGTCACTAAGTCATGTCCAATTCTTTGAGACCCTATGGACTTCAGTGCATCAGACTTTCTTGTCCTTCATTATCTCCCAGAGTTTGCTCACACTCATCTACATTGCATTGCTGATGCTATCCAACCACCTTATCTTCTGTCTCAGCCTTCTCCTTCTCTTCTCAATCTTTCCCAGCATCAGGGTCTTTTCCATTGAGTCAGCTCTTTGCATCAAGTGGCCAAAACCTTGGAGCTTCAGCCTAAGCATCAGTCACTCCAATAAATATTCAGGGCTGATTTCCTTTAGAATTGATTGGTTTGATCTCCTTGTAGTCCAAGGGATTCTTAAGAGTCTTTGGGGATAAATATCCAAGGAAAGTCTAAAAGAATGACTCTCAAGCTCTTTTCATATATAATGAAAACGTATATGCAGGTGTACTTAAATGTAAGCTGTGTGAAGCTTACTAAGCTATGTGAAGAAGGAAGAGTAATGAAGCCACTCTCATTCACATACTCTACTGAGACAAGTAAGGGATCATATAGTTTATATACATAAATGTCCTAGTTAGAAAGAGAGGCTAAATTACAAGCCTTATGAAGGGTCCATCATCGTGACAACACACTTTTTTTTTTATTCACTTAGTTATGGAGAGGAGATGATTAAAGTTAGAAGGAAGAAGTTGTAAAAATTGTCTTTTTTTCCTGATTCATTCAAAAGTTTAAGAATTTGCTATAGACTACACATGTGTTTGAGGGCTGACTCTAGCATTGTTCAACAGTATGACCTTACTACATCTCTGTCCTTAACAGTTATGAAACTCATTACATAATGAGCAACAAAGTAACCATCTGAAATTTTGAGACAAATGCACATGATAATGATTTTACTTTAACTTCTACCTTTGCCTTACTTTTTTCCCTAATTTACTTTTCACGTAATTTCTATCTCACTTTAACATTATAAGACCATGGTGAGTAGATAGTAGCTGTAATTGTTTTATTGTTGGTAAAATCACTGGGATTTAGTGCTCATCATTTTAATTATTTTAGATAATATATTTTGTGTTTTTTAAATTAATTCATTTATTTGGAGGCTAATTACTTTACAGTATTGTAGTGGTTTTTGAGATACATTCACATGTATCAGCCATGGGTGTACATGTGCTCCCCATCCTGAACCCCTCCCCCACCTCCCTCCCCATCCCATCCCTCAGGGTCATCCCAGTGCACCAGCCCTGAGTGCCCTGTCTCATGCATCAAGCCTGGACTGGCGATCTATTTCACATATGGTAATATACATGTTTCAATGCTATTCTCTCAAATCAATGTATTTTGAACACCTGATATGTGTAAGATACTGTAAGGATAGGGTAGAGAATAATATATATTCAAAACAATGCTTGTTCCAAAGATGCATATGATATTCTAAGATACAAGATATTCTGTGAATATCAAAATATAATAAATAAGTATACGAGTGACATGAGCAAGGTATAGAAAAATCTGTCTAGAGCTCAGCGAATTAAAATCATTTTAACTGTAATTATATGTGAATAATTTATGGAGAGTCTAGAATTTGAGATAAGATTTGATGATAAAATATGTGCTGGAATAGGAATAACTAAGAAAAGATATGACATCTCATTATAATCCTGCAGTAGTTACTATTTGTTTAGCACTTTATCTATGCTAAGTCTTACACTAAGTGCTCTTACTGTCCTAATTAATGAATAATCACATCAGCTCTATGAGATAGACAGTATATTTCCTTCATTTAGATGTGGAAACTATGTTAGGCCTTTTATAATATACCTAAGCCACAAGTTCAGGATTTAAGTTCACTTTGACTACAGAACCTCCAGACTGTAGTCAACAGAATCAGGCTCCGTCTTAGTCAATCAAGTTTGAACAATTAGGAAAGCATATGATACATCATCACTTGAAAGATATGAAAGTTTTTAAAACATGTAGATTGGTGTTTCTTGAGTAATCCAAAACAAAATTTACTTTCATACCATGATAGTTTGTAGCAAACATTACCAAACAAGTGAATTCCATCTTCAGAAAGACAGAAAAAATAATTGCAATATAGAAAGGAAATCAATTTAAAAAAATAATGAGTAAGTTTTTCAATATCATATATATAAAAGGAAAGCAGAAAATAATGAATAAGAGGCATCAATTTGTTCCTACAGATTTATATCTATCAATTATCTGATCTTAATTCCAGCTCAACATTTCTCAGTTAGCGTATGGTGGATCCAACAGGAAGAAAAGAGATTATATTCTGAAGATGATGCAAGTATTAGTTAGCAAGTACAGGTAAGAGCCTGGGGAGTATTTATGTGTAAGACAGAATTCTGTTTCATTAAACAGGGCAGAGAGTAAGACTGAATATTTAAAATATTATTAACATGGAGGTACTTTCTAAAGATATGGGGTTTCACTGAGGTGACTCAGTGGTAAAGAATCCCCCTACCAATGCAGGAGACACAGGAGATGCAAGTTCAATCTCTGGGTTGGAAAGATATGCTGGAGGAGGATATAGCAACCCACTATACCCACTAAGGATACTCCAGTATCCTTGCCTGAAAAATCCCATGGACAGAAGAGCCTGGCAGGCTACAGTCCATGGGGTTACAAAAAGTCAGAAATGACTGAGCACAGACTAATAATTCTAAGGATATGAGATGTAATACCTAACAAGGACCCCAACCAATAGGGCGAACTTGCTGCTAGGATGAATCTAGAAGCTGAAGTAAGAATGGCCTATACGAAGTAAAACTGAACTAAATTTTTCCTCTAAGAAGATGGAAAAAAGACATATGGTTCAGGCAGGTGGCCATAATGGAAAGGATATTGATGGTAAGGCCAGAAGACCCAGGGTTATGTTTCACAGGAGAGTCCAGAGGACACATCACCCACCTGAAGCAGTCAGTACTGTGCTGCCAAGAGGGACGCTTGCATCAGTAAGAAATTCAGAGGTCACTCTCCTCTGCAGTCCAGCACTAATTCAGCCACAAAAGAGCTGGTCTCAACGGGCAATGGGGATCATGGGACACAGAAATGATAAAGACTATGTGATCGGGCTTCAACCTAAGACTCCAGGAGACTGCAAATACTATAAGGACAGGAGGGCACAGATGGAAGGGTGGGCAATAGGAGTGAACCCTGAGGGAGAAACAAGCATGGTAATGCTGGGGGAAAATAGATAGCCAATGAGGGTGCTCCCTAATATCCACAATAAAAAGGCACAGATGGAATTACAGGAAGCTGAGTTTGATTACATGGATAAAATACAATGACTCATTGCTCAGCTCCAGGATCTGAGTCAATATGAAATCTGGCACAAACGGAAAAGTAAGTGGACCCTGCAATACCATGGAAAGTATATGCTTTGACAATTCCCCTGTCCATTCCCGGGGTTACTCAAGTAACTGTGTAGTGGGTGTATGTGTGCTAAGTCGCTTCAGTCACGTTTGACTCTTTCTGACCCTGTGGACTGTAGCCCGCCAGGGTCCTCTCTCCATGGGATTCTCCAGGCAAGAATACTGGAGTGGGTTGCCATGCCTTCCTCCAGGTAATCTTCCCGACCCAGGGACTGAACCTGTATCTCTTGTCTCTTGCATTGGTAGGCGGGTTCTTTACTACTAGCGCCACCTGTGAGGACTCCTGGGCACAGCAGCTGAGTTGATACTGACACCCAGAGACTTGAGTATCATTACGGCTCCCAGAGGGAATGAAGCACATGTGGGGGCATAAAGACCTAGTGGTAAATACAAGGAACAGGTCCTAAGCACCGCTTGGCTAAGGTCTGGTTTAAAATGCATCCACTGACAAACAACTAATATCAAAAATATACAAGCAACTCCTGCAGCTCAATTCCAGAAAAATAAACGACACAATCAAAAAAATGGGCCAAAGAACTAAACAGACCTTTCTCCAAAGAAGACATTCAGATGGCTAACAAACACATGAAAAGATGCTCAACATCACTCATTATCAGAGAAATGCAAATCAAAACCACAATGAGGTACTATTTCACGCCAGTCAAAATGGCTACGATCCAAAAGTCTACAAGCAATAAATGCTGGAGAGGGTGTGGAGAAAAGGGAACCCTCCTACACTGTTGGTGGGAATGCAAAATAGTACAGCCACTATGGAGAACAGTGTGGAGATTCCTTACAAACCTGCAAATAGAACTGCCTTATGACCCAGCAATCCCACTGCTGGGCATACACACCGAGAAAACCAGAACAGAAAGAGACACATGTACCCCAATGTTCATCGCAGCACTGTTTATAATAGCCAGGACATGGAAACAACCTAGATGTCCATCAGCGGATGAATGGATAAGAAAGCTGTGGTATATATACACAATGGAGTATTACTCAGCCATTAAAAAGAATACATTTGAATCAGTTCTAATGAGGTGGATGAAACTGGAGCCTATTATACAGAGTGAAGTAAGCCAGAAAGAAAAACACCAATACAGTATACTAACGCATATATATGGAATTTAGAAAGATGGTAATGATAACCCTGTATGCGAGACAGCAAAAGAGACACAGATGTATAGAACAGTCTTTTGGACTCTGTGGGAGAGGGAGAGGGTGGGATGATTTGGGAGAATGGCATTGAAACATGTATAATATCATATACAAAATGAATCACCAGTCCAGGTTTGATGCAGGATACAGGATGCTTGAGGCTGGTGCACTGGGATGACCCAGAGGGATGGTATGGGGAGGGAGGTGGGAGAGGGGTTCAGGATGGGGAACACGTGTATACCTGTGGCAGATTCATGTTGATGTATGGCAAAAGCAATAAAATATTGTAAAGTAATTAGCCTCCAATTAAAATAAATAAATTTAAATTTTAAAAAAATGTATCCACTGGGTCTACAAGCTTTCCCAGTGAGCATTTTTCCAGTCTGTGAGGAAAATTCTGAAGGACATACATAGTAGTTGGAGTAACCCTAAAACTGAGTCCTTGTTGTGTGACATCAGAGTTAGTATAGTAAGGGATAGACAGTAGAATTCTCTGAAACAGCCCTATTTTCCTACCAATAATACAATAAATTGACTCTACAACTCCATTTATTTAGGTGAGAAAAATAGCATGTTCTGCACTGAATGCTAGACAAATAACTGGAATCCCACAACTCAAATGGCATTCTCTATCAAGTTACAGATTCAGGGAATTTCTCACTGGTAGCACTTGGATAATTTTTAAAAAATCAACTTGCAAACTTGTTTCTTTGTTCCTATTCTGCCATTGGTCCAATAAAATTCAGGTTTATAATCTACTACATGAGCAGATAATCATCAAATATGGCAACAGAAATTTATTGGCCCCCTCAGGGTCAGAGAAAACACAGATAAATGAAATATATAATAATTTTAAAATATCACTTTAATAATTCCATTAACATTGCTGGTAGTACTAATAATACTACCACTGTGAATGTCATCATTGATTGAGAATTCAGTGTTTTCTAGGTAGTCAATGTCAACATGTAAATTCTCCCAGCAGTACTCATACATAGGTACCATTATTTGCCCCCAATTTAAAGAAACAGCCTCAGAGAAATCAAGATGCCTGTCTAAAGATACACAACTATCACTGGAAGACCAATTTTAAATTCATGCCAATATTTTTAGATTTTTTTTTTCCTTCTTATTTCATGGCTAAGACATTGCTTCTGTCAATGCTAGATCCATTTAATATGTGTTTTAGGTACTGTCTGTAGGAAGAAGAGCTTCTAACGTAACAACTTCCATGAACAAATAAATATGCAAAGCACTGTGTACTGTTACTTTTTGATTAGGGAATACAAAATCTATCTTACCATAGTAAAGGCTTAATAAAGTTCTGCAGTAAACAAACAAACAAAAAATAAAACTAACTCTCCAAACAAACAAGATTATTTAATATTGTTAAATATAGTGTTTTCTAGAGTTACTAGCAGGGAAGGCAATAGCACCCCACCCCAGTACTCTTGCCTGGAAAATCCAATGGATGGAGTAGCCTGGTGGGCTGCAGTCCATGGGGTCGCTAACAGTCAGACAGACTGAGCGACTTCACTTTCACTTTTCTCTTTCATGCATTGGAGAAGGAAATGGCAACCCACTCCAGTATTCTTGCCTGGAGAATCCCAGGGACGGGGAAGCCTGGTGGGCTGCCGTCTATGGGGTCACACAGAGTCGGACACGACTGAAGTGACTTAGCAGCAGCAGCAGCAGAGTTACTAGAATATTATATCAGTTAGGACACATTGGCTAAAAGTAACAGCAATTTCAAGTCAAAGTCATTTAACCAATATGGCCACTTATCATCTTGCATAATAAGAAATCATAAGTAAATTAGCTTCTGAATTGAGTAATTCAATGGATTGACTCAATTAGGAAATATTCAGAATCTTTCTTCTTTTCACTTTGCCAGCAGCAACTTTTAAATTATTTTTCAATTTTATACCATAAAATCTTGTATTGAAATATGCTTGAAAATACTTTCTCCTGACATGCCAATTGACCTGTGTAATTCTGTAAAGTGATATTAAGGGGAATTTCCCATTTAAAAAAATAGATTTCACTTAGATACATCTTAATTTTCAACTTTTAATTTGATGTCTAATTTCTCCTAATTCAAGTAAATATAACGTTAATTTTCTTTAAGAATTTTAAAATACACTGTGTCAGCTGTACATGAGATGAATAAGGTTTTTAAATGACCAGGGGCAAGCATTACTTAAACATTTAGTAATAGGATTTATCTCCTACCCTGATTAAAAATTTACAACTACTTTTGCATTTCTTAGAAAACAGCAGAATTATGAGATTAGAATTTCATAATTAATATATATATTTTGAGGATTTTATCATAACTGACAGTTTTTAGTTCTCTTTATTTTCTCCCAGAAGTTGAAGAATGATGGAATTCTGGCCATATCACTTAGAATTACGTTAATGGTTCCCAATAGCACTAACTTAAATTGCCATTTACTTTTCTACAAGTAGTTCAGTTGTTCTATGATGCCATAGAAATCTAGGCTTTTTTCTTTGTAAGTCACCAACCTCGAATATAGGGCAATCTAAAATCATCTTTTCTTTCGTAATAATGGCAAGATGGCCACTGTAGCTCCAGCCATCATGAAGACTCAATGTGGACATACGGGGAAAACAGAAGACAGAGATGGTAATAACCACATTGGTCTCTTAATTGGGAAAGAAACATTTTCCATAGAGATTCATAGCAAACGTGTACCTCATCATTGACCAGAGTTGGACCACACGTATCTGCAAGTGATGCTGGAAAGTGAGGAATCAAATTGTGATATTTGTATTAGATCAATTACAATTGAATGCCTAGATGTGTGCACATCTGCACCACAAAAATAACCAAGGTGCTATTAATAAAGGAGTTTTTTTTTTTTTTTTTCTTGGCAGCATTGTCTTTAATACCTGCCTACTCTCAGGTGCTACAGTGCTCACAGGAAAAACATGCCAATGGATTCCTGACTTTGAATCTGTTTCTTCCCTTTATGAGTGATGTGACCCTGAACAAATTATTAAAAATACAATACTACAGAAACTGAAAAAAACTAGAAGAAAGCTTTCAAGACTCTCTCCACTAAGTATTCTCACTTATTCTCATTCATCCCCACAAATTCTTCCCTACTGTCTGACAACATACATGGGTTATCTATACTCCTATCTAAATCTATTTGTTCCCTATCTCTTAGCTCTTCTTACCTGTTCAAAAATATCACTTCAGCAATCATCCCCAACTCTTACCTGTACCATTAATTTTCTTCTCTGCTGGTTCTTTCTCATCAGTATCCAAATCTTTCTTCCATCTCCTTCACTCTTGAACCTCAATCAGCAGTCATTATAAAAGCCACTCATATTAATACAAAATTTTGCAACCTTGTTTGAAAGAGGCTTGCAACAATTGCAAAAATGATACTCAGATATAAGTTAAAAGTAAAGTGATCTTTTTCTTTGTGTCTTAAAGGAAAGAGTACATTTACCTTCATTTATCACTGCTAGAATCTTGTCACACAAGAATGACTAAGCAATGAGAATGGGACCACCATAACTTAGGTCAATCTGGATCAAGCTCTCCTGAAATATATTTGACACAATTGGGAAATGAGATCAAACATTTGGGGGAAATTCAGAGTTCTTTTTTGTATAGAAGGAAGGATGGATGCTTCCTTCTATACAAAAAGAAACACATAACCAACAATAATGTGTCACCCACTGTCATTCAAAGACCCAGTCAGTTGGGAAAAATATGAGATATATATTAAAGCTCAGAAGGGACATCATTTCTGGTAAAGTATCAGTTCCTTTTGGAGTAAGAGTAATTAATATCCCACAAGACACTGGTGTTCTATGAAACACAATTTGGATAGTACCAGTAGAGAAAGCAGCAGCTGTGAGGTGCTGGAGGGACTATGAGGAGATACACCATATTGAAAGGAAGAGAAGCCCCAGCAAGAAGGTAGGCACTGGAGTGGGAGCTGCATGGTGCTGGAGGGACTTTAAGGAGATATCCCATGTCCAAGCAGACAAGAGAAGCCCCAGCAAAATGGTAGGAGGGGCAAAATCGTATTTAGAATCAAACCCCATACCTGCCAGAGATGCTCAGAAGGCTCAAACAAACCTAGTGAACACCAGGACTCAGAGGCCCCACAGAGACTGAGACAGAACTGTGTTTGAGTATCTTTGGAGGTATGGGTCAGCAGGGGACTGCCTCAGGGGCAGGAGCTCCGGGTGCAGCAGACATGGGTATGGCATAAGCCTTCTTGGAGGAGGTCACCATTAACCTCACAATCGAGCCACCAGGACTTATACAGGACTGGGAAATAGACCCTTGGAAGGCTCAAAAAGAACCTTTGTGTACCAGGACCCAGGAGAAAGAAGAAGTGACCCCACAAGAGACTAACCCAGACTTGCTCCTGAGTGTCCAGGAGTCTCCTGCACAGGTGTCGGTTGGTGGTGGCCTGTTGCAGGGCTGGGGACACTGACAGTAGCAGTGCATGCATGGGACCTTTTGAAGGAGGTTGCCATTATCTTTATTACCTCCATCATAGTTTAGAAAGAAAGTGAAGTTGCTCAGTCATGTCTGACTCTTTGTGACCCCATGGACTACAGCCTACCAGGTTCCTACATCCATAGGATTTTCCAGGCAAGAGTACTGGAGTGGGTTGCCATTTCCTTCTCCAGGAGATCTTCCCGACTGTGGGATTGAACATGGGTCCCCCACATTGTAGGCAGATCCTTTACTGTCTGAGCCACAGGGAAGTCCATAGTTNTCCATAGGATTTTCCAGGCAAGAGTACTGGAGTGGGTTGCCATTTCCTTCTCCAGGAGATCTTCCCGACTGTGGGATTGAACATGGGTCCCCCGCATTGTAGGCAGATCCTTTACTGTCTGAGCCACAGGGAAGTCCATAGTTTCGCCCCAGGTAAATAACAGGGAGAGAACACAGCCCTGCCTATCAACAGAAAATTGGATTAAGGATTTAATAAGCATGGTCCCACCCATCAGAACAAGACCCAGTTACCCCCTCAGTCAGTCTCTCCCATCAGAAAATTTTCATAAGCCTCTTATCCTTCTACATCAGAGGGGAGACAGACTGAGAACCACAATCACAGAAAACTAAAAAATCGGATCACATGGACCACTATCTTGTCTAACTCAATGAAACTATGAGCCATGCCATGTAGGACCAACCAAGAAGGACAGGTCATGGTGGAGAGTTCTGACAAAACGTGGTCCACTGGAGGAGGGAATGGCAAACTACTTAATATGCTTGCCTTCAGAATCACATGAACAGTTTGAAAAGGCAAAAAGATAGGACACTGAAAGATAAACTCTCAGGTCAGGAGGTGCACAAACGCTGCTGGAGATCAGTGGAGAAATAACTCCAGAAAGGCTGAAGAGAGGGAGCCAAAGCACAGACGACACCCAGCTGTGGATGGGACTGGCGGTGGAGGTAAACTCCAATGTGGTAAAAAAAAAAAAGAGTTGATACAAACCAGCTAGAGAAAGAATGAAGGGATGGAGCCAAAGCAAAAACAATGCCCAGTTGTGGATGCTTCTGGTGGCAGAAGCAAGGTCCGATGCTGTAAAGAGCAATACTTCATAGGAACTT
The DNA here is from genome assembly GCA_006410675.1 of Oreotragus oreotragus. NCBI lineage: Eukaryota > Metazoa > Chordata > Mammalia > Artiodactyla > Bovidae > Oreotragus > Oreotragus oreotragus. The sequence continues at coordinate 15,326 of SJYX01014277.1, forward strand.
GGAATGTCAGGTCCATGAATCAAGGCAAATTGGAAGTGGTCAAACAGAAGATGGCAAGCGTGAACATCAACACTCTAGGAATCAGCGAACTAAAATGGACTGGAATGGGTGAATTTAACTCAGATGACCATTATATCTACTACTGTGGGCAGGAATCCCTTAGAAGAAATGGAGGAGCCATCATGGTCAACAAAAGAGTCCGAAATACAGACTTGGATGCAATCTCAAAAACAACAGAATGATTTCCGTTCATTTCCAAGGTAACCATTCATTATTACGGTGATCCAAGCCTATGTCCCAACTAGTAACACTAAAGAAGCTGAAGTTGAACGGTTCTATGAAGACCTACAAGACCTTTTAGAACTAACACCCCCAAAAGATGTCCTTTTCATTATAGAGGACTGGAATGCAAAAGTAGGAAGTCAAGAAACACCTGGAGTAACAGGCAAATTTGGCCTTGGAATATGGAATGAACCAGAGCAAAGGCTAATAGAGTTCTGCCAAGAGAACGCACTAAATATTAGCAAGCAAAATCAGTACAGTATAATGAGTATTAAAATTCTGAAAAATTATTTAAGACTGTCTATTGCCAATAACACCAAGCTCTTACCCTGCATCAGGTTGGCTACATCTCATTTCCTGAACTTCAGTTATTGCTACACTATCAGGATTCAGTTCAGTTCAGTTCAGTCGCTCAGTTGTGTCCGACTCTGCAACCCCATGAATCACAGCACGTCAGGCCTCCCTGATCATCACCATCTCCCGGAGTTCACTCAGAATCACTTCCATCGAGTCCATAAGCCCATCCAGCCATCTCATCTTCGGTTGTCCCCTTCTCTTCCTGCCCCCAATCCCTCCCAGCATTAGGATTAGAGTAATAATAAACAACAAGAGAAGATTGTACACATGGACATCACCAGATGGTCAACACTGAAATCAGATTGATATTATTCTGTGCTGCCAAAGATGGAAAAGCTCTATACAGTCAACAAAAACAAGACCAGGAGCTGACTGTGGCTCAGATCATGAACTCCTTATTACCAAATTCAGACTTAAATTGAAGAAAGTAGGAAAAACCGCTAGACCATTCAGGTATGACCTAAATCAAATCCCTTATGATTATACAGTGGAAGTGAGAAATAGATTTAAGGGCCTAGATCTGATAGATAGAGTGCCTGATCAACTATGGACGGAGGTTCATGACATTGTACAGGAGACAGGGATCAAGACCATCCCCATGGAAAACAAATGCAAAAAAGCAAAATGGCTGTCTGGGGAGGCCTTACAAATAGCTGAGAAAAGAAGAGAGGCGAAAAGAAAAGGATAAAAGGAAAGATATAAGCATCTGAATGCAGAGTTCCAAAGAATAGCAAGAAGAGATAAGAAAGCCTTCTTCAGCAATCAATGCAAAGAAGTAGAGGAAAAGAACAGAATGGGAAAGACTAGAGATCTCTTCAAGAAAATTAGAGATACCAAGGGAAC
>SJYX01014277.1:20191-61319 GCA_006410675.1 Oreotragus oreotragus
AATTTGGAAAACTCAGCAGTGCCAAAGGACTGGAAAAGGTCAGTTTTCATTCCAATTCCAAAGAAAGACAATGCCAAAGAATGCTCAACTACCATACAATTGCACTCATCTCACATGCTAGTAAAGTAATGCTCAAAATTCTCCAAGCCAGGCTTCAGCAATACGTGGAATGTGAACTTCCTGATGTTCAAGGTGGTTTTAGAAAAGGCAGAGGAACCAGAGATCAAATTGCCAACCTCCGCTGGATCATGGAAAAATCAAGAGAGTTCAAGAAAAACATTTGTTTCTGCTTTATTGACTGCCAAAGCCTTTGACTGTGTGGATCACAATAAACTGTGGAAAATTCTGAAAGAGATGGGAATACCAGACCACTTGACCTGCCTCTGGAGAAATTTGTATGCAGGTCAGGAAGCAACAGTTAGAACTGGACGTGGAACTACAGACTGGTTCCAAATAAGAAAAGGAGTATGTCAAGGCTGTATATTGTCACCCTGCTTATTTAACTTCTATGCAGAATACATCATGAGAAACGCTGGACTGGAAGAAGCACAAGCTGGAATCAAGATTGCTGGGAGAAATATCAATAGCCTCAGAGATGCAGATGACATCTCCCTTATGGCAGAAAGTGAAAAGGGATTAAAGAGCCTCTTGATGAAAGTGAAAGAGCAGAGTGAAAAGTTGGCTTAAACCTCGACATTCAGAAAACGAAGATCATGGCATCTGCTCCCTTCACTTCATGGGAAATAGATGGGGAAACAGTGGAAACAGTGTCAGACACTAATGTTTTGGGCTCCAAAATCATTGCAGATGGTGACTGCAGCCATGAAATTAAAAGACGCTTACTTCTTAGAAGGAAAGTTATGACCGACCTAGATAGCATATTCAAAAGCAGAGATATTTTCTTTACCAACAAATGTCCATCTAGTCAAGGTTATGGTTTTTCCAGTGGTCATGTATGGATGTGAGAGTTGGACTGTGAGGAAATATGAGCGCCAAAGAATTGATGCTTTTGAACTGTGGTGTTGGAGAAGACTCTTGAGAGTCCCTTAGACTACAAGGATATTCAACCAGTCCATCCTAAAAGAGACTAGTCCTGGATGTTCATTGGAAGGACTGATGCTGAGGCTGAAACTCTAGTATTTTGGCCACCTCATGTGAAGAGTTGACTCATCAGAAAAGATCCTGATGCTGGGAGGGATTGGGTACAGGAAGAGAAGGGGACGACCGAGGATGAGATGGTTGGATGGCATCACCAACTCGATGGAGATGAGTTTGGGTGAACTCGGGAGTTGGTGATGGACAGGGAGGCCTGGCGTGCATTCATGGGGTTGCAAAGAGTTGGACATGACTGAGTGACTGAAGTGAACTAAACTGAACTGGAAGAGAAACTATGACAAACTTAAACAGTATGCTAAAATGCAGGGATATCACTTGGCCGACAATGCTCTGTATAGTCAAAGTGTGGTTTTTCCAGTAGTCATGTACAGATGTGAGAGTTGTACCATAAATAAGGCTGAGCAATGAAGAACTTATGCTTTCTAACTGTGATGCTGTGAAGACTCTTGAGAGTCCCTTGGACTGCAAGAAGATCAAACCAGTCAATCCTAAAGAAAATCAGCCCTGAATATTTATTGGAAGGACTGATGCTGAAGCTGAAACTCCAATGATTTGACACCTGATGAGAAGAGCTAACCCACTGGAAAAGACCCTGATGTTGAGAAAGAATGAAGACAGGAGAAGGGGATGACAGAGATAGAGATCATTGGATGTCAACACTGAATCACTGGACCTGACTTCAAGCATGCTCTGTGAGATGGTGAAGAACAGGGAAGTCTGGTGTGCTCCTGTTCATGGGATTGCAAAGAGCTGGACATGACTTAGCGATTGAACAAGAACAAAAAAAAAAGAGGCGGATATATATATGACTTGAGTAAATCTCTAAGGAACAAAGAGTTTAAGTTAAAGATTAACATATTTCAGAATTAAAAATNATTGCAAAGAGCTGGACATGACTTAGCGATTGAACAAGAACAAAAAAAAAAAGAGGCGGATATATATATGACTTGAGTAAATCTCTAAGGAACAAAGAGTTTAAGTTAAAGATTAACATATTTCAGAATTAAAAATGCAGTGAATACCTAAATAAGAATAAAATATACTAGGAAGAAAATACATTTTAAAAGTAACAGAAACTTCTCTACCTGAGAGACAAACAGTTTCATGGCCTTTTGAAAGCAACTCATACCAGTAAGCATTGGATGTCACCTATGATAGGAATTAAAATAAAACATTTCTTTTTGCAGTATTTAAAAGAGTTGTTGAGATACTCACAGATTCACATCAGTGTAGTTCGAGACTAATTCATTTCTAACCTTACAATGAGATGTTATTTGCCATCACAGCCATCCTTTCTCATATGCTAATTCACACAGAATTTGCTAGAAGGGAAGAACTGTTATAGCATAAATGAAGATCTTTAAAAAGAGATGTGATCCTATGATGTTTCTGCTTCTGGCTTAATCAGAGATAAGATTTACTTCCAGTTTTCTGATCTCTTGTTAGCTATGAACAAGCTACAAGGTACATACTCACCTAGCAAAAAAGAAAAAAAGAAAAATAGATGAGCAGAGAACCAGAATCTTTAATCAGCAATCCTCCTCATGAATATTGATCCCATGGACTTCTTGACTGTCTAGATATATACTTCCTTTTCCTTGTTTTACCACCCTCAGAGAATATATCCTAGCAATACCATCTGGCAGGGGGGGAAATGAAATAAAGGAGTATGAACTCAAAAGTTCTTCTCCAAAGCTTCTGCTGGTAAACCTACTGCTTCAAGGAAAAAAAATCTTCCTGATAATGCAGGAGACTTAAGTTCAATCCTTGGGTTTGGAATATCCCCTGGAGGAGCAAATGGCTACCTACTTCAGTATTCTTGCCTGGGAAATCCCATGGACAGAGGAGCCTGGTGGGCTACAGTCCATGGGTCACAAAGAATCAGTCACAACTGAGTATACACACACACACACACAAAGAACTACACATTCTTCACTGGAGAAGGTATAAATAGTAACTCTTTAAAATGTAAACATATTTTGGCTATTATTTTCAGAAGTAAAGTGGAATGCAACCAGAGAGAACTAGAGTAGTTAAAAATGATACATTTTCTTTCCCAAATCAATTGGGAAATAAATATATGATGGCTAGTAAAACAGAATTCAAGCATTATTTCTAGAAAATCAGATAAGAAAATATGAGAGAAACCAGGTCCCAAAGTTGTTGCTGTTGTTGTTGAGTTGCCCAGTCATGTCCAACTCTTTGTGACCCCATGGCCTCCCTGTCCCTCACCATCTCCCAAAGTTCGCCCAAATTCATGTCAATTGCATCAGTGATGCCATCCAGTCATCTCATCCTCTGATGCCCTCTTCTCCTCCTGCCCTCAATCTTTCCTCATATCAGGGATTTTTCCAATGTGTCAGCTGTTTGCATTAGATGACCAAAATACTGGAGCTTCACCTTCAACATCAGTCTTTCCAAGGAGTATTCAGAGTTGATTTCCCTTAAGATTGACTGGTTTGATCTCCTTGCTGTCCAACGGACTCCCAGAAATCTTCTCCAGCACCACAGTTTGAAGCTATCAATTCTTGGTTCCAAAGTAGGGTTTCTTGTTCTCTGATACCCTCAACAGAAAATAAGTGAAAGTGCAGAGCAAGATCAAACTCATTATCCGTTCATTTCCAAGTTTCAAAGCTAGCATAAAAACAATGTGACCATTTCATGAGACTAGACTGTGAAAGAGGTGTCCGCCTAACTTAAGGATGTTCCTAACTATGGCGAAAGGGAGAGAGAGAGATAAAGAAAATAAATGTCTCCCAGTAGAGTATAACCTCCACAGAGGATCTCTGTTTTGCCCACTGCTGTATTTCAAGTTCCTTAAACACAGAGGGTGTTCGGTGAATAGTTATAGAGTGAACGTCATATAATTATCACCATCATATGTAAATACACCTCAAGTTTGTAAGGACAGGGTCTGTTCAGATTTTTTAGTTAAATAAGAAAAGATTGTTCCTCAACTGAACATCAAATAACATTCTGCAAGTTTCCATTTTAATGATTAGCAGCAACCCTCACTGAGGGTTAATTCTCTTACTGGTTAACTCCAACTTACAGAGTGTGTCCTCTGGCAGCAGAAATACACAATTCTGAGATAGCCCAGAATAAGGATTGCTACACCTGGAGACAATTAAGCTTCAAGACCATTTGACAAGCACAGGTGTTCTGGCAAGCAGAATACTCCCATTCTCTGTAACCAGCTGAAGCTCCTGATTAATTGACTTGATTTTAACCTCAAGTAATGTCCACTGAGTTGCTGAAGAGAAATGAGATGACAATGAACCTTAGTCACAGGGGAGAAGTAAGAGCTTTTACATGTTTGTGTGAAAAATAAACCTAATTCATTTCAACAGGACATGTAAAAAGACATTAGTATTAATAATTATTTAGATTTTATGGATATGCTTCTCTCTGATTCTCAGTAGACTTAAATGAAAATAATGGCTCTTATAGTGGAGTGGTGAAAGTTTCATTTATTTGAGGGGAATATAATCATTTCAAAAATCTCCTCTTGAGGAAACTATATTTCCCTATACCCTAGAAACAAGTTTCTGCTTTTCTCTTGTAAACTATGGTAAGGAATTGGGGGTAATATTTATAGAAACAGGAGATTAATGCAAATCTGTGATATTAATACATCATTATTTCCCTTTCTAGACAACATTTTGTTTAGATTACATATGCACATGCTAAAAATAGTGACATTCCAAAATTGTGGTTGCTGTTAGATGCAAAGTCTACTAATATAACCCATGATGGCTGACTATTTGAATGATAACATTTGAATTTTTCATTTGTGTTTAAATTTTTTTTCTTGCTAACAGGTCTAGATATGATATCTTTTCAGAGCCATTGAAACTACTAAGAACCAGTTCCTGCAAATTAATTGGCAAGCTTCTGTTCACATGAAACATACTTTTAAAATGTATCTATGGGCCACTTGCTATTTTTCTCCTTTTCTTTTTCTTCCAATGGTCAATTACTTTTGTAATATTATAATAATATTCAAGTCTTGTTTTTGAATAATCTAGATGTTACCATCTAACAAGGAGACAAGGTTATGCCATAAAAATGTTTCAGAGCACACACACATACAAAATTATTCAAAGAAGGTTGTCTGTTACTTGAAATAAACAATGTAATTTCTATGGAAAAAAAATATAACTCTGTCTCTATCAGCACAGAGATGCATTCTAACCACCAGTCCATTTCCTGTGACTTCATCTCTGAAATCATAAAGTATATAGTTGCTTTCTGTCTATATCATGTAAGTAGGGTAGTTACAGTAAGGAAATATTCTAAATATAAATAAGTCAATATGAAAGATACAAGGTATTAATTTTTAAACTTCCCTATTCTTTATATTGCTCTGTGTGTCTTTGGTTGAGCTGTCTTGGTTTATTCATAACTCTGATGCCAAAATATTTCTTTCTCTACTTCCCATTATCCTTGTCACTCTACCTAAACAAATGACTTTCTAAACTACTATCTATATTCCAGAGAACTCCAGAAAAACATCTACTTTTGCTTCATTGATTCCACTAAAGCCTTTGACTGTGTGGATCACAAAAAACTGGAAAATTCTGAAAGAGACGGGAATATCAGACTACCTTACCTGCCTCCTGAAAAACCTCTTCACAGGTCAAGAAGCAACAGTTAGAGCCAGATGGAACAATGGACTAGTTCTTAACTGGGAAAGGAGTACGTCAAGGCTGTATATTGTCACTCTGCTTATTTAACTTATATGCAGAATACATCATGCAAAATGCCAGGCTGGATGAAGCACAATCTGGAAGCAAGATTGCCAGGAGAAATATCAATAACTTCAGATATGTTGATGGCACCATCATTATGGCAGGAAGCAAAGAAGAACTAAAGCGCCTCTTGATGAAAGTAAGAGGAGAGTGAAAAAGTTGGCTTAAAACTCAACATTCAAAAAACTATGATCATAGCATCAGATCCCATCACTTCATGGCAAATAGATGGGGAAACAATGGAAACAGTGAGAAACTTTATTTTGAGGGGCTCCAAAATCACTGCAGATGGTGACTGTAGCCATGACATTAAAAGGCGCTTGCTCTTTGAAAGAAAAGCTATGGCAAATCTAGACAACCTATTAAAAAGCAGAGACAGTTCTTTGCCAACAAAGGTCCATCTAGTCAAAGCTATGGTTTCTCCAGTAGTCATGTATGGATGTGAGAACTGGACCATAAAAAAGGCTGAGTGCTGAAGAATTGATGCTTTTGGACTGTGGTGTTGGATAAGACCCTTGAGATTCCCTTGGACTGAAAGGGAGATCAAGCCAGCCAATCCTAAAAGAAATCAATCCTGAATATTCATTGGAAGGACTGATGCTGAAGCTCCAATACTTTGGTCACCTGATGCATAGAGCCAATTCATTGTAAAAGACCCTGATGCTGGAGGAGACTGGAGGTGGAAGAAGGGGCATGACAGAGGATGAGATGGTGGATGGCACCACCAACTCAATGGACATGACTTTGAGCATGCTCCAGGAGATGCTTAAGCACAGGGAAGCCTGGTGTGTCACAGTCCATGGGGTTGCAAAGAATCAGACGTAACTGAGCAACTGAACAACAAATCTATTTTCTACATGTTTTACCATTCCTTTTATTTTTTTCCCTCTATTTTTTCTTGATCTAAGCTTATTTCTTGTAAAAGTAACTGCATGAATTATATGCCAAAGCATATGAATTATATGCTCAACCTTTATAGTGCCATTTACTAGTTATAAGATAATCAACAAGCCATTTAATATTTTTGAGTTACAACTGCTATCCAAGAAATGAAAATAGCAGCTATAATATTATTTTTATTATTAATCACAGCTGTCATCTATTAATAGGAATCAGGAAACATACACTTTTATATAATAATGGCTTAATACTGTTAGTGATATTATTAAGGTCCTCAGACTTATTTTGAAGGCATAAAATAAAAACAGAAAGAAATTATTCAAGTAACTTTGAATAAATCACATAATTTGAAAAAAAAAAGGTAGATGTGTAAGCTGAAGCCTGATCTAAATTGGCTGTGCAATTTTAATGCAACTTAAGTTGACAGAAATATAAACATGAAAACATTTTGCAAACTAAAAGCAACATGCAAGTATAAGAGAACAAAATCAACTTCTTCCCATATTCTTTTTGATGACTCGAAATGAAAACAACAGACAATGGACTTTAAGAAATAAATGTTGTAATATCAGCAATCTATTTCCAATGCTTCCAATGTTCTACTGACTTCCTAAAGAGGAAATTATACCATGAAATACAAGTATAACTTTATTCCTTCCCCAACTAGGGGTCATAGCTCTCTAGTGTTGACAAGAGAAGGGGTTGATGCTAAACAGAAGTGCAGGGAAGAGACGGTGAGGAAAACAAAGTGAATGAAGAGACTCAGTCACTTTCCTTTCATCCTTTGGTGAGATATGGGTCCTCAAGTGTGATTGTTGCTTAAAAAATAATTATGAGGAGTTGGTCAAGTCGCTCAAACCTGCTAGCAGCTTCTTAGTATAGTGAACATATCAAAAAACAGTATTACAGAAACTAAAATTTATTTGGGGGTCCAGGTGTATAGTTCCTGACATAAGATTAATTTTTGTTTGCAGTATTTACAATAGTTAAGCACTTTATGATGGAGTTTCACATTATACATTGAGATTTCTTGTTTGATGCTTTCTTCATCTGTGTATGTGTGTGTGTGTGTGTGTGTGTTAGTCCTTCAGTCATGTCCAACTCTTTGTGAATCCATGGACTACAGTCCGCCTGGCTCCTCTGACCATGGCATTCTCCAGGCAGGAAACACTGGCGTGGGCTGTCATTTCCTTCTCCAGGAGATCTTCCTGACCCAGGGATCAAACTCGGTCTCCTACATTAAGGGCAGATTCTTTACCAGCTGAGCCAACCAGGGAAGCCCACTTTCTTCATAATCTTCCTTATATATTCACTGAGTTTAAAGCCACAGAAAAGATCTGGAGACGGAAAGTGATCAAATACTATCCTAGTTCCCAGACATTTAAAATATAGACTTTAAAAATTTTTAGCAACATTTAGATATACAGAAAAATTATAAAGACAGTAAATGAAGCTCCCATACATGCCACACTGAGTTTCCTCTCTTAATAGCATCTTACACTGAGTATGAACTATGTGTTACAATTAATGAACCAATATTGATACATTTAATAAAGTCCATATTTTATTCAGATTTTCTAATGTATATGCTCATCTTTTCTCTGGTCCAGGATCCCATCCAGGATATGACATGACGTTTAGTTGTCATGTCTACTTAGATTCTTCATGACTATCAGAGTTTCTCAGACTCTCCTTGCTTCTAATAACCTTGACAGTTCTGAGGGGGTATTGATCAGGTGCTTTGTAGAATATCCCACACTTGGGATTTGTCTGGTGCTTTCCTCATGATAATCCTGAGGTCATATGTTTTTGAGAGGAAAATCATAGATATAAAATGTCACTTTCATCACATCATACCAAGGATACACACCATCAGGATGACTTTGCACCACTGTTACTGACTTTCAGCACATGGATGAAGTAGCATTGTCAGATTTCCGACTATAAAGTTACTCTTTTATCCCCCTTCTTCCTATACTATATTCTTTGAGGGGAAGTCTCTATATGCAAGTCATATCAAAGGACTGAAAAATTAATGTCTTGCCTCCTTAATGGCAGAGGATCTACATAAATGGTTTGGAATTCTTCTGCCAGAAGTTTTGTTTATTTTCCCCACTCATTTATCAAATTATTTATTATATCAGTATGGACTCATTGGTTCCTGGACATTTTATGACAAAGATTTTATTTGATTTCACTGAAAAATATAGGCTTGTTATCACTAGGGAAGTTATTCTTAAATTTTTTTCATCCTTTTTCATTTAATAAGATCCATAAAGCTATGCCCTTAAAATTGAGGTCACCAATTTTTTTTTTCTCTAAGAGGTCAATAACAAATAGTTTTCCTTTTGAAGGCCACACAGTCTTGATTACAACTATGTGAGAGCAGCCAGAGGCAAAATGTTAAAGAACAAATTAATTGTGGCTGTGTCCAATAAAACTTTATTTACAATAACAGGTAGGACATATCTGGTTCAGAAGCCATAGACTGCTGACACATACCTTAGGATACTGACTTGTCTGTAAGACCTTTACTCCCAGATCCTTTTCCTCAGTTCTAAAGACCTCTTTCCAAAAGTAACTTCTAGTCTTGTGAGTCTTAACTGTCTTCCTGGTAAACGGGTAATTTATAGCTTTAATGGAAGAGACATGGCACACAATTAAAAGAATATTCATTTTGTATTCAGGCATTTTGAGAATTAAGAATATAGACTTTTTGCCTTCATAGACTTTGATTTAAAGACAGAACTAAACACTCTGGATGAGTGTTCAGAGGATGAGATGGTTGGATGGCATCACCAACTCTATGGACTTATGGAGTTTGAGTAAAGCTCCGGGATTTGGTGACGGACTAGGAAGCCTGGTATGCTGCAGTCCATGGGGTCACAAGGAGTTGGACATGACTGAGCAACTGAACTGACTGAACTGAAATATTCTGGGGATGGGAAGAAGGGTAAATGGAAAACACCATGTCTCTGGAAACTGAGTAACTTGGTCAGTACTCGATGAACTAAGTGATACTTGAACATAAGCTGCAGGGTGCCTACCACACTGTGATACTCATATTAATTCAAAATAAAATCAAAACAAAAATAAAGAAAAAAGATTTAGAATGCAAACAATTTAAGGAAAACTTTTCCTCTTTCTCATACAAAAACTGCATAATGCTCCACTTAACATAAACATTGTATTAATGATAAAGCGCTTACAATATAAGTTGATTAGCTACAATAGCTCCTGTCTATTCAAATGCATTAGTTCTGAAGGGACATTGCTGCACCTAATTTGATTTCCCCCTGAGCAGTACATGATGTGTTATTTGATGCCCTTCAAAGGACACGATTAGCCAAGCTATAAAGTGTCTGATTTTATTAGCTTTGCTGGGTTTTATCAGTTTGTAAATGTGTTATTTTCTCCATTTATTGTGCCTATGGGATCCAGAGATAGAGTAAGCATCAAGTTAATATGTTTTGGGGAAGCAGCAATGGCCATACTTTAACACTTACGCTGTGTTGTGATGACATTGAAGGTGGAGTCGTGGAAACTGTAATGTCAGGGCCATTTATCAAGGCAATTCTTCAATGCTATAAACCTCAGCTCTGACATTGAATTCAACAGTAGGCTTTTGTTTTAAATAGAACTGAGTGTTCCTGGGCTGCTGGGCTGCACAGCTAACAATCTTCCTTAACTGAATAACAAATAGTCAATAATAAGAAAATAGGTCGGGCAGGTGGTCAGAGGAGAAAAGGAAGCAAAGGTGTTGGCCTAAGATACTGTGATTAAGGTTTTTTTGATGAGAGAAAAACTAAAAGTATTTAAATAAAAAAGGAAGTGCTCCATAAGGATATAAAAACACCACCAACCCTTCGCTTTTAATTGGGATAGAAAACACAGTACACTCATTTAACTAGATCACTTGGCAGGAAACCGTTTTGATGCCATGTATTCAAAGGGTGCCAAACCAAAGGACATAATCAGCATTGAAGTTGCTCAGAGTAGTTAACAGGTGTTTGTAGCTTCCAGTTCCTGTATTCTTTTCAGGTTGCATTCTATTTACTTTTCTCAGTGCTTATTCAAATGATTTACCAGTGCATCAAAGCTGGTTACTGTCCTCACTGTTCAAGCAATTAATTCATTAAGATAATGCCTGCTCACACAATGTTTTTATTTTTTGCAATCCTATAATTAGTGTTTTCTTTTAGTCTGAAATCTAAAAGAAAATCAAAGGTTTCCCTCCTCCCCTTTCCCTATCAGGGAAAATTGTTCCCTTCAACTGATTATTTCTACCCGTTTACTTACAGAGATATGAATACGGCTGGTAAGTGATGTGTTTTAAGTGATATGGACTAACAGATGTCAACTTAAAAAAAAATAGTCAAAACCTAGAAGTTGAATTATGTTTTATTCAGTGGGAATTTTTAGGACTTCAAGCCCAGGAGACAACATCTCAAGTAACTCTGAGAAAATTGCTCCAGGCGATGAGGGGAGGAGCCAAGTTACCCAGAAGTTGTCTTACAGCAAAGGGCAGGTAGCTTGAACATCAAAGGATTATTGTTAAAGAAAACCAGGTACACCAAGTTAAGGAATTTCACACTTTTATGTGCTGGGAAGATCACTGGAATCATTCCTTTCATATGCACCTCAGCTATCCTGGGCCAGTATTCTGTGTTTGTTTCTTGGTTTGTTTGTTTTTCACATCCTGAGCTCCCTTGGGGCTCACTGGAGGGAGTGGAATGCAGCCTGATGGCTGTTCAGTTCAGTCACTCAGTCGCATCTGACTCTTTGTGACCCCATGGACTGCAGCACGCCAGGCCTCCCTGTCCATCACGAACTCCCAGAGTTTACTCAGACTCATGTCCATTGAGTCAGTGATGTCATCCAACCATCTCATTCTCTGTCATCCCCTTCTCCTCCCACTTTCAATCTTGCCCAGCATCAGGGTTGTTCAGTTCAGTAGCTCAGTCATGTCCGACTCTTTGCGACCCCATGAATTACAGCATGCCAGGCCTCCCTGTCCATCACCAACTCCCAGAGTTCACTCAGATTCACGTCCATCGAGTCAGTGATGCCATCCAGCCATCTCATCCTCTGTTGTCCCCTTCTCCTCTTGCCCCCAATCCCTCCCAGCATCAGGGTTGTTCAGTTCAGTAGCTCAGTCATGTCCGACTCTTTGCGACCCCATGAATCNCTGGATTTATATGAGAAGACTGCGCGCAGCACCAAAGGATAGCCCCCGACTTGTTGCAACTAGAGAAAGCCCATGTGCAACAACGAAGACCCAGTGCAGTCATAAATAAACAAATAAACAAAAAGCAGAGGACACTATGATCCACGTTTCCCAAAGAACGTAAGATACAACCTGTTTGGGGCACGAGAAGAGATGTCTAACTTACTACTGTGGTGTTCAGTCGCCCAGTTGTGTCCAGCTCTTTGTGACCCCATAGACTGCAGCACACCAGACTTCCCTGTTCTCACCATCTCCCGGAGCTTGCTCAAACTCACGTCCATTGAGTCGGTGAAGCCACCCAACCATCTCATCCTCTGTGTCTCCCTTCACTTCTTGCCCTCAATCTTTCCTAACATCAAGGATAGACGGACAGAGCTGTATGTATGTTTATAGGTGTGCATTGTATACATTTATGTATTTCGTAGATCTGTCTCCTGAGGAGGCATGGAAACAGCAGCAACCTTGTAGCGATGAGCACCCTGTAGCACCCAGATCTTGGTTTCTAAACACCAGCCTTCAATGAAAACAAGTAAAGCTCCTTGGGAAAGTGCTTGATTCCAAGCCTGGGGCAGAGAAAGCTAAAAATCAGTGCAAAATATCTTTTAAATAAATGTAAAGAAGGTCTTAAAGAATAACAAAAACATTCAAAAGGGCAGAGGAGCTAGTCTGAAGCAGCTCCCATCTGCCAAATCTGGGACAGTTTGAGCACCAGAACAGATAATGATAGTAATGGATTATAACCAATTGGGAAAAAACAACAGGCATCTATGAGTTCTTGAAGAGAGGAAGAAAGGGAAGGAGAAGAAAGGGAGGGAGAAGAAGATAATGCTGACTAATGAGTACAAAAGAAATGATGGAATTAGGAAAAATCACCATTTGACAACTATCAGAGTATAACTGAAGAATTACGAATGAACACTTAAAACCACTGAATAAAAGTTAGATGAAGAACAGGATATTAACCATATCTCCATTCATAAAATACTGACTAAAATATTTATTAATTTTACAATGGAGAAACTTGGCAGAAACCATCTTAGCCAAGTAAAAGTGTAACACCGTCCATAATGGAACAGATCAACATTTCGGGACTCCTGAAAGCAGAGGACATTGAGAAGAACAGAGCAAAACTTCAGGGGTGGGCCTACCAAGAACACCTAGTGTGAATCTAATCATGAAAAAACATGTAACACATCCAGATTGAGGTACGCTTTACAAAATAGACCTCAGTTCTTCAAACACGAGAAAAGATTGAGGACTACTCCAGACTGAAGAAGCCTAAAGAGACATGTGGGCTTCCCAGGCGGCTCAGTGGTAAAGAATCTGCCTGCCAATGCAGAAGATGCAGGAGATCTAACCGTAACATTAATGGCATTCATGTTAATTTCCTGATTTTGATGGTTTACTGTGGCTTCATATGAATGTCCTTGTTTTTAGGAAATGCACACTGAAGTACTTAATAGTAATGTATCAATAGGTCAGCAACTTAATCTCAAATAATTCAGAAAACATATATCTATATCTATTTAATTGTCTCTCTGCATACACGTATAGAGAGACAGAAAGAGAAAGAGGGAAGGCAAAATTTTAATGGGGTAGAATTTTATAACTGGGGTATCTGAGTGAAGAATAAATGGGAGTTTTGTGTGTTATTTTTGTAACCTTTCTGTAAGTTGTAAATTATTCAAAAATAACAGTTAAAAAAGATATGTTTGTTATACTGTTGTAGTTTAGTATCCAGGTAGTTTTCTCACGGGAGGGCTTTTGAAACTATCAACTATTCTACTGTTTTATTTTGTTTGCTTTTTTTTTAGAAAAAAATGTGTGATTATATATGGTACATATTATTTTGTAACCTGCTTTTCCTCCCTTTGATATATCATAGACATCTTTCCAAATTAATAAATTCATGTCTGTAGCACAATTTTTAATGGCTGCACAATCTTCCGTTGCATGGTCATAAACAATGCATTCAACCATCTATTACTGGATAGTCAAAGTTTCAGATTCTTTGCTCTTATAAACAATACTTCAGTAAACCTGTTTATGGTTAAGTCTCCGCATATATCATGGCCTTGTTCCCTAAAGCATTTATTAATTTTTCTGCTCACATTCTCATAATACCCATTCACTGTTAAAAATTCAAACATTACAGAAACTGAAAATTCCCCATTAAAAAAAAAGAACAATTCTTGCACGTATCAGAAAAATAATAATTTGGAAAGCTATTATAAAAGATGACTGACAAATGAAAATGGAATTCAAACACCACAACTGCGAATTAGTCAGAATAATGCAAAATTTAACAAAACAGACACACCAGAGCAGTGGCTGGCAGAGTGATGTCACATTAAGAAACCTGATAATAAATGTTTTGACTTACAATGAGGTTTTCAGGAGTAGCAAAAGTGGGTGTACTAGAAACCCAAGACGGATTACATTGCAGATGCTTAATCAGTACAACGCACGACCAGCAGAGGCATGGTCTCCTGTCTGTCCCCCTTGTCCCCCCTACCGCTGCCACACTGAGGAGAAGACATGGAGGTCATAACCTGACCTCCTGTTTGTCCCCGCCAGTGGGAAAAACAAGTGGGGCTGAGCCAGTGGAGTGGTCCGTGGCAGATTTAGATAATTCGGCCACTCTGGGAAAGGCCTGGATGCTGACCCAAGGGGACGGAGGAGGTCACGCTGCCTTGGTTTTAAAGAGCATCCAAAACAAGGTGATCGCTGGCTCCCTGTGCCAGCAGGAACTTGCATCTCAAGAATTCAACTTCTCTCTATCTAAAAGCCTCTTCTTCCTCTCCAGCTCCTACCTAAAAGGAAAACAGATTCTTCATCTTCAGGCTGCTGGCAACCTGTCAAGCTTTCTGGAAAAAGTACTACTGTAGACTTAGAAAAGGGCTAGCCAGATGGCTCAGTGGTAAGGAATCTGCCTGCCAGTGCAGGAGACACAGGTTCGGACCCTGGGTCGGGAAAATCCCCTGGAAGAGGAAACTGCCATCTCTGCCAATACTGCAGTATTCTTGCCTGGGAAATCCCACGGACAGAGAAGCCTGGCGGGCTAGAGCCCGTGGGGTTGCCAAGAATTGGACATGACTGAGAGGCTGAGCACAAAAGCACACAGACATAGAAAACTGTTAGTCCAGCTTTCGTGTATAGAAATTATGATTGACGTTAAGAACCCAAGTGTTTAAAGACTATATCGCCCATCTAAAAGCCATAAAGTAGATTTCCCTTTATATTTCGTGCTATTCAAAGGCACTTAAAAATAATTGTTAACGAACATATCTAAGCAATTATTTTTTGAGTACCAGAAAGATGATCAACACTGTGCAACAGTGGCCTGAAAATCACTCTTAAGATAATTATATGTACAGTGAAACACTTGCTATAAAATTACACGGCAACCTTCTAATCTAAGAAAGTCACAAAATGTTGAAGAACAGTTTTCATCCACTAAGGCAATTAATTAACCTTGAAGGACTAAAACAGAGATGAGCTAAAACACTAGGTAGTAAAATAACCAGCTACAAGAGATAAAACACACACATTTTTGTCAATAGTATTTGAAGTTTTGAAGAATCATAGCATACAAACAAAAACCATAAAAGCGTACAGGAGTCATAAGTATCTCCAGAAGGTTTCTGTTATAAACAACCCTCAAAACAGAAAGCCCAGGTTATAGATTATGTGATTCCTCCCCAAAGAAGTGTCTATAGATTTAGAGATTGCTTTTCTCATAAGATATTATGATTAACAGCTCTACAAAACAAAGAAAAACCCTAACTTCTTTTAGGAGATATTCTTTCTACCATCCTTCTTTTGTAAAACTAAGCAAATAAGAAAAATAAATTGTACCATCCTAAAGCTCCTGAGAATCTCGAGGCATATACTCCACAAACCAAGTTTAGGAGCGCTGAAGAACCGAACAGGGTAGGGACTTCCCTGGTGGTCCAGTGGTTAAGAATCTGCCTTGCAATGTAAGGAATGAGGGTATGACTCCTGGCTGGGGAACTAAGATCCCACGTGGCTTGGGGCAACTAAGTCCACACGCCATAACTAAACAGACTGTGCACCTCAACGAAGATCCCACGTACTGCCACTAAGACAACGCAGATGAATAAATAAATAAGTAAAAGAAAAAATAATAAAACAACTGCAAAAAAAATGGAACCGAACTGGGTAAAAGGTATGTGAGGCTGTGGATACAGAAGACAAACAATAATCCCAGATGGGATTCTGAACACATAATGCTGGAAAATGTCCCAGACGCGGCCACCTTTGGAGTCACAGGGAGCTCCTGGTGGCTCAGTAGGTAAAGAATCCACCTGCAATGCAGGAGACTGCCTGCAATGCAGGAGATGCTGGTTCTGTCCCTGGGCCAGGAAGATCTCTTGGAGAAGGAAACAGCAATCCTCTCTAGTACTCATGCCTGGGGAATCCCACGGACAGAGGAGCCTGGTGGGCTATAGTCCATGGGGTCTCAAGAGTCAGATACGACTTAGTGGCTAAACCCCCACTACCTGCTCATGCTTCATTGTGGTTTCCAAAAACTAGTAACACCAGCTCTAGGTCCTGGAAGATGCTTGAATCTGATAGTCTTTCCATATCACTGGTAATATATTAGGTAAATATATGCAGCAGAGTGGTCATAAAAAAGTTTTAAAAAATTGAAAACCTCTGTATATTTACAGAGCATGGAATGCATTTAATTTTCAAAACCTGCTCAATAAGATTTATGATGTGATGAACCTCTTCTGGTGAATTCTTTCTTCAAAAAACTGTTTAAGGAATGCAACTGAGGTGTCAACCTCAATATCATCATTAAAAAATACCATATTACAAGGACTCATCATGGGAATAATATACGCAGACAAGGAACAACACCAAATACAAAATCACAGGCCATTATAGCTGGAAACACCCGTAGAAAACCCTTATGTCTTATCCCCTCACTAGTAACTTAATTTATTAATTTGTTTTTTGGCCACACTGCACAGCATGTGGGATCTTAGCTCCCCAACCAGGGATTGAACTAGCATCCCTGTACTGGAAGCTTGGAAGCACAGCCTTAACCACTAGACCGCCAGGGAAGTCCCTGGTAGCTTTTTTAAATGGAGGGAGGCAGTTAGAAGAGAAGTGCTCACAAACCAGGTGTAAATTAGCTAAATGATAAATACTAAAACCGACATCTTAGAATTCTTCTGGATGCCTCTGGATGCCTCATCAACTGGATGCCTCTGCTATGTCGTTACTTCCCTTAGCAACACACTACCTTCATCAGGAGGAGGGGGAGAGAGAGGAAACCACAGTGAGCATGCAGAGATTCATCTGGGCCAAGCAAGAGGATGACCAATTTATGGACATCATATAATTTAATCCCTATTACTAATATAACCCCACGAAGCAGATGTCACTATGCCTGTTTTACAGAAAAGGAACAGAAAGTACAGAGAGGCTAAGTGACTTATTTAAGAGCAAACAGCCACTAACAATAGCACCAGGATTCCAACCAGGGTTTGTCTAATGCAAAGACCTTGCAAAGACCCTAAGATTTCCGGTCTCTTGGAGCAATCCTCCACCTTCTTGCTTGCGTGCATGCTAAGTCGCTTCAGTTGTGTCCTACTCTTTACAATGCTATGAATCACTTCTCTGTCCATGGGAATCTCCAGGCAAGCATACTGAGTGGGTTGCTGTGCCCTCCTCCAGGGGATCTGCCCAACTCAGGGATCAGACTTCTTGTTTCTCTTATATCTCCTGCAACGGAAGATGGGTTCTTTACCACTAGCGCCACCTGGGAAGCACCCCCCTACCCTTCTTACTCCACAGTCTATTTGTCCTGGGTACTTTCTGGGTCTGACTGTGACTCCAGTGATGGTTGGCTCATCTGGCTGGCTGACCCCACCTCTCTCTGGGCCCAGCACAGGACAACTACTCTCTTTACCTAAGGCACAGTCTTCCCAGGGAGAAGAGAACTAGCCTCCTAAGAGCACAGAAGTAGATGTCTTTCTGGCTAAACTCAACAGAGTAACCCTGTTCCTTAAGCCTCCTGTTTACAGCCAACTGCAGAATCAGGCTTAATAAACAATAAACACATGGGAAATATGATTTGTATTAATTAATGAATATGCAAATTCAACAATGCTTCAATTATGTGGCACCTAATTCCCAAGTGGTGCCAGTGGCAAAGAACCCACCTGCCAATGCAGGAGATGCAAGAGATGCAGAAAGATCCTCTGGTGGAGGAAATGGCAACCCACTCCAGTATTCTTGCCTAGAGAATCCCAAGGACAGAGGATCCTGGAAGGCTACAGTCCATAGGGTCGCAGAGTCAGACACAACTGAGCACGCATGCCTAAACTATATAGAATAAAGAACTAGAAGCGTGTTTAAAAAAAAAAAAAAAAAAACTTCCTCCAAATTAGCGCTTCTCCTTACGCATATACGGGATGGCTGGTGGGAGGATGTGGAATCCAAATGATCTGGAGTGACTTTCAGGGTAGACCCTATTCCTCCCTAAATCCAGCCCCCAATTCTGACAGTACACATAACTGGGGGGATGTCTTGGATTCTGTGAGACAGGGAGGTGAGGCAAATAACTGAGAATGTCTGAGAACCAGCAAGACATTC
The DNA here is from genome assembly GCA_006410675.1 of Oreotragus oreotragus. NCBI lineage: Eukaryota > Metazoa > Chordata > Mammalia > Artiodactyla > Bovidae > Oreotragus > Oreotragus oreotragus. The sequence continues at coordinate 38,816 of SJYX01014277.1, forward strand.
CACACCCTACCCAGTCAGAACTACTGTCCAAGCAACAGGTTAGATGGTGTTCATTTCTCTGCCCAGATGGAAAGGAGTGAGAGAAGGACAGTGAAACGAGCTGACAGTAAAAAGCCTAAGAGCAAAGGACCAGGCACAACAACAATAGCAAAGATGTTTCAGTAAAAAGATATACAAAGTCTAAAATAAAAGCACAGCAGCCTGGACCATTAGCTGTGGAGCCATCAGCTACGGGACCATCAGCTATGGGACCATTAGCTATGGGGCAAGTCATCTCCCAGACTTCAGCCCCTGAGAGCATCACAGGCTGACCTCAGTGATACTTTGGTTCAGTTTCAAACCACTGCAATAAGCCAAGTAATGGAATAAAATGAGTCATGTGAAATTTTTGGTTTCCCAGTACTCTTGCCTGACAAATCCCATGGACAGAGGAGCCTGGTGGGCTGCAGTCCATGGGGTCGCTGGGAGTTGGACACGACTGAGCAACTTCACTTTCACGTTTCACTTTCATGCATTGGAGAAGGAAATGGCAACCCACTCCAGTGTTCTTGCCTGGAGAATCTCAGGGGCGGCAGAGCCTGGTGGGCTGCCGTCTATGGGGTTGCACAGAGTCGGACACGACTGAAACGACTTAGCAGCAGCAGCAGTGCATGCAAAGTTATACTTATGCTATACTGTAGTGTATTAGGTGTACAGTAGCATTATGTCTAAACAAAACAGTGTACATACCTTAAAGGAAGAAATACTTTACTGCTAAAAAATGCTAACCATCATCTGAGCCTTCAGCAAGTCACAATCCTTGTGTAATAGTAACATCAAAGACTACTGGTCATAGATCACCATCATATAATAATAATAATGAAGAAGTCTGAAATAATGTAAGAATTTCCAAAATGTGACCCAGAGACATGAAGCAAACTAATGTTTTTGGGAAAACAGTGCCTACAGACTTGTTCAACTCAAGGTTGTCCCAAACCTTCAGTTTGTAAAAATCTGTGAAATGCAATAGAGCAAAGCTAAATCAAATGAGGTGCCTGTAATCACTGATACAACCGTCATGAATGACCTAGACAAAAATAAGCTGTATTTAAGAGAACAAGTAAATAAAGTCAGGGAAATGAAAATATTTTTAGTGGATTTCTAAATGGCTGGATTCTCTGCTATGGTGAAGATTCACTGATTTTTTTTTTAGGCTGTGCTGGGCCTTAACTGTTACACTGGCTTTTCTCTAGTTATGGCCAAGCAGAGGCTACTCTCTAGTTGCAGTGCGAGGGCTTCTCCCTGTGGTGGCCTCTCCTGTTGTGAAGCATGGGTTCTAGGGCACACAGGCTCAGCAGTCGCGGCTCCCGAGCTCTAAGGCACAGGCTCAGTAGTTGTAGCCCATAGGCTTAGTTGCTCCATGGCGTAGAATCTTCCCAGATCAGGGATCAAACCCATGTCTCCTGCTTTGGCAGGTGGATTCTTTACCACTGAGCTACCACAGAAACCCAGATTCACTGACTCTGACTTTGAATGTTTGCTTAAATGCTTAAATGAAACTAATCAATCAGTTCAGTTCAGTTCAGTTCAGTCGCTCAGTTGTGTTCGACTCTTTGCAACCCCATGGAACACAGCACACCAGGCCTCCCTGTCCATCACCCACTCCCAGAGTCCACCCAAAGCCATGTCTATTGAGTCAGTGATGCCGTCCAACCATCTTATCCTCTGTTGTCCCCTTCTCCTCCCACCTTCAATCCTTCCCAGCATCAGGGTCTTTTCAAATGAGTCAGCTCTTCGCATCAGGTGGCCAAAGTATTGGAGTTTCAGCTTCAACATCAGTCCTTCCAATGAACACCCAGGACTGATCTCCTTTAGGATGGACTGGTTGGATCTCCTTGAAGTCCAAGGGAAACTAATCAATGAAAAGCATCATTTCATGGGGAATAATTTTAGTGGGGAAATGGAATGCAGGTTCCTGAGTCAGACAGACTCAGGTCCCCCACTCTGGAGGTTTAATCCTCAGTACAGGTAATGGCCGAAATCAGTGTGGACAGGAGGTTCCCAAAAAACAGTGTGCAAAGCCTGAGAAACTGAGTTTGCTGGGACAGAGTCCAAGGACCACAAACACTTCAGTGAAGACAGGGGAAGTGGAGGAGCTTGCAACAAGACACAGGAGGCATCAGAAACACGAAGGACAACCTGAAGACAGTGGGATCACCAGAGCCGTGAGAAGAGAGTGTTTCCAGGAAGAAACTGTCCCTTGTGTCAACTGTTTCTGGGCCACAAAACTAAATGACCAAAGAGTATCTCCAGGGACAGCAAAATAAGAGGCCACTGGTGTCTTGGGAAAAACAGATTCAAGGGAACAAGTAAACATAACTCTTGTTAAGAATTTCAGCCATGAAACGGAGAACAGAAAGGGAGACTCAGCTGGGCATGAGCAGGAATGGAGCCTGTGGGCTTTTTATTTTTTTAATCAGAAGAACTTTTGGATGTCTGCTAGGATGCTGATGGGAGGAGTGAGCTCTGAGAAGCAGCTGGGGAAGTGGACACAGGAGGAAGAAGAGGAGAAGGAAAAGGGGAGCAGATTGGATGCAAGGACCTTGAGGAAGTTCCTGCCTAACAGATGTATTTTCTCTGAGAAGTAGTAAGAAGGCAATTTGCCAAGACTTAAGGAGCCTCAGGGTGGTGGAGGGCTTCTCGTGTGGCACTAGAGATAAAGAACCCGCCTGCCAAGGCAGAAGATGTAAGAGACATGGGTTCGATTGCTGAGTTGGGAAGATCCCCTGGGGAAGGAAATGGCAACCCACTCCAGTAAGAATCCCATGGACAGATGAAGCCTGGTGGACTACAGTCCACAGAGTCGAACAGAGTTGGACACGACTAAAGTGACTTAGCATGCATGCAAGGTGGGTGGAAAAGTTAAAAGTTTGAGGAAGTAGATTTTATTTAATTTTCTGACATGGGCCATTTTTTAAAAGTCTTTATTGAATTAGTTGCAGTATTTCTTTTGTTTAATGTTTTGGTTTTTTGGCCATGATGCATGTGGGATCTTAACTCCCTGGCCAGGGGTCGAACCCACACTCCCTGCACTGAAAGGTGAAGCCTTAACTACTGCACCTCGGGGAAGTCCTGAGGAAGTAGATTTTAAATGACCACCAAGATGAACCCAAGCAGAGGAATAACAAGTCCTTCTCATATCTCCCCTCTGAGTTCACACCCTAAACTCTGAACCCCTGTGACCATGAGAAATGGTGAAGAGACACTCTGAATGGCCAGGTTTTAAAAACAGGATTCTTTCTCTTGGTTTTTAACCAGTGTCCTCTACACCTTAGTGCATAGAGAAGAGGGACCTAGACTGGAATGTCTAACAGCCTCATAGACACCTCCATTAGCAAATTCCAAGAAATCGATGACAGGCTCATATTTTAGAAAACAGCTAATATTAAAACATGACACTGGAAAACACAATATGTAATCAAATTTGGAACTGAAATTAAGACAAAATATTGCAGTGAAAAAGGGCCAAGATGTTTGCAGGCTTCTAGTTAGAATTAAATTTCTAGTATTCAATGGTCTTTTTCAATTTGTTTGGGGTCAAGAGGTTATTAACACCACAGAAAGAGTTAATAGAAAAGTATGGTCCGGGACAAAGATATGTTATTCTATTTTACATGAATGTCTGTTATTGGGAAATTATCAGTTCTTAAAAACAACCATTCCTGCTCCATTAAGGAAAAGCCAATTACATCAAATCTCATCTCCTATTGTATTTGATTTTCCAATTAGTAGTATTCTAAAGACAGGAGCACAAGTCATAATACAATCCCTACGTCTACATCTATAATTACTTAATAAAAGATAAGAACATACAGCTTTTTCATCCAACTAAATGACACAGAGTTTATTTCTAAATTTGCGCTAGTAGTTTTGCAGGAGATTTAAGAGACGTGGGTTCAGTCCTTGGGTCAGGAAGATCCCCTAGAGGAGGAAATGGCAACCCACTCTAGGGATCCCATGGAGAGAGGAGCCTGGGGGGCTACAGCCTACAGGGCTGCAGAGTCAGAGATGACGAACGCAACTTAGCACATAGAGCTTACTCATTTTTTTCCTACTCTAGCTTTAAATCTGAACTGAAATCTGTTACAAGAAGCAGACAAGCAGAATTAATATATAGGGATGAGGGACATCTACTTAAAATAAGCCATTTAAGGATGGCTATAAATGCCCAAGGCACACATGACCCGTAAGACAAGGAACAAAAATCGAAAGCACAAAAAGATATTTGTGCACTGTCAAGAACTGAAACCTGGACTTCCCTGGTGGTCCAGTGGTTAAGAATTTGCTGACAATGCAGAAGACATGGGTTCAGTCCCTGGTCCAGGAAGATCCTACATGCCTCAGGGCAATTAAGCCCATGTTCCACAAGAAGACAAGCCCATGACTGCAACGAAGAGTAGCTCCTGCCCGCTACACTAGGGAAAAGCCCCGCAAAGAAGCAGTTACCCGGCAGAGCCATAACAGACAAACATGTAAATGACAAAGAACCTGAAAAAAAAAAAGTACTGAAACCTGGTAAGCATTTTAAAATGTTGGTGGGTACAGATGGGAGTATCAGATAATGGGCACCACCTGACCTTTTTTCCTAGACCCTTCAGAAGTGCTGTGGGCTCCTGCCTGCAATGCAGAACTGGATTGGGAAGATCCCTGGGTTGGGAAGATCCCCTGGAGAAGGGAAAGGATATCCACTCCAGTATTCTGGCCTAGAGAATTCCATGACTGTATAGTCCATGGGGTCGCAGAGTCAGACACAACTCAGGGCTTTCGCTTGCACTCAGGACTGCTGTACTAGTGGCTGGATTCTCCTGGAATACAGTGATGCTCCAGAGGCTCCCAGAGGCTACAGAAATCTCTGAGACAACCCACCCCATAGCTCATGGTCCAGTTCGCTGTGCCTTTTGACTTCATAAATATTTTTATTTAAATGTTGCTATTGTTGCTTTGCCTCCGCTTTTTAAAAATTTATTTATCCTGGCTCGGTCTTCATTGCAACATGAGGACTTCTCCGGGCACAATGCACTGGATCCTGTAGTTGTGGCGTGAGGACTCTCGAGTCCACGGCCTTAGTAGCTGTGGTACAATTGCTTAGTTACAGCCTGTGGGATCTAGTTCCCTGACCAGGGATCAAACTCGAGCCACCCGCCTTGGGAATGCAGAGTCTTAGCCCCTGGATCACCAGGGAAGTCCGCTTTTGCTGTCAAGTTTTTTAAGATCACATCCTTTTCAGCTCATGTGGCACACACAGTCTCTTTCTGAACCAGTATTTCCCTCACTCCTTTCCACCGAGGCACAGAAATGTGCACCATCCAACGTATAAAGAATGAAGGAAAACATAGTGAATGTTCCAAGCCAACACTTTCCAGCTTCACTTGCAGCCAAGCCTGACTACAGAACTCGATTCAGGGCCATGAGGTGTAAGCAAAGATGGTGTGTGAGATCTAGAGACAGGACAAGTCCCTATTTCCTGTCTTCTGGGAGACAAGCGTAAGGGCTGGAGCTTCAAAAGCCATTGTAAAAATGGAGTGGTCTTGAAGCTGAGATCAGATGCTATGATCTTGGGAAGCTGAAGGTAAAAGAAGCTCAGGCCTCTGAGAATTCTGAGGGACTGCCACAATACTCCTGAAATACCGACGCCTAGACTTTGCGTGAGGGGGCTTCCCAAGCGGCTCAGTGGTAAAGAATCTGCCTGGCAATGCAGGAGATACAGCAGACATGGGTTCGATCCTGGGGTCAGGAAGATCCCTGAAGAGGGCATGGCAACCCACTCCAGTATTCTTGCCTGGGAAATCCTATAGAGGAGGCTGGTAGGCTACAGTCCATGAGGTCACGAAAGAGGCAGACAGGACTAAGTGACTATGCATGAACATAGACATTACATGACAGAGTAAATCCTTGAGCATTTAAACCACTGACTGAATCTTTGTTGCTGTCTAACCAAAAGCAAATTTTAGTGAATAAACAATGGAATTAGAATTTACAGAAGATGAGCTAGATGGCTTGACGGATAGAGTCTAGAGATACCTATGAGATATTGGCAAGTCCAATCGTGAGGTTAAGGGAAAATACATTAAGCATGATCCTATTTTTAATTCTAACTTTTTCACTTTTTTAAAAAATATTTATTTTAAACTTTACAAAGTGGTAGGTGTTGCATATGTGTATATGAAGGGGAAATGGCTTGGAAAGTTGTGCGTTGCAGTGTTATTAAGGGTTTTTTGTAGGGGAGGAGATTAAGTAGAATACCTACTTCCTTTATTACTGGTTAATTAACAGTGAGAATTAATTTTAATTAATTAATTACAAATTACTCTTTATAATTAGAATAAAATATGCCATTTATTTGATAGCTACATAGCTAAAGAGACAATACATTATTCTGGTTTTATCCTATGATTTCATTAAAAATTTTCAATTAAGCTACATATTACAATGATTTTTTCTTAATACAGAATTGTACTTATTTTAGCTATCAACAATCTCTGTGGAGTAAGAAATGGCAATCCCCACTCCAGTATTCTTGTCTGGAAAAACCTGGCAGGCTACAGTCCATGGGGTCAGAAAAGTCGACATGATTGAGCACATCCTACCTCCTTTGATTAAGTAATGTATCAATATTATTAGCTCAGCTTCAGCAATTTTAACATATACACTGCAATAATATAAGATGTTAATGATACGGGAAACTGTATGCAGTGGGGTGTGCATAGGAGGTATATGGGAATTGCATACTTTCTGCTCAATTTTCCTGTAACTTAAAACCGCTCTAAAAAATAGTCTATTAACTTAAAAAGATGCTAAAGCTGAAACTCCAGTACTTTGGCCACCTCATGCGAAGAGTTGACTCATTAGAAAAGACTCTGATGCTGGGAGGGATTGGGGGCAGGAGAAGAAGGGGACGACCGAGGATAAGATGGCTGGATGGCATCAATGACTCGATGGAAGCAAGTTTGAGTGAACTCTGGGAGTTGGTGATGGACAGGGAGGCCTGGCATGCTGCGATTCATGGGGTCGCAAAGGGTCGGACACAACTGAGAGACTGAACTGAACTGAACTGAACTGAACTGATATAAAATATATTTAATGTAGAAGCAAAATCAATCTCTTAAAAAAAGAAACAGCTTGTTACTGGACTGGGCAATGTCTTATTGTAATTGACTTGATAGTAAATCACAAATCTTGAAGGTGAATACATAACAAAATCCAAAGGAGCTATGTTCAAGAATAGGAGTAAACATAGACTTCCTAAACTAATCAATAACCCCACATCCTCAAAATCCACAAAGATTAACATAAAAAAGGGAAGCTTCCTCCAGCATATTAAAATAAACTCTGCATAAAATACTTGCCTGGGGTGATTTTTGTACTGAGTAACAAAACAGCAGAGAATAGAGCAAAAGTTAATAATTCACTGCTTGGAAATAACTGATTCCTTAAAAGGGATCTAAAAAGTTCATGCAGGTGGGCATCTGCCCAGAGTTATAAGCAACAAGGATGAGCAGTCTTAGTCGGGTTTTCTCCTCCATTTACCCTCTGATCTAGTGACTTGTAATCTACAACAGTGACTTCCAAACTGTGCTGCTTCTTTTCAGGTCCTCGCCATCTGGCTGACCAGGCAATGACTGAGTCCCTTGGGTAAGCACGTGCCCTTACCTTTCCACTGGCCTGTCAGCACCAAGGTCCTGTTAATCACCACATCGACTTCCGTAGCTCCATCTTCCACGGCCAATCTGATCTCTTCTAATCGTGTTTTCAAATGAGTCTGTCCAGCTGGAAAGCCAGTGGCCACTAGCAGAGAAAGAAGGAAGCAAGAGGGAGGGAGACAAATTTCAGTTGGTCAGTATCTCAACAAAGAATTTCAGACCAAAAAAAAATCCGTGTTCAGACCAAAGTATAAACGACACTTTAGAACCTCATGCACACCTTGCAAAGTGAACAGCAAAGAAACTGAATGCGATCTTATATAGCACTGACGTTAGGATAAGTACTAGTAGTATATCTTTTGGAAGATCTGAAATTAAGCTGCTGGCAGAGATGTTAATGGAGGAGCTTTAGGAAAATAGTGATTAAGAAGATATGTCATCATCACAGTGATACTCACAAAGCAGGAGCAGGAGCCCTGTGGATGGACACTAGTTAACTCTGGATCCTAGTCTTGACCAAGTGGGCTATCACTGCTATGACTTACTCATTCATATTTATAGCAGTTGTAACCAAATGGAAATACAGGTTCCATCCACTGCCCATCTTCAAATGAACAGTCAAGCAGATGAGAATAAAGGGGAGATACTGCATGATGGAAAAGCATCTAATTAGTCCACAAAACTGGAGCAGCGTTGAGTCAGGAAGAACTAGACCAAGTATGAAAGTGAAAGTGAAAGCACTCCATTGTGTCCAACTCTTTGCAACACCATGGACTACACACTCCATGGAATTCTCCAGGCTGGAATACTGGAGTGGGTAGCCTTTCCCTTTCCCAGGGGATCTTCCCAACCCAGGGATCGAACCCAGGTCTCCCGTATTGAACAGAAGGAAAATAAAAACACAATTACACTTTTGGAAAAAGTATTAACATTTTTAACATGCTTAACACTGATTTCATTCCTATGTCTAAAGGTAACCTTTCATGTTTCCTTGATGTTATTAAATTCCTTGGGTCTGCTACCTTAGAGGAAAGTATGTTTCCCTGTTGTGTAAAGGAAAAGCTGAACTCATTGAGCCTAACGAAAAATATTAAAAAGCGGAGGTATTACCTTGCTGACAAAGGTCCATCTAGTCAAAGCTATGGTTTTTCCAGTAGTCATATATGGATGTGAGAGTTAGACTATAAAGAAAGCTGAGCACTGAAGAATTGATGCTTTTGAACTGTGGTGTTGGAGAAGACTCTTGAGAGTCCCTTGGACTGCAAGAAGATCTAACCAGTCCATCCTAAAGGAAATCAGGCCTGAGTATTCAGTGGAAGGACTGATGCTGAAGCTGAAACTCCAATACTCTGGCCACCTGATGTGAAGAGCTAACTCATTGGAAAAGACCCTGATGCTGGGAAAGATTGAAGGTAGGAGGAGAAGGGAATGACAGAAGATGAGATGGTTGGATGGCATCACCAACTCGATGGACGCGAGTCTGAGCAAGCACCGTGAGTTGGTGATGACAGGCAAGCCTGCGTGCTGCAGTCCATGGGGTCGCAAAGAGTCGGACATAACTGAGCAACTGAACTGAACTGAATGAGAAATGAAGGCTGATTAAGGTGAAGCTGCCAAATACTTCAGGAAAATTCACAAATAAGCTACATTAATATATAAATACTGTATACTTTGTTTCTCTTGATGTATTCCTAACAAAATAAATTAATGATCTTCTCAGCTTCCTTCTTTAAACCACTAGGATATCCCTCTAACATTTTTTAAAAGGAGAATCTAATTTAATATCTATCTATCCATTTGTAAACGCACACCCACAGGGAAGCGTTCGGGAGGACTTTTCTTTCCCTCATGCCTTGTTCTGCTACTGCATCTTTCGTTAAGTCAGTAACTCTTGAACATACCCTCTTTCATTGTTCAGCTTTGGGGGTGGCTCTTGTCATCTCCCACAGGGACTATGATCAGTCTAACTCCATTTCAATCTCCTTTAATTTATCCACTACCATCCCCTAACTTATTACATTATGAAGTAGATCATGGCATTCTCTACTTAACATCTCCTGGTATTTTCCCCATCAACAAAACAAAAGCCAAATACCACAGCCTGGTAAGGTTTCCCCGTGGGGTCTGGCCCCCATCTACCTCTCCAGCTTCAACTTCCCAGCTCTCCCTTGGTCCTACCTTCTGAAGCAACACCTGCAAACTCATTTCAGTTCCCTGAATGCACTTCTGCACCTTTACACATGCCAGCTCCTCTGTTGGAAATGCCACTCCTTGGCCTGCATGGCTGCTAAGTCGCTTCAGTCGTGTCCGACTCTTTGTGACCCTATGAACCATAGCCGGCCAGGCTTCTCTGCTCATTGGATTCTCCTGGCAAGAACACTGGAGTGGGTTGCCATGCCCTCCTCCAGGAGATCTTCCTGACCCAGGGATCGAACCAGCTTCTCTTGCATCTCCTGCATTGGCAGGCAGGTTCTATACCGCTAGCACCACCTGGGAAACACACTCCCTAGCTTATCCACTCTCTAAACTCCTCCTTATCCTTAAAACCCAATGCAGTTACATCTCTGAAGCAGCCCCTTACCCTCTGAGTGTCACCATCCTCTGCAGAATAAATCACTCTGCACTCAGAGTTACAACTGTATCTTCTGCATAGTTTTATTATTATATTTGACAAAAAAATAATATGTCCTACATTATGAATTTTTTTTTAACTTGACGATTCCTCCTTAACAACTGAATTTCCTTTAAGGTCGAACCTGCATCTCCTGCACTGGCAGGCTGATGCTCTTACCGCTGGGTCACTGCAAAAGCCCACGGCTCTGTAGTCTTAGGAATTAATATCATGTCTGTCCGTCTAGTCAAGGCTATGGTTTTTCCAGTGGATGTGAGAATTGGACTGTGAAGAAAGCTGAGCACCAAAGAATTGATGCTTTGAACTGTGGTGTTGGAGAAGATTCTTGAGAGTCCCTTAGCTCTGTAGTCTTAGGAATTAATATCATGTCTGTCCGTCTAGTCAAGGCTATGGTTTTTCCAGTGGATGTGAGAATTGGACTGTGAAGAAAGCTGAGCACCAAAGAATTGATGCTTTGAACTGTGGTGTTGGAGAAGATTCTTGAGAGTCCCTTGGACGGCAAGGAGATCTAACCAGTCCATTCTGAAGGAGATCAGCCCTGGGATTTCTTTGGAGGGAATGACGCTGAAGCTGAAACTCCAGTACTTTGGCCACCTCATGCGAAGAGTTGACTTATTGGAAAAGACTCTGATGCTGGGAGGGATTGGGGGCAGGAGAAGAAGGGGACGACAGAGGATGAGATGGCTGCATGGCATCACTGACTCGATGGATGCGAGTCTGAGTGAATTCCGGGAGTTGGTGATGGACAGGGAGGCCTGGTGTGCTGCGATTCATGGGGTTGCAAAGAGTCGGACACGACTGAGTGACTGAACTGACTCACTGCTACTCAACAGGCAATGGATAGATATGAAAAGAATGAATAAATACAATCAATTAAATAGACAAGACTGGTTAAAATTATAATATAAAACTATATGGGATTTCCCAAGTGGCTCAGTAGGTAAAGAATCTGCCTGCCAGTGGAGAAGACGCAGGAGAAGCAGGTTAGATCCCTGGATCGGGAAGATTCCCCTGGAGAAGGAAAAGGCAACCCACTCCAGTATTTTTGCCTGGAAAAATCCCATGGACAGAGTGCCTGGTGGATTACAGCCCCTGGGGTCGCAAAGAGTTGGAAATGACTGAGCACAGTACGGCAGCATAAAATCATATAGACAGGGACTTCCCTGGCGGTCCAGTGGTTAAGAATCCGCCTTGCAAGGCAGAGGACATGAGTTTGTCCCTGGTGTAGGAACTAAGATCCCACATGCCTCAGGCAACTGAACCCATGCACCGCAACTACTGAGCCCAGACGCCACAACGGCTGAAACCCACATGCGACGAGAGAAGCCGCTGCAGTGGGGAGCCTGCACATCACAACTAGAGAGTAGCTCCCGCTCATGGCCAACCGAGAAAGTCACAGTACAGTCAGAGATAAATAAAAGACCTATATAGGCAATACCTCAAGGTGCCTGAGTTGAAGGGAAACACACTGAAAAATCGACAACAGAAACCACAGACTTTACCTGATGCCACTGGGATGTCACAGCCTGCAGCCTTTAGAGCTTTCACTGCATCACACACGCGGGCGGGATAAACACAAACGGCAGCGGTAGTGATGCCTATGGAGAAAGGAGGCATAACGGCCTACTTCATGTGAAGTTCAAGTCACACAATATGCTTTTAATTATTATTTACACTTCAACATTGGCAGAAAGCAAAATCAGAGAAAAAATAATCCTCCTACGACATTGCAACAAATTAAAAGGCTTTTACTTTCCACATTCCCTTCTAGCTCTTGACAACATAGATCATTTTCTCATCCTTAGAGAATAAAATTTTTTAATACCTTGTTCCTGGAGGTTAATATAGTACCATTTGTTGAAAAAATATCCTACATGGTAAACTTAGTGGCTTTGACTCAATGAAGGTGTTTTATTTCATGTAGGTAACAAAATCTAAGTTTTCACAGGCTTCACACAGGACAGTAGATGAAGAAAAATAGAAATGAACCTTGCAAGACAATACAGGCAGACCCTGGAGTTAGGGCAGGTTCAGTTTCAGAGCACCGAGATAAAGCAAGTATCGCAATAAAGTGAGTGACAGGAATTTTTTGGTTTCCTGGCACATATAAAAGTTATGGTTACCCTAAACTGTAGTCAATATTAAGTGTGCAATAGCACTATCTTTAAAAAGTACTTTTTAAAAACATAATGCCAAATAATTACAATGTAACGTCAAAGATCACTGATCACAGATGACCATAAAGAGTATTACAATAATGAAAAAGTGTGCATTACTGAGACAATTATCAAAATGTGATCGAGACAGGAAGTCAGCGAATGCTGTTGGGAAAACAATGCCAACAGACTTGCTCAATGCAGGGCTGCCACAAACCTTCAATATGTAAAACACAAAAGTGTGCAATAGCACTATCTTTAAAAAGTACTTTTTAAAAACATAATGCCAAATAATTACAATGTAACGTCAAAGATCACTGATCACAGATGACCATAAAGAGTATTACAATAATGAAAAAGTGTGCATTACTGAGACAATTATCAAAATGTGATCGAGACAGGAAGTCAGCGAATGCTGTTGGGAAAACAATGCCAACAGACTTGCTCAATGCAGGGCTGCCACAAACCTTCAATATGTAAAACACAGTGACTGCCAAGCGCAATGAGACAAGGTATGCCTACACTGCAAAAAGGACATGTCACGAGTCCTATTCTCTCTTTTGCAGAAAGTAATAAAATCTGGATCTGGAGCCCTCAGTGTGAGGAATAAGTTCTTAAATTAAAAAATCAAAGAGACACTATAAAACAGCAGCATAAGACTCATATAAAGCTGCTGCTTTTAAGTGTTATAAATGGCAGGTGTTTTATCATCAGCATAAAAGAAACATACTAAATACTTTCTAAATGCTACGCAGCTGTTTAGATCTATAGGTTATCTATTAACACAAACTATTTGTGAAAAAAATACCTGCATTGGGTCAATGCAGCATTAGTTGCATTCATTAGAGACAGGCACCTAGGATCCATGAAAAGATCCCTTCATGGTTTAGATCTGGCTCCTAAAGCTAGCCCGTTGAGGAATGAGGCACACTGTTCTCTCACCCTTCAGGTCTCAGTTTTCACATTTAGAAACAAGGGCATTCACTCTCAAAGTCTCCTCCATTTCTAAAATGTTGAGGTTCTAAACTTATGGCAACTTAAGAAAGTCCTTTCTTTCATGTACATGAAGAGAGTGAATATAACTTTTTTTCAAAAGATCTAACCCAGTATACAAGCTGGCAGTATTTCCCATTTGTATTTTATTCTCAAAAGCATTTCATTTACTCACAGAAAATACTTTATGTATGAGATGTGATTATTAAGTAATGAGACTGGCTTTTTCACACGTGGCTAGGGAATCAGAATCACAGTATTTGAGTCACTAGACAGAAAATTTCCAAAACTGAAGAACTGGAACAAAAAATAAAGAAACTCAATACTTGCAACGTTAATCCATGATGGGAAAGAACTGACCCGAAAATGAGACTCAGATTCTCTCTCTGCTGTTTTTCAGAGAAGAATCTCAATTATTATTACTCTGCATACACAATTCTATCACAGATTTTATTGTTACTGTCATTTCAGCATCCAAATCTTAAGTCTTCTTAGATTCAGTGATTGCTACTGTAAAAAAGGTAAACACCAGACAGACGGTACACATTACCTTTATCGTGCATATTTAAAGCTTTTAAGAGGTCTTCCCGGATTGGATACTTGGCTTTATAACACAGCCTTTGAACATTGGAAGCTGTGTCATCACCTGAAAGTGTAGTAAGATCTATACAGGTAACAGCCTTCAGGAGCCATGCAGCCTGGTTTGAAGAAAAGTAAAAACAAGGTTTAAAAAAAAATAATTAATCTCCAATCCAAAACCATTACGTACATAAGGGTGCGAAAATCTCATGTCCAGGGACTTTCCTGGTAGTCTGGTGGTTAAAACTTCACCTTCTAAGGGAAGAAGGGGTTCTAGTTCAATCCCTGGTAGGGGAGCTAAGATCCCATATGCTTTGGGGTCAAAAAACTAAAGTATTAAAAAAAAAAAAAAAAAAAGCAACACTGTAACAAGGTAAAAAAAGACCAAAAGGAAAAAAAAAAAAAGTCCATATCAAAAAAATCTTTAAAAACAAACTGCTTTAAATAAAATAAAATCTCATGTCTATGCTGTTCTGAGGCATACATTCTGATGTGTTGAAGCTTAACCAAAAAGATGAACGTTACATAGAGTAAAATAAAAGGGGAAAAAGTTGCTTATAAACTTTTTTTCTTCCACAGATACCCCAAATGGAAATTTCTAAAAGAAGAAGTCTCCCCACATGTGACTTTTGCATCTCAACACAAGGAGACTCAGAGGTGGGTTGCCATTCCCTTCTCTAGAGGATGTTCCTGACTCAGGGATGGAACCCACGTCTCTCCATGTCCTGCATTGGTAGGTAGGTTCTTTACCAATGAGCACCCTGGGAAGGTTCTACCCTGATAAGGGAGAACTCGGGAACAAAAGTTTCCATCTTATATTAGACCTCCAGCCCTGGGACCTGGAATGAGACAAAATAAAGGGTCTCTACTTTCTTTTTTTTTTTTTTCCCCAGTTTAATCCAATTTCAATTTTAAAACAATATTCACATGGCACAACTCATTCAAATAAATTCCTTTTATCTTTTCAATGAGATTATTTCTAAGGATGAGCAAAATGCAACCTGTCACCCTAAAGGGTTCAATCACGATATTTTGCCTCACTTGTGGAATGAACTCTGATGAACTCTGAATTCCTTTCTGTCCTGAGATGCACAGCATAGCTTTGGTTAGTACATACTGAAGAATATGCTGACCACCGGTACTCTACAAAACACCATTTTTCAAATTTTGAAAGATAATTTGGGAAAATTAATCGCACAGTAAACATGACGATCAAAGAAGATCAACTCTCATAGCCTCAGGGCCTCCAGCAATGGACCCACCAGGTTTAGGTGCTACGGTTTTAAAATTAAAATAGACGACAACCAAAGGTGTGTCTAAGAAACTGAATAAGTATGTTCAGAAAATATGCCATTTGATTCACTCATGAAAATAAAAATGCCTCATATTCATTTGCAGCTTTGCCACTCAAGAACGATAAGATTTTAACTTGTTTGGATAAGCATGCTCTCTTTCTCCAACCCATCTTCATCATATATGAATTATTAAAATAAGTCATGGACAGCTGCAGTCTCTTAAGTTGAGATGCAGCTTGAGTGAAATTCAGTCTTGTAGCCTTGAGGGAAGAGATCAGGCCTGTAAAGCAAGGGAAAGAGTTCTTAAGAAAAGCCCTTACCTGCCACTCCTTTTTCACAGGTCTACGAGCCTGGATTTGCTCTGCACGTCTTAGCACTGCTGGTTTATTCACTTGTATTTTGGAGATCCAGCTAAGGTCTGGAAGCAAAAAGAACAACAATTTAAAACTTGAAGATTTTATTAAATACATTCACTTGTTTTTTACACAGTCCCCAAAAGGAAAGACTTATCAGTATGAAAACTTTATTTACTTTTTTATTAAATTTTTTTTTTTTTGGCTGCATCTCATAGCATGTGGGATCTTGGATCCCCGACCAGGGATCAAACCCACATCCCCTGCATTGGAAGCGTAGTCTTAATCATTGGACCACCAGGGAAGCCCAAAACTTTTTTTTAAAAGTTATATTTCTTTTCCGCTCAACTATAAATAACTTTCTTGAAGGAAGCCCGGCCATGAGAAGTCCTACTCTGTGCAAAATCAAATACATTTGGAACTAGGAGAACCTGTACTGATTCATTACACAGATACGCCTAATGGTGGAGGAAAACGTTGTGTTATTCAAGTCACAGGCTTCATTTCTGCCGGCAGAGAGTTATTTGGGAGTGCCCAGTCCAGGAGAATGAAGGGTTAATAAACATATAAATGAATTAACACTGGAGCTTAAAGGAATCCTTGATCAATATCCCCTCACTGATAAGATTAATATCTATTAGATGCTGATAGGATACCCCCATTCTTTCCTCAAAGGAGAATTTCTCAAAGTGTATTAGAAATTAGAGCATTAAAATAAAAAAAAGTCAGAAGAGGGGGAAAAAAACAAGCTGCTCAAAATTCTGGGAGAAGGACTTCCTGATGGTCCAGTAGCTAAGACTCCATGCTCCCCATGCAGAGGGCTAGGAGTTCGATCCCTGCAGGGAACTAGATCCTGAAGCCGCAACTAAGACCTCCCGCAGCCACAAAAAACAACAACAAAATTCCGGGAAACATCTCTGTTGCTTGTTTCGAAACGCTCTCTTCTATCTGTAGGGCTTCCCTGGAGGGTCAGTGGTAAAAAATCTGCCTGCCAACGCAGGAGACAGGAAACGAGCACTCCATCCCTGGGTCGGAAAGATCTCCTACAGGAGGAAACGGCAACCCACTCTAGTATCCTGGCCTGAGAAATCCCATGGACAGAGGAGCCTGAAGGGCTACAGTCCATGGACTTACAAACAGTCAGACTCGACTGAGCAACCGAGCACACACACAGCTTGGCAAATAAGATCTGCGTATATTTCAGGTGTATGTTTTGATAAACATATACACTGTGAAAGAATCACCACAGTCAAGCTAATGAACATGGCCTATTACTTCACACATTTACCATATTCTTTTTCCTTTTCATGTGTGCTGAGAACATTTAAGATCTACTTTCATAGCACATTTCAGGTATACAACACAGCACTGTTAACTATAGTCACTCTGCTGGACAAAAGATAAAAGATCTTCAGGAATTCCCCATCTTGTGTAACGAAACTTTGTACCCCAGCTGCTTCTCATTAAAGGACTTTTGGATCTCTACGAGAGAAGTTGGGACTGAAAAATGAATAGAATACCTGAGGACACTCCCCTTAAAAACTAATTTTTACTACAATTTCCCACCAAAGATCAGAACCCACGAGGCTGGCTCTCACATGTCTCAGACATCACTTGCTAGAGGTCCTTGCAAACCATCTCTGGGAGAATGTAATAGGATCACTTCTCTCACAATATCAGCCTCCACTGCTAAAATTAGTGGTCATAAAATCAGCCAGCCCAACAGTTAATCCAGCCACGGAACTTGCTTCTGTGACCTCCCATGATAATGAATTATATAAGTGACTATCCCATTTTATTAGCATTTAATTTGCTACTGTTTAATTTCATCAGATAACCCTTGTTCTCCTATTATGGGGTCTGGGGAAAAGAAAGGACTGATTGGCCTTTGTTATGTCCTTCATAATTTTTAATATTTTATTCAAGTACCCTTTAGCATCTCCTTTCTCAGAGAAGTGATTCTAAGGCACACAATCTCATCAGGACCATAGAAGTTTCTCTTAGGGGGCCAGGAGGGGTTTCAAGCACATGTGTCTTTGGGGAGAATAGGCGTAAAGCCATAATTGGAAGGTGATAACTCCTTTCAGAAAACTCTTTCATGGAGAAAATCCCAGTGCTCCTCTTAGTATGCCATTTCAGGGGCTTTCAGGCCCTTCTTTCAATTATAAATTTGTTCTTAAACACTCTTTTCCTTTTTTTTTTCATCACTATTGTCTTTCTGACGTAATTCTCCGTGGAGACAGACATCGTTTTCCCTTCCTTGAAAATCGACACTTCACCTTTCCATCACTTCCTCTTATGTTCATCACTGTTCCTGTACTTCTTCCCAATATTCCTAAAAAGTATAACACCAGATGATAACTCCACAAAAGGAGGTTTATATTGTATTTTGATTTATCTTTGCTCCTAATGGAGAAAAATACATGGTGATACTTCATTAGACTTTCTCAAATTTGGAAAAGTAAGAAAGATTAAAAATTTCCTATGTTTTCTCTTCTCATTCTTTCTGGGTTTTTATATCTAAAATTGTACCAATATATCTGTGCCTTAGTGGTTGTCCCCAAACAGTCAGTTCTTGAGAAACACTTCCATAGTATATTTTTAATGCCAGCATCTATTACAGAGCACCTCTTCCTATTGTAGGCACAAAGATGTCTATTTTTCCTGTGTTGTTTATCTTCAGTTCTAATTTGCAACCTGCTAGGAATCACTCACAAATGCCAAGCAGAGAAATAGGTGCTCACTGAGCCCACCACATCGCAGTAAATTTATTTGTTTACCTTAGACACTGAACAACTGAAGTATCAACTTCACCATGTCTAGTCTTTCAACCTGAACCTTGGAAAGGGTTAGCTTTTCTTAAAAAAAAAAAAAAGCCTTGGCTGTCATATATATCTCATCCAGTCAAGCTCAGAAAATATTCAGTTTATATTAGTGAGAAGACTCAGCCTTGCCCAGTTTCTACACCATAAAGATATAAGACAAGAGACTGTGCTAGGAGCTTCATCATTTCCAACAGGTGGGGTCTAGAATGACTCTTCATTTGAAGGTCGAATCTAATATCCAAAAATATAAACTATATTTCTGTTGGTATATGTGAAAAAAAATAATAGAATATAGACCAAATTAATAACAATGTTTGTCTTCAGAGGTAGAATCACATAAGATTTTTACTTTCCCATGCTTTATAGTTACATAATACTTAAAACTTTTTTTTCTTTTACTTAAAACTTTTACAAAGAGCATGCATTACCTTATTGAACAGTAAAAGCAAAACATACTTAACTCTTTGGAATTAAGAGGCACTGACAGCAGTGTGCAGGTTAGGAAGAAAGGGAGGGAGACTAGAGTAGGTAGACCAGTAAGATGAGTGCTACTGTAGCCCAGGCATTCAGCTCAGTTCAGTTGCTCAGTCGTGTCCGACTCTGCGACCCCATGCCAGGCCTCCCTGTTCATCACCATCTTCCGGAGTTCACTCAGATTCACGTCCATCGAGTCCGTGATGCCACCCAGCCATCTCATCCTCGGTCGTCCCCTTCTCCTCCTGCCCCCAATCCCTCCCAGCATCAGAGTCTTTTCCAATGAGTCAACTCTTCGCATGAGGTGGCCAAAGTACTGGAGTTTCAGCTTTAGCATCATTCCTTCCAAAGAAATCCCAGATCGGAAGACCGTCGGGTAGGGCAAGCGCGTAGGCCTCGGTGGGCGCCGTACCATTAAAANCTTTTCCAATGAGTCAACTCTTCGCATGAGGTGGCCAAAGTACTGGAGTTTCAGCTTTAGCATCATTCCTTCCAAAGAAATCCCAGGGTTGATCTCCTTCAGAATGGACTTTCACCACACCAATACTTTCATGACCAATCCTCAGCCACAGAGCTCTTCCACACAGCCAACCTGACATGACTGCAAGGTGCCAGGCAGATATGATAAGGTCAGATGCCACTTTCACTGCTTCCATAGAAAAGGTCACCAAAACTTTGGCACCAAATGTCATTGGACAGAACCTTATTACTATATAAACCATATATGATAACAATGGGGCTTCCTTGGTGGTGCTGTTCATGGAATTCTCCAGGCAAGAATACTGGAGTGGGTTGCCATTTCCTTCTCCAGGGGATCTTCCTGACCCAAGGATCAACTCCCATACACTATGTATTTGGGATTAGGCTTTTTTATTAAAAAAAAAAAAAATCTATCAGCAACAATAAGCTCAAAATAGTGTGTGTAATGAAAAATTAGGAACTTCTGTGGTGGTCCAGTGGCTAAGACTTCACATTCTCAATGCAGGGGGCCCGGGTTTGATTCCTGATCGGGGAATTAGATTTCATACGTCACAACTAAAGATCAAAGATCCTCTGTGCCGAATCTAAGACCCAGAGTGGCCAAATAAATAAATATTCTTTTGAAAAATTAAATTNGTGGTGGTCCAGTGGCTAAGACTTCACATTCTCAATGCAGGGGGCCCGGGTTTGATTCCTGATCGGGGAATTAGATTTCATACGTCACAACTAAAGATCAAAGATCCTCTGTGCCGAATCTAAGACCCAGAGTGGCCAAATAAATAAATATTCTTTTGAAAAATTAAATTCTGAATTTCCATTTCTCAGAAAAGTTCGTGATCTGCAGTTTGCACAAAATGCTTCTCAACATTTCAGTTCAGTTCAGTTCAGTCACTCAGTCATGTCCCACTCTTTGCGACTCCATGAACCACAGTACAGCAGGCCTCCCTGTCCATCACCAACTCCCGAAGTTCACCCAAACCCATGTCCATTGAGTCAGTGATGCCATCCAGCCATCTCATCCTCTTTCATCCCCTTCTCTTCCTGCCCCCAATCTTTCCCAGCATCAGGGTCTTTTCAAATGAGTCAGCTCTTTGCATCAGGTGGCCAAAGTATTGGAGTTTCAGCTTCAACATCAGTCCTTCCAATGAACACCCAGCACTGATCTCCTTTTGGATGGACTGGTTGGATCTCCTTGCAGTCCAAGGGACTCTCAAGAGTTTTCTCCAACACCATACTTCAAAAGCATCAATTCTTGGGCGCTCAGCTTTCTTTATAGTCCAACTCTCACATCCATACATGACTACTGGAAAAACCATAGCCTTGACTAGATGGACCTTTGTTGACAAAGGTCAACAAAATATCTCTGCTTTTTAATATGCTATCTAGGTTGGTCATAACTTTCCTTCCAAGGAATAAGCGTCTTTTAATTTCATGGCTGCAGTCACCATCCACAGTGATTTTGGAGCCCAGAAAAATAAAGTCTGACAGTTTCCACTGTTTCCCCATCTATTTCCCATGAAGTAATGGGACCGAATGCCATGATCTTCGTTTTCTGAAAGTTGAGCTTTAAGCCAACTTTTTCACTCTCCTCTTTCACTTTCATCAAGAAGCTCTTTAGTTCTTTACTTTCTGCCATAAAGGTGGTGGCATCTGCATATCTGAGGTTATTGATATTTCTCCCGGCAATCTTGACTCCAGTTTGTGCTTCTAACAGCCCAGCATTTCTCATGATGTACTCTGCATAGAAGTTAAATAAGCACGGTGACAATATACAGCCTTAACGTACTCCTTTTCCTATTTGGAACCAGTCTGTTGTTCCATGTCCAGTTCTAACTGTTGCTTCCTGACCTGCATACAGGTTTCAAAGTTTATCACACGCCAAAATATCTCTACAAAAATATCACTGATTCCAAGATCCAAATCTGCTTAAAAGGATTCATATCTACTTAAAATATTAGCAGTTATGTTAAGAAGCCTGTGCTTAACGATGGCAATTTCATATAGCCTCAGCAGATACAGTTATATAAAACTATGAAGCATGACTTCTCATTTAGATAAAATGAGTATTCTATATAGTGCTTGTTTTTACATCCCAAATTTCTAATGTATGTTTAAGGCAGTAGTATTTATTAATTTGTTGGCTCCAGAAAGCAGAAGAATTTTACAAACAACTAGAAAACGCCATTTTATATCAGTCATGGGTGTTTTAAAGAGAAAAATCAGCTAAATTAATTCAAATATTGGCTCATTTTTTTTAATCTAACATTAAATTCAAGAAAAAAATTTTAAGTCTATCTTGTTGAAGGTAAAACACCTAACATTATGTGACCACCACTATAAATTTAAACAGGTTAGCATTGAACAGATCAATTATTTGATTTTGCAGAGATACCACAGATGCAAATTTTGTTGGAATATAGCATCAAAATAGAAACAATGTTCTTACTAAGAAACTGAGGAAACAGAAAAACACTTGGATTTGGTTGTGATAGACACATAAGTTATAATTTCATCCAAATAAGTTTTCCCACAGTCTAACAATCAAAGTGCAAGCTATCACTGTCAAATTTTAAATATTTCACATATCAGTTCAGTTCAGTCGCTCAGTCGTGTCCAACTCTTTGCGACCCCATAAATTGCAGCACGCCAGGCCTCCCTGTTCATCACCATCTCCCGGAGTTCACTCAGACTCAAGTCCATCGAGTCTGCGATGCCATCCGGCCACTCATCCTCGGTCGTCCCCTTCTCCTCCTGCCCTCAACCCCTCCCAGCATCAGAGTCTTTTCCAATGAGTCAACTCTTCGCATGAGGTGGCCAAAGTACTGGAGTTTCAGCTTTAGCATCATTCCTTCCAAAGAAATCCCAGGGTTGATCTCCTTCAGAATGGACTGGTTGGATCTCCTTGCAGTCCAAGGGACTCTCAAGAGTCTTCTCCAACACCACAGTTCAAAAGCATTGATTCTTCGGCGCTCAGCTTTCTTCACAGTCCAACTCTCACATCCATACATGACCACAGGAAAAACCATAGCCTTGACTAG
>SJYX01014277.1:61846-76871 GCA_006410675.1 Oreotragus oreotragus
TGCTTCTGTTAGGTCCATACCATTTCTATCCTTTATCAAGCCCATCTTTGCATGAAATGTTCCCTTGGTATCTCCAATTCTCTTGAAGAGATCTCTAGTCTTTCCCATTCTGTTGTTTTCCTCTGTCTCTTTGCATTGATTGCTGAAGAAGGCTTTCTTATCTCTTCTTGCTATTCTTTGGAACTCTGCATTCAGATGCTTATATCTTTTCTTTTCTCCTTTGCTTTTCGCCTCTCTTCTTTTCACAGCTATTTGTAAGTCCTCCCCAGACAGCCATTTTGCTTTTTTGCATTTCTTTTCCATGGGGATGGTCTTGATCCCTGTCTCCTGTACAATGTCACGAACCTCGTTCCACAATTCATCAAAAACTCTATCTCTCAGATCTAGGCCCTTAAATCTATTTCTCACTTCCACTGTATAATCATAAGGGATTTGATTTAGGTCATACCTGAATGGTCTAGCAGTTTTCCCTACTTTCTTCAGTTTAAATTTGAATTTGGAAATAAGGAGTTCATGATCTGAGCCACAGTCAGCTCCTGGTCTTGTTTTTGTTGACTGTATAGAGCTTCTCCATCTTTGGCTGCAGAGAATATAATTTCACATATATACAGAATAAATGAACTACCTGATCTTTGTGAGAAAACTGATGTTTAATTAAAGATAAATACTTCTTCCTGGCAGTGTGCACTATCTTTTTACTGGTTATCATCAGTTGAATGTTAGGAACATATGACTCTTTGATTGACTTTTTGTCAATCAATCTAAGCTGACATATGTCAGTCATGAACTATTTTATAAATAAGACTTTTAAATATTGGCTTTTTTTTTTTTTTTTTTTTTTAANATAAATACTTCTTCCTGGCAGTGTGCACTATCTTTTTACTGGTTATCATCAGTTGAATGTTAGGAACATATGACTCTTTGATTGACTTTTTGTCAATCAATCTAAGCTGACATATGTCAGTCATGAACTATTTTATAAATAAGACTTTTAAATATTGGCTTTTTTTTTTTTTTTTTTTGAAAATCAGTTGAAAAATCTTTTTTTAAAAAAACCGCTGGAGAAGACTCTTGAGAGTCCTGTGGACTGCAAGGAGATCAAATCAGTCAATCCTAAAGGAAATCAACCCTGAATATTCATTGGAAGGACTGATGCTAAAGCTGAAGCGCTATTATTATTTTGGCCACCTGATGGGAAGAGCTGACTCCCTGGAAAAGACTCTGATGCTGGGAAAGGTTGAGAGCAAGCAGGAGGGTGCGACAGGGGATGAGATGCTTGGATGGCATCACTGACTCAATAGATGATTTTGAGCAAACTCTGGGAGATAGTGAAGGTCAGGGGAGCCTGGCATGCTGCAATTCATGGGGTCACAAAGGGTCAGACATTACTTAGAAACTGAACAGCTAAGTATGCACTTCCCTGGTGGTCCAGTGGTTAAGAATCTGCCTGCCAGTATAGGGGTCACGGGTTCAATCCCTGATATAGGAAGACCCCATGTGCCACGGGGCAATTAAGCCCGTGTGCCACAGCCACTGACTGAGCCTACCTGCCCTCAAGCCCCTGCCCACATGAGAAGCCAGCACAAGGAGGCTATACCACAGCTACAGAGTAGCCCCCACTCACTGCAACGGGGGAACGTCCCTGCACAGCAACGAAGACCCAGTGCAGCCAAAGCTAAAATTTAAAAAAACCTATTATGTAAATAAAACATCCAAAGCCTCCAGTTTTTGAAACATAGTGAACTACAACTATTTGTTGACAATTGTTTGCAAATATCGCAAAGAAGATGACCCTGAAATTTATCCCTCTGCAAAGGAGAGGGCTTGAACAAATTAAACGAGACTTCAATCCGTGTACAAGGCTAAATTTTAAAATTCTAAAATCGTACTTGGGACTACCTCAACCTATCTGATTTGATTATTATCAATCATTGCGTAAGGGTTTCCCAGGCGGCACTAGTGGCAAAGAACTCGCCTGCCAGCGCAAGAGATGTAAACGACTAAGGTTCCGTCCCTGGGTTGGGAAGATACGTTGGAGAAGGGAATGTATTCTTGCCTGGAGAATCCCATGGACAGAGGAGCCTGGCAGGCTACAGTCCATGCGGTTGCACATAGCCAGACATGACTGAAGTCCCTTAGCGTGCATACCTATCTCTGTGTAACAAACTACCTCAAAACGTCATCCCTAAAAACAGCAATTCTTTCATGATTTCTCCTCACACTTTTGGTTGCCTGGGCTCAGCAGGGCATTTCTGTTGCTGCTCTCATTTGAGATCAGCAACTTGTGACCACAGCCAGGTGGTGATGGGGCTGCACTCCCAAGTCCTGTGCCTCAGAGGGAGCGGCAGGAGCCTGGGCTCCGCCAGGGCACCTCCATGTAAGTCCAGAACATCCTCTTCTTTACCAACCATTTCCAACAGGGCAGCTGAACTTCCCACAGAGCTGCTCAAGGCTCCCCAATCATACCACAGCTGTTAATCACTTCCGTTTGGTTACACGGAGTCTCAGGGAGAGCATGAATCAATGCAGTGGAGGACAATGCAAAGACATCGATTTCAGAGACCTGGTCCCTCTTTGGAGACTGGCTACCACAAGCTCCAGCATTAAACTGAATACACTGATATTCTGTACTGGAAAGAATTTAAACGCGGGGTCTACACCTAAATCCAATGTGGGGAGAAGCAGTTTCTTATACCACCATGCATCGCTTAAGACACCAATGTAGGATGAATTATCCTACAGTTCATCTCAATTATGACACTATCTATCCAGAGATATTTTCATCAGATTTCCCAGGTTAAGGGCTCAGTCCCACAAGACTGCCCAGCCCCCAACCCCTCCCCACTCCACTTTAGACCCCAGGTGCAAGTCCAGGTTATCACACAAGCTTCCAACTTACCACTGGAGGTTCCAATTAATCTGAATTCGATTGATCTGCTAGAGTGGTTCACAAGACTCAGAGAAATATTTTGCTTACTAGATTATCAGTTTATTATAGAAGGATGTAACTCAGAAACAGCCAGATGAAAACATGAAAAAGATGCAAAGGGAACGGTACAAGAAAGGGCAAAGAGCTTCCAAGTACTCTCCAAGGGATCCTGAATCACCCTGAATCACCACATGTTCCCCAACCCAGAAACTCTCCAAACCCCATCCTTTGGGGATTTTATGGAGACTTCACTACATAGGCATGACTGATTAAATCACTGCTCATAGATGACTAAACTCAAACTCCAGCCCTTCTCCCTAACCCAGAGGTCAGCTGGGGGAGCGAGACAGAAAGTTCCAGCTCCCCTGAGGGAGAACGGATACATGTATAAGTATCCCTTCCCTGGTCACCTGAAACTATCAAAACATTGCCTGCTAATTGGCTATGACCTCTCAGCAGACAGAGTCTACCAGGTGCCTTGATGCGGGTATGCTAAGTCACTTCAGTTGTGTCCAACTCCGTGTGACCCCACAGTCTCTAGCCCGCCAGGCTCCTCTGTCCATGGGATTCTCCAGGCAAGAGTCCTGGAGTGGGCTGCCATTTCCTCCTCCAGGGGACCTTCCTGCGAGGCCTCTTACGTCTACCTGCACTGGCAGGAGGGCCCTTTACCACTAGCGCCACCTGGGAGGCCCACAGTCATACCCCAATGGGCTATACTCCAATACAAAATAAAAAGGTAACAAAAAAAAAAAAAATTCCAACTCTCTAATCAGTGATTGGTTCTCCAAGCACCAGCCCCGATGCTTAGCTGGGGCCCAAAAGTCACCTCATTAAATAACCCAGGGATTGAACCCAGGTCTCACATTGCAGGGGGACTCTTTACCATCTGAGCCACCAGGGAAGGCCCATTAATGTAACAAGACACGTTTACAGCTCTCATCACAGGAAATCCAAAGAGTTTAGGAGCTCTGTGCCAAGACAAATAGATGAACATCAAATATATATTTATTATAAATCATAATACCACAAAAATGAAATTGAGACAGGCTGTCATTTTATAGTATAAGAATTTAATAAAACATTCAAAGAAAATCCAGACCCCTTTTTTGACAAGATTTGTCTTATGAAAAGTGAAAGTCACTGTCGTGTCCACCTCTTTCCAACTCCATGGACTATATAGTCCATGGAATTCACCAGGCCAGAATATTAGAATGGGTAGCCTTTCCCTTCATGGGGTTTTCCCCACCCAGGAATTGAACCAGGGTCTCCTGCATTACAGGCAGATTCTTTACCAACTGAGCTATCAGGGAAATGGAGCAAAATACATTAACTGTTAAACTATTTGTACTAAAATATTTACATATTTCAATATTTAAAAAATGAGAATTGAGAATAGTCTCCATTTATACAATCTGTTCTAAGTGTACCAAGTACCAAGCTTTTGTTAATATCTTCTCAATTAAAAATACTATGTTCCACACAGAAAAATCAACTGATTGTGTCAAGGATCTCAAATTTAAGAAACATAAAATGAAAGTATGAAAAAATTGCTGGATATTTTAATACTTTAAGAAATTTTTAAAAAACTACCAATGGCATGATATCAGAGACTTATACAACTAAGAAACTAAAACTGAGTAATTATTCAACTTACACTATAGTGCTAAAATAATTTATACAAATACATTTTTATTTGTGCATGTGAATATATATTCTTTTACAATGAATTTTTTACAGGTTTTTAAAAAACTGTGAGAGTTGGACCACAAAGAAGGCTGAGCACCAAAAAACTGATGCTTTCAAACTATGGTGCTGGAGAAGATTTTTGAGACTCCCTTGGACAGCAAGGAGATCAAACCAGTCAATCCTAAAGGAAATCAACCCTGAATATTCACTGGTGCTGAAGCTGAAGCTCCAATACTTTGGTCACCTGATGCGAGGAGCCAGCTCACTGGAAAAGACTCTGATGCTAGGAAAGACTGAGGGCAGAAGAGGATGGATGACTGGATGGCATCACAGACTCAATGCACATGGGTCTGAGCAAACTCTGGGAGACAGTGAAGGCCAGGAAAGCCTGGCGTGCTGCAGTCCATGCGGTCGCAAAGAACAGACACAACTTAGTGACTGAACAAAGAGCAAACCAAGTCTTAGATTTGTGATGGTTAATTTCATGCATCAACTTCACTGGGCCTCAAGGTGCCCAAATAAGTGATCAAACATTATTTCTGCGTGTGTCTTGTGAGGGTGTTTAATGGATGAGGTCAAAGCCTAAATTGGTGGATGGAGTAAAGCATATTGCCCTCCCCAAGGTGGGTGGGCTTCATCCAATTTAATGAAGGAAGACCAGAATAGAATAAAAGGCTACACACACACACACACACACACACATATGTGTGTATGGCTAGGTATGTATCTATCTGTCTATCTATCTATCTACCTACTACTGATTCTAGTAATAGACTAATATAACTTCCAACTTAAAATATAGAAGATACAGAAGTAAGGTAAACCACATCATGAGGAAATAATCAGATAAATCTAGAAGCTGAGTCAATCCACAGGTCCCATAACCTAGCATCATCAAACAGCAATTTATTTTGTAGCAATAATTAACATACAGAACACACAGAAACCAATATGAAAAGCTTGTAATAAGAAACTGATTCACAACTATAAAATAGCAGACTAAGAGTTATGTTTTTTCCTTCCCAAACTTTAAAATCTAAGTATCTGGGACTTCCCTGGCAGTCCAGTGGTTAAGACTCTGAGCTTCCAGTGCATGAAGCTCCGTCCATCCCTGGTGGGGGAACTAAGATCCTATATGCTGTGCTATGCACCACAATCAAATAAATAAATAAGTAAATATTTAAAATATAATAAATAAAAGTGGTGTATAGCATACACTACATTTTTTAATGTAAATATTTAACCTTCTACTAATACAAACGTGTAAATCAAATTACACTGAAATTCACTTATATAGGTATGTAAAAACTACACTATACATTTAGGATTAGAACATTCTGCCTGGAGAATCCCATGGACAGAGGAGCCTGGCAGACTGCAGTTCATGGTGTTGCAAAGAGTGACTGAATGACTTAGCAGTAGCACCCAGTCTGCAGGCTTTACTCTCCCCCAATCCTAATTCATATGTTGAAACCTAATCACCAAAGTAATTGTATTCAGAAGTTAGGCCTTAGGAGGTGACCAGGTCATGAGATGGAGCCATCACAAATAGAATCACTGCCCTTATAAAAGAGGCCCCAAAGATATCCCCTGACCCTTTGCCATGTGAGTTTATAGTGAAAACGCAGCCACCAATGAGGAGACTGGTTTTCATCCAACATCAAATTTGCCAGCACCTTGATCTTGGACTTCCCAGCTTCCAAAACTATGAGAAATAAATTTCTGTTTCTTATAGGCTGCACATTCCATGGTACTTCTGCTATAGCATCCTAAACATATATCAACATTTGTTTTTAAAAATTACAGTGAAACTCTACAGGTTAAAATATCATAGCAGTAGGTGCCCATGTTTTTAAATTCACCTCAATGTATTTACAGAGCTAACACATCTTTCACTTTTCAAAATATCTTTAACTTGACGTCCATCAATTGTCTTTCTAAGCTCTCCTCCAAAGAGTTCTGTTAGCACTAACAGTGTTATTTGCCATAATAAAACTGGTATCAACCAATGACTGACCTCCCTGGGCAAAGAACAGCAGTTTTTCCTTTGTACTCTTTTTGCTATTGTTTAAATATGTTGAAATCTATGAAAAAAGCAATACTTTTTACTCTGTTGGCATTTTTCTTAAACCCTTAAGGGAAGCATTATCAAAAGGCTTTTCAGAAACTAAGCTGATATTTCTCCAGGTTCCCAGTATGAAGCATTTCATTAACTAGTTCAAAGAACTCTTAACCTGCCAGGTTGGGACCATATAGCTTTCCTCAGCAGTCTACATATCAAAGTTGTTTGAGAAATATACTGTTGGCTTGAGCCAAGAAGTCAAAGAAAGAGGCAGTTAAAATATCCAATAGTTCCCTGCCCTTTTCGTTTTTAATTTACTAGAGTTCCGAGTGAGTTCACTGTAAAACTTAAACAGCACAGAGGTAACACAACCAAACCCACAGGCCATCTACTGAGGCCTTGTACTAGATTGCCAGCGATAGAGATTAACCGAAGTGTAAGGAGTATCAGCTCTGGAGACACAGCAGTGCCCTGGAAGAAAGGAATTCTAGCTTCTGGTTCTACGACATGAGCATCACTGGGTCTGGAGCTGGAAAACCATGGATGGCTGTTTATGGACCATTGCCACCATGTGAGGCACTTGTTAGCTATCTCACAATGTTTTTATAGTACAGCTGGTGTGATGATGCGGGTCTTCTGTGATTAACTTACCCACCAAGATAGAAAGCCATTGCTAACAAGGAGGAAAGAAAGAGCCAGCTTGGTGTGACAGCCATCATTCAGTGGATCTGAGCAGGAATGCTAAACAAAGGGCATGACAGTGCAGAACAAGGCAGGAGCTTGGGTTCTGGCTCCAAACCCGTCACTATGAGAAGACCGGGGCAGCCAGGAAGATTCCAACACGTCCACCTGCGCTGATTAGCAGAAATGAACTACAAGTCAAGGAGAGGGAAGGCATTTCACACACTGGGTGTAATATGAATAAAGACCAAATATGGGAATGGTGATGGCTTGTTCACAGGACAATTAAGAATGCCCAAAAGTTCTGTTTGGGAGTAAAGATACAGCGGCACAGGTAAGTGCTATAACGTCACAGGGAATCTTGAAATTTAGCCAGAGGATGCCACATGTGAAGTGCTGGAGAACTACCATGACTTTATTTGATCAGTTGGTATGTTAGACATAACAGAAAGCCCGGGGTTGGGGCAGCGGAAAGGGAACTCTAGCCCAGTTTCTGCCAACTGTATAATGAACACATGTGTGCATGCTAAGTCACTTTGTGTGTCAGTTGCTCAGTCATGTCTGACTCTATGCAATCCCATGGACTATAAGCCCACCAGGCTCCTCTATCCACGGGGATTCTCCAGGCAAGAATACTGGAGTGGGTTGCCATTTCCTTATCCAGAGGAATTTCCTGACACAGGAATCGAACCCAGGTCTCCCACATTGCAGGCAGATTCTTTACCATCTGAACCACCAGGGCCAATCCCACGTCACTTTAGTTGTGCCCAACTCTTTGTGGCCCTAAGTCCTATAGCCCATCAGGCGCCTCTGTCCATTGGATTTCCCAGGCAAAAATACCAGAGCGGGTTGTTGGCAGGCAGGTTCTTTACCACTAGCACCACCTGGGAAGCCTCATAATGAACACTTATTTTCTCAAAATCTGGGAGGAAAGAAATAAAAGTTAGTTTAGTTAGTTACTTAAGTCGCTCAGTCGTGTCTGACTTTTTGCAACCCCATGGACTGTAGCCCACCAGGCTCCTCCATCCATGGGATTCTCCAGGCAAGAACACTGGAGTGGGTTGCCATTTCCTTCTCCAGAGGATATTCCCCACCCAAGGATCAAACCCAGGTCTCCTGTAATAGAGGCAGATGCGTTAACCTCTGAGCCACCAAGGAAGCCCGTATTATACTTGATCTTAGCCAAAAGGCCGAGAAGTTAGTTTAAAATAGTTAAAAAGAAATGGTTAAATGGGAAAAAGAAATAGGGCCAAATGGGTAGGCTCTTTTGCCTTTGATATCAAATGATAATGTCAAATGAAGATACAAATAAAATGGGGACATTCTGAAGATATTTAGAATGAGGATAACTTGGAACATTTACACATATTCTCTAATATATGACTGCGAAAACTTGAAGATAGATCACAGAGGAAATAAAAAGGACTCTGCATTCAAATCAGCTAGAAACAGATTTAGTAAGCCCTATCACACTAGGTGGACTTCCCAGTTGGTGTTAATGGTAAAGAACTCATCTGCCAATGCAGGAGATGTACGAGACGAGGGTTCGATCCCTGGGTCAAGAAGATCCGCTGGAGGAGGGCACGGCAACCCACTCCAGTATTCTTGCCTGGAGGATCCCATGGATAGAAGAGCCTGGTGGGTTGCAGTCCATAGGGTCACAAAGAGTCGGGCACAACTGAAGAGACTTGGCACAGCACAGCACATCACACTAGATGCCAAAATTACTGAGTTGGCCAAAATTATAGCTATGTTGCAACCAAAAGATGTGAAAATGAGAGTAGAAATAGGACCTTGGGTCTTAGTCTACCTTTTTAATGAGTAAACAAGGGACACAGTGCTATGAAAGTTTGAGAGAAAGGGAGGATCTGCACTTCCCAGGTCATCTAGTGGTTGAGACTTCAAGTTCCGAGGCAGGGGGCACAGGTTTGCGCCCTAGTCATGGAACTAAGGTTCAACATGCCACAAGGTGCAGCCAAACCGGAAAAAAAAAAAAAAATCCCTCTTTAAAAAAGAGAGAAAGTGAGAGTCTGCTGGTGCAGGAACTAAAAAAATGCCAAGCTAAAAGAATCACCCCAACAGCTGTGAAGGGGAAGAGATAAGGGAAGGATGGGGCAGCTGAGAAGGCAAAGAACTGCATTCTAAGTGAGACCCTACGGTGGAAGAATTCAATTCAAATATAGTTTCAGTTCAGTTCAGTCGCTCAGTCGTGTCCGACTCCTTGCGACCCCATGAATCGCAGCACGCCAGGCCTCCCTGTCCATCACCAACTCCCTGAGTTCACTCAGACTCACGTCCATCGAGTCAGTGATGCCATCCAGCCATCTCATCCTCTTTCATCCCCTTCTCCTCCTGCCCCCAATCCCTCCCAGCATCAGGGGCTTTCTCAATGAGTCAACTCTTCGCATGAGGTGGCCAAAGTTTTAGCTTCAACATCAGTCCTTCTAGTGAACACCCAGGACTGATCTCCTTTAGAATGGACTGGTTGGATCTTCTTGCAATCCACGGGACTCTCAAGAGTCTTCTCAACACCACAGTTCAAAAGCATCAATTCTTGGGTGCTTAGCTTTCTTTATAGTCCAACTCTCACATCCATACCTAGGTGAAGGTGAAGGTGAAGTCGCTCAGTCGTGTCCGACTCTTTGTGACCCCACAGACTGTAGCCTACCAGGCTCCTCCGTCCATGGGATTCTCCAGGCAAGAATACTGGAGTGGGTTGCCACTTCCTTCTCCAGGGGATCTTCCTGACCCAGGGATCGAACCCAGGTCTCCCGCATTGGAGGCAGACGCTTTAACCTCTGAGCCACCAGGGTCATCCATACATGACTACTGGAAAAAACCATAGCCTTGACTAGACAGACCTATGTTGGCAAAGTAATGTCTCTGCTTTTCAATATGCTATTTAGGTTGGTCATAACTTTCCTTCCAAGGAGTAAGTGTCTTTTAATTTCATGGCTGCAATCACCATCTGCAGTGATTTTGGAGCCCAAAAAAATAAAGTCTGACACTGTTTCCACTGTTTCCCCACTTATTTCCCATGAAGTGATGGGACCAGATGCCATGATCTTTTAGGGAAAATTAAACTTCTTTTCTTTTCTGAAGAATCAGGAAAACATATCGGAGAGAAACAGAAACAAAGCCTGAAGGACAGGCTGGGAACATTTCACGAAAGGCCAAGATTGATAGATTGAGACAATTATATTTAAGTCAATACAAAAAGGGGAAACATCAAAGTTTTAAATCTGGGATGCATCATTATAATCTGCCCTAGGATTCTAAAAGCATTTCAAAAGTTCTTCAAACCCTTAGTTTGAATACTTAGGTATACATAACAGCTAATCTAAATTTCAGTACCTGCTTAAAACTAGTCTAATTGGTCATATTACCACTACAGAAACGAACCAACAAATCTCAGGTGACATTCAGAAGACAAAGTCAACAAGCAGCAGACAAACTAACAGGAAAAACTTGCAACTAATGTAATCATTCAACTCCTCAAAGTCCAACTTCTCATACCCAATGTAGTAAGTTTAAATCTGGATTCCTAAGCAAACATTTCATTTAGAACTTCATTGCTGTTATTTACATATCTGAAAAGGACATGGTATTAATTAGTTGGGCTTCCCTGGTGGTTCAAATGATAAAGAATCTGCCTGCAATGAGGGAGACCTGGGTTCCATCCATGGGTTGGGAAGATCCCCTAGAGGAGGGCATGGCAACCCACTCCAGTATTCTTTCCTGGAGAATTCTATGGACAGAGGAGCCTGGCGGGCTACAGTGCATGGGGCCACACAAAGTCAGACAGGACTCAGCAACTGAGCATACATGCACGCTGCCTAGGATACCCTCCCCTCATCCTCACCCAGCTGGCTCCTCTCTCTTCCTTCAGATACCAGCTTAGTCATTCTCGAGGAGGCCTCCCTGTCACTCCACTTACATTAGGTGCCCCTGCTAACGTGCTCCCCCAACACCTTGTACTATTTCTGTCGTCAGGATTATAGTAGAGCAGATAGACAGGAACAATAAAGGTTGATATCCAGAGCCACCATCAGCTTGCTTCTCCTCCACTTTGAGAACAGTAGCCATCTAGCTTATGTTCCCGCCAGGAAAAAGACTGGAGGATTCACCTCCACAGAAACAGACCAGGCCAAGAGAAGACCACGAATTATTGAACAATTGAGAGTCTTTCAATGAAATAGCCCAGCAGAACCATCCAATGGTTGATAAGCCCCATCCATGCCCCCCAAAGCATCCAATGAGCTTTTTACTGATACAAACACTGGGAGGAATTTTCCCAGGACAACCATCATTTCTCACATCATTTGTAAGTTGAAAATCTATTGTTCAGTGAAGCTACCTTCACGCTGCAGCTTCTACATCAGCTCCTGCTGCTTCACCTTGCACGCTGATGTTTAGGAGATAGTTTTTTTAGCTTCAAACTTTTCTTCTGCAGCTTCCTCGCCTTTCTTTGTTACTATGATTGTTATTTTAGCCGCTAAGTCATGTCCAACTCTTTGCGATCCCAGGGAGGACCCCCCCTCTTGGCAGAGTCACAAAGAGTAGGACACAACTAAGGTGATTTAGCACGCACACTCACAGAGTAATTAATTGGGCTGATTTCAATACTATTTACTCTCAGGGAGTAGGGAGGCCTGAGGAAATGGAGAGAGATAGGGGAATGGCAGGTCGGTGGAACAGTCAGAACACAGTCAACAATTATTGATGAAGTTTGCTATGAACATGGTTCATAGTGCCCCAAAACAATTACAAGAGTAACATGAAAGATCTCTGATCACAGATTACCATAACAAATATAATAACAATGAAAAAGTCTGAAATACTGCAAAAGTTACCAAACCATGACAGAGAGATAAGAAATGAGCAAATGCTGCAGGGAAATGGTGAGGGCAGACCTGCTTGAAGCAAAGTTGCCAAAAACCTTCAGCCTGTAAAAAAATACAACTTCTGCCAAGTACAATAAAGCGCAATAAAACAAAGCACTCCTATATTCCATTTTCCCTCTATTTCAGAAATGTCATTAGGAAGTATACCATTATATTCCTAAAAGATGAAGCTTCTCCATGCTTACAGACCACCAGGGCTCACATTCTGGACTTAGACTTAACATATGGATTTACATGATAATTGACATCTCATCATATCACCAACACTTTGCTTTGTAAGGATAGGAGAAAAAAAATCTAAGAAGCAAGAAGACAAAAGGTCCTTTACAGTTTCTTTGACACTCTACCTTATTTTTCACCTTTATGAAACAGACTTATTCTATCAGCCTAAATCAAGCATTGGTTTTCAGCCTCTATCTACACCCTTTCCAGGCAAAGCAAGTTGGGAAGGTACATGGACTTTTTGAATTTGGAAAGCACATGTTTTTTAGACAAATTAGCATCTTAAATAAATTTGCTAATCGATAAAATTTCCCATATTACAAGACATTTCCTTGCCTATATCTTGATTTTACCCTATACCCTTTCATAAAGACATCCTATAAGGCTTACTAAACCACATTTGGTTTTAAGTATGTTCAAATACTTAGTTAGCCTTTCAATTCAGCGAACTTTGGGAAAACTTATCAGAGTTTCTCCAAGCTAAGTGTGCCCAGTGTTCAAAAGGAATCATTAGACCTCAGAGAAATTCATCAAGAAGCTGGAAAACTTTGGCCCCCTGTTGGGTAAAGATCCATCTCAGTCCTTTGAGAAGATTTTATCGATTGTTCTAGGAGCTAAGAGCCTCAGAGAAAATCTATTTAACTCTTTCGTCTCAATGAGAGACTGGATGACAGGCTTTCCTAAATTAAAATCTGAAAGTGTCTCAAAAGGCCTTTGGCATTTTTTAAATAGAAAACATTATTCACAAAGCTGTACCTCTGCTGGATGTCATGCCAGTCACACAAGTTAGTCTGCAAGGATACTTAAATGCTAGAACAGACCTACACACAACTAATCCTATCAAAGTATAAGCCTAATTTAAAGGCTGCAGAACAGAACTTAAAACAGGAATAAAAGTTACTTCATTTCAGTTTAAACAAGTATGCTAAGCTCCCTTCCAAAAATAAAGAATAAATACGTTAATGGAACTCAACAGTTACTTAAAACCTATACTTATTTTTCCTGAAACCAATTTCCCCATTACTCCTGCGCTGTCCTTCTGTTCTCATAACACACATTCCACTTACTTGTGAATGTAAGGCAATACATGAGCTCACCCAGGAAGATTTACTTTTTCTTTTTTAATTTTCACTGGAGTAGAGTTGCTTTGGGACTTCCCAGGTGGCTCAATGGTAAAGCATTCGCCTGCCAATTCAGGAGACATGGGTTCGATCCTTGGGTCGGAAAGGTCCCCTGGAGTAGGAAATAGCAACCCGCTCCAATATCCTTGCCTGGAGAATCCCATGAACTGAGGAGCTTGGAAGGCTACACTCGATGGGGTCGGAGAAGAGTCACACATGACTTAGTGACTAAACAATGTAGCTGCTTTGCAACACTGTGCTAGTTGCTGCTGGACAGCAAAGTGAACCAGCTGTACGTATACATATATCCCCTCTTTTTTGGATGTCCTTCCCATTTAGGTCACTATAAGGCTTCTCTGATAGCTCAGTTGGTAAAGAATCCACCTGAAATGCAGGAGACCCTGGTTCAATTCCTGGGTTGGAAAGATCCGCTGGAGATGGGAGAGGCTACCCACTCTGGTATCCTTGGGCTTCCCTTGTGGCTCAGCTGGTAAAGAATCCGCCTGCAATGCAGGAGACCTGGGTTCAATCCCTGGGCTGGGAGGGATCCAACCCAGGCTGGGAAGATCCCCTGGAGAAGTGAAAGGCTATGCACTCCAGGATTCTGGCCTGGAGAATTCCATGGAGTGTATAGTCCATAGGGTCGCAAAGAGTCGGACACGACTGAGCGCCTTTCACTTTCACTTTGCTCACATCAGAGCACTGAGGAGAGTTACCTGTGCTATTCAGTAGGCCCTCATTTGTCATCTGCTGTATACTTAGTTGTCTATAGGAACATTTACTTTTATGTTTTGTCTCCAAGGTAAGATGTAGTAAGTTATGAAGAACACGTTTTAAGAGGGGCGTAAACTTATTTCCTAAAGTTTGTGAGTTCATATTAATCCTGACACTTCACCTCTCAGGCAAATACTTTTTAAATGTCCTAAGGAGAATCACCACAATTTTGTTACTAAACTTTGTGTATTTTGATTTTGAAACCAATATCCACTTTTACCAAAACAAAAATAGTAGATGAGCATTTGCAGCAGAAACCAAAGAGGAACTAAAGAGCCTCTTGATAAAAGTGAAAGAGGAGAGTGAAAAATCTGGCTTAAAACTCTACATTCAAAAAACGAATATCATGGTATCTTGTCCCACCACTTCATGGCAAAGAGATGGGAAAACAGTGGAAACAGAGACAGATTTCATTTTCTTGGGCTCCAAAATCACTGCGGATGGTGATTTCAGCCATGAAATTAAAAGTTGCTTGTCCATGGAAGAAAAGCTATGACAAACCTAAACGGCATGTTAAAAGGCAGAGACATTACTTTGCTGACATATGTTGGTCTAGTCAAAGCTATGGTTTTTCCACTAGTCATATATGAATGTAAGAGTCAGACCATAAAGAAGGCTGAGTGCCAAAGAACTGATGCTTCTGAAC
>SJYX01014278.1:0-27739 GCA_006410675.1 Oreotragus oreotragus
AATAACTCAGGAGTCCAACGAGAACCCCATTGCCTTTCTGGAAAGTCTAAAAGAGGCCCTCCAAAACTTTACCAATCTGGATGTAGACTCTTACAAGGGACTGGTGATTTTAAAGGACAAATTCTTGTCCCAGTATGCATCAGACATCAGGATAAATCTGATGTCAACAGCTACAGCAGCAGGACCCTGCTGCCTCTTTAAATGAGATGGTCCATAGAGACACCAATACCTTTTATAATAGCGAACAGGAGAGGGAGGCCAAGGCCCAGGAAAGGGAGAAAAGGAAAGAGAACAAGGCATGCCCAGATGCTGGCTACCCTCCAGGGAAGCCCTATGGCAAACTTGGAGTCCTTGAACAAATCATGAGGCAAATGCCTAACCTGTAGACAGGCGAAACATTGGCCAAAAAGTATCCAAACCTTGACAATTCTCCTAAAATGGCTTGCTACAAATGCCATCAATTGAGATATTGGGTGGCACTCTGCCCTTGGGACCCAAGAGCCACAGATCAAACACCAAGCTGTCCCTCACAATGGTTCAACAGGACCGAAGCAGCCCACTCCAGCCAGCCTGCCTGTCACAGATAACCATCACAGAGCTGGAGCCATGGGTGCAACTGGATATGGCACGTAGGTCCAAGAATGTCTTGGTTGACAGAGGGGCTATCTATTCTATCCTGAACTCCTTTCCAAAGCCTTCTCCCTCCAAACCTGTACCATTTTGGGTGCTACAGGAAAAGCAATTACAAAATATTCACCTGAGCATGTCTTTGTTTCTGGGGTGAACAAATATTTTCCCACTAGTTTCTGGTGGTCCCTCAGTATCCAACTCCCTTATTGAGAAGAGATTTTTCCCTGCCTTCAAAATCTTGCAGCTTCTGCAATCCTGATAGAAGATGCTTTAAAATCCAGGCCTGACTATATCCCTTTGTGAGGTTCTTAACCCTGCCAATCTCTTGCCTAACCCCACAGGCTCTCTCCCCTTTTACTCTTGCCTAGAAACTTTGGACCATTGGTCAAAACCCTGAGAGGGATTGTCAGAAGATCCTCTGACCAATCCTAGGGAAATCTGGTGCACTGATAGAAGGAAGCAGCTTTGTCTTGGATGGAAGAAGAGCCAGATATGCAGTAGTCTGCAATTTTGAGACCATAGAGGCTAAACCTTTGCCGCCAGGTACTTCAGCCCAATTAGCTGAGCTCATAGCCCTGACTCAAGCTTTAGAGCTGGGAAAAGGAAAAACAGTAGCCATTACACTGACTCTAAGTGTTCCTTTCTGGTGCTACATGCACATGCTGCTATTCGGAAAGAAAGAGGCCACTTGACCACCTAAGGGTCCTCAATCAAATATG
Source organism: Oreotragus oreotragus (assembly GCA_006410675.1). NCBI lineage: Eukaryota > Metazoa > Chordata > Mammalia > Artiodactyla > Bovidae > Oreotragus > Oreotragus oreotragus. Next base: position 1,350 of record SJYX01014278.1, read on the forward strand.
GTGATCAAATCCTTAGGCTCTTGGAGGAAATTCATCTAGGCAGTTCATCACAGACATTCTGCTGAGATTTCAGTCTCCCATTGTATAGGACACCAAAAAGCGAGCACAGAAGTGGCATGATCAGGCAGCTAAGAGAGCAGCATTACAGAATAATGACCTAACAAGGGTTGCCACCTTACTTCCAGAGACTAATTTGCCAGAAACTCCTTCATGTACTAAAAGTGAGACTCTTAAAGATAAGAGTGAGGGCTTTCAAGATCATATAGGGTGGTTCCAAAAAGGAGGGACTCCTTTTTCTTCTTGGGAAAATCAACTCCAATGGAAGTTGGTTAACTCCTTACATGCCACCACTGATTTAAGGGAGAAGGCCCTCCAAAGATTACTAGAAAGGTCCTTCAGAGGAACAGGCCTCCAAGCGGCTATAAGGCAAGTGGTCTCTTCTTGTCCCATTTCCCAACAACCCCCAAGGAACTCTAAGACCCCAGATGGCCCAGCCCATCCAAAAACATGGGACCTACCCAGGAGAGGATTGGCAGATGGACTTCACCCAGATGCCAGTTTCTCAAGGGTATAAATACCTATTACTTACGATAGATACATTCACAGGATGGATTGAAAGCTTTCCCACCTGGACTGAGAAGGCTGAGTAGGTGGTAAAGGAACTGCTCCATGAAATCATTCCAATATTTGGTCTGCTCAGGTCATTACAAAGTGACAATGGGACGTTATTTACTCTTAAGGTCACCCAAGTGGTCTCTGAACCCTTGGGCATTATTATTATCTCCATTTTGCCTGGAAGCCTCAGTCTTCAGGAAAAATAGAAAGAACCAACCAATTCTTAAAATCAGTGATAAAAAGGTAACCTAGGAGACCTCCCTGGGATGGAAAGAGGCTTTACCGATAGCTATCCTTCACACTTGTATTGCCCCTATGGAATAGGTTGGTCTTGGTCCTTATGAGATGCTATATGGGAAACCTTTTGTTTGTGTCAATGACTTCTTCCTAGATCCAGAGGCTCAGAACCTCTGGTCTTATACCATGGCCATTGGATAGTTCCAACAGGATATATGCTTGTGTGGTATCAACAAGGGCCCAAAAGATTCTAAAAGGTCACCACTATATGCTCCAGGAACTCAAGTCCTAATTAAAGTCTGGAAAGATGGGCCCCTAAAGGTTCAACTCCAGCCCACATGGAAGGGACCCTATCCTGTAATAGTTTCTACCCCCACAGCAGTCAAGGTAACAGGACTAGGTAAGGTGGTCTAGTATTCTCATCTCTTTAAGAATTTTCCACAGTTTGCTGTGATCCACACTGTCAAAGGCTTTAGTGTAGTCAATGAAGCTAAAGTAGATATATTTCTGGAATTCTCTTGCTTTTTCTGTGATCCAGTTGATGTTGACAGTTTGCTCTCTGGTTCCTCTGCCCTTTCTAAATCCAGCTTGAAGCCTGGGTTGGAGCATTTTGAGCATTACTTTGCTAGCATGCAAGATGAGTGCAACGGTGCAATAGTTTGAACATTATTTGTCATTGCCATTCTTTGGGATTGGAATAAAAACTTATCTTTTCCAGTACTTTGCCACTGCTGAGTTTTCCAAATTTTCTGGCATATTGAGTGCAGTGAGTGTACTGTGTACATAAATTGCAGAATGACTGTTATCACAGTATATCATTAAAAAAGGCAAAATAATACCACTTCTCAGGTGAATCTCACTTCTCTGCTTCCCATTTTCAGTTCAAATAGTGACTAATAAACTGAAATTTCACAGTTCGTGACATGAAAATACCTTTATTGTTAGATGATTTGCAGTTATAATTAGCAACAATTTGAACCATGAATGTTCGCCAGGTCTCCCTCATTCCCTAATTTATTGATCATAAAAAACTAGTTTCTGAGAATTTTGTTTTCATGATTAAGAGGATATTTACCTATTAGATCATTAATAAGGTCCTAAAAGTGGCAAAAAACACTTCAGGCTAAAGTGCCCGTAGCAATATTTATCATATAACCATTACTATGAATACTTTTGCTTTAAAAATGTTTGATGAAAGCTTAATTTATTAAAATTATATGTTATGAGCCTTCTGAAGGAACAATCTACTTGCTTTCATTCTCATTATTCAAAAAATGGGATTATAACTCTGGCCAAACATATTTGTTGTTTAAAAGCAGAATATTGAAACCATCTTTGAAATTAATATTGAAAAATAGAGGGAAACAGCAAAATCCTGAAATGTCCTAAAAGCTCTATATTGTCAATTTGTTTATTTAACTCCTATGCTTGATTTTCACGTATCTAGAATTACATTTATTGCCTTATGAATACTTCATTCTTGCCAATCTTCCTCAAAAATGTAACCCAGGCATTCATTTATCCTTTAATTCAATAAATACAGCCAAACACCTAATAAATAGAAAGTGCTATGTAAAAGAAAGGGGATGTAATTGTCAACAATAAATAAAGAATTCATTCCCTCATGAAGATTACATTTAATGGAGATTTTCCAAAATACTTTTAATATCACTGAATTCCAAACATACCCATAACCCTATGTGCACCAAATTCTCCTAAACTCCCAGGAAAAGCTTTTTTTTTTTTAATGTCTTTTTAAAAAATGCATTTGTAAAGTTTGCAAGTAATTCTTTACAGTCCCTTTTCCATTTAGAATGGCAATTCTCCCCTTGAGCCTTAAATTTTATGAACTTTCCTTCTAAAACAGAGGCTGAACTTTGTTTAATGAAAAATAAGTCACTGATGTGGTTATTTCTTCCCATGACTGAGAACTTTCTGTGGAAGTCGTTGTGTGTCTCATCCCTGTCTTCTTCTCCTCATTATGGGACTTACTTTATGTTCAGTGGCTCATTAGAAAACTATGATGGAGTCTTGAATCCTTTTTCTCTCTCTACCAAAGACTTAATGATCCTGAGCATCTCTGATGTCGGTCCCATCTGAGCGGAAGAGGTGCAGCATCCTCAATCGGATCTGCCTGGTCTTAATGGTATAGACCAGTGGGTTGAGCACTGGAGGTGTGAGAAAGTGGAGATAAGAGAGCAGCACATGGCTGGAAGGGGAAGCTCGTCTGCCAAATCTGTGGATCATGGACAGGCCAATCATAGGTGTGTAGAAGAGCAGCACAGCACAGATGTGGGAGACACAAGTGTTGAGGGCTTTGAGGCGCCCGGCCTTGGATGCAGTGGACAGCACTGTCTGGAGGATGAGCCCATAGGACAGGACAATGAGCACAGAGTCCACCCCCAGTGTGGACAGCACCACAAAGAGACCGTAGACGCTGTTGATGTGGGTGTCAGCACAGGCCAGCTCCATGACGTCTGGGTGCAGGCAGTAGGAGTGGGACAGCAGGCGAGTCCTGCAGTAAGGCAGCTGCTTCAGCATGATGGGGGCCGGGATGTGGAGACCGATGCTGCGTACCACAATGGCCAGGCCCAGCCTGGCAATCCTGGGACTCGTGAGGACGGTACCATAGTGCAGGGGCTTGCTGATGGCTACAAAACGGTCAAAAGCCATGGCCAGGAGCACAGAGGACTCCATGATTGAGAAGGTGTGGATGAAGAAGAGCTGGGCCAGACACACATCCACGGCCACCTCCCTGACTCCCAGCATGTAGATGGAGAACATGGTGGGCAGGGTGGAGGCAGACAGCCCCAGGTCGGTCATAGCCAACATGGACAGGAAGTAGTACATGGGCTGGTGCAGGGAGGGCTCTGACCTCACCACCCACAGGATCAGGCTGTTTCCTGCCAGAGCAGCCACATACATGGCACACAGAGGAATGGAGAGCCACCTGTGCACAGCTTNCATGGTGGGCAGGGTGGAGGCAGACAGCCCCAGGTCGGTCATAGCCAACATGGACAGGAAGTAGTACATGGGCTGGTGCAGGGAGGGCTCTGACCTCACCACCCACAGGATCAGGCTGTTTCCTGCCAGAGCAGCCACATACATGGCACACAGAGGAATGGAGAGCCACCTGTGCACAGCTTCAAGGCCTGGCAGACCTGTGAGGAAAAAGGAGGTGCCAGTGTGGTTGGAGTCTGCCATGGTGACCTGAGGGGTGGAACTCCAAAAGCACAATCACATGTCCTAGAATGAAAAGATTACTGGATCAGAACCTGTTCTATAAATTAATACATTGAAAAGATTCCCCAAATTGATTCTGTGATAATTACAGCCTTTTAATTTTTCGAAGTATTCCTCCTAGTTCATAGATCAGAAACCCTTAAAAAAACAAAAGTGAGTTTGAATTATTAGAAGAAATCATGCATATGTAGTAAGATTGGCTCTGGAGCCACACAACAAAATTTAACCCTAAATCAGAGTTTGAATCATGGTTCATGATTCTGTGATAATTACAGCCTTTTAATTTTTCGAAGTATTCCTCCTAGTTCATAGATCAGAAACCCTTAAAAAAACAAAAGTGAGTTTGAATTATTAGAAGAAATCATGCATATGTAGTAAGATTGGCTCTGGAGCCACACAACAAAATTTAACCCTAAATCAGAGTTTGAATCATGGTTCTTGAAAGGGAGTGAGACCATATTGATTCTAACTCTACATTACACATACTGGGAAATTAAATCCAGGTTCCAATGTGTCTGATCTAAAAGCAGAGTTCAGTTTTCCTCACTCCTTGTCAGGATCTCCTTCACATACTTTTCAGTGAGTACTTCTTTAATAAGATGAACAGGAGAATTTTGCAGAGAGATACTTTCTTACATACTAAAACATGGTTTCCTTTAACACATTAACACACCCATGTGAGCACACAAATGAAGCCTTTCTACATGCAATCTAAAATGCCAAGTTATGGACATTTATCCAAAGATGATTCATTGTCTAATGCCTATGATTCACTGTCTTATATGCATAAGTATAACATATAATTAGAATGATTCTTAACTCATTGCATATCGAACAGACACTTTAAAGATCATCAGTAACTATTCAGCATTATATTTATGAAATTATAGAAACTAGGAAAATACATTTGTTTGCCAAGGAATCAGGATTTAGCTCCACTTAAAAAGTAATTTCTAGAGGAGAACAAAAATCTGAGAGTAGATCTTTTGTTTTCTCTGTGTTCTCTCCCTTGAATTTTGGCCACCGTGTCACTCCATGCCATCTCAACTACCTTTTGATACTTTGCCCATTATGAGTTCCTTTTTGAGAATACAGTGAAAGAGAACTCAATTTGAAAATTTTTTCACTTTCCTTCCTAATCATAAACAAAGGGAGATTACTGCAGTTTTCCAGAAATAAAAAAACATTAAAGAATCACAATGAAAAGGGTAGTTTAACTTTGAGCAATCTTACTAAATCTTATACTCAGAGACTTTTTCTTCAGATGGTATTGGTATTTTTCCTTTATCACATTTCATTTTATATGCCAGGAGAAATTCAATCCAGTATTACCCTCTCTTTGAAAAGGAGGTTTGCATATTTGTGAATTCTTTCACTTTTTCTTCTGCAGGTAAAAATACGTAGTTCATTACTTTTTTATTTCATTTAAAGTACTTTACAGAACGTTTTCATATATACCATTTTAAAGCAATTCAAACTTCAGAATGTACCAAATCAGTTTTTCCAGACAAAGCAACTTAATCATGAAGAATTCAAATACTTAACTTTCCTAAGTTTACATAGATAATAAAAGGAGGGAGACTTTCCTCATGGCTCAGGGGTGAAGAGTCCATCTGCCAATGCAGGGGACACCGGTTTGATTCCTGGTCCAGGAAGTTGCCACATGCTATGGAGCAACCAAGTCCATGCACCACAACTCCTGAGCCTGTACTCTAGAGACCAAGAGTCACCATTACTGAGCCCACATCCTGCAGCAGCTGAAGCCAGCCTGCTCTAGAGCCCACGCTCTACAGCAAGAGAACTGCTGTGGAGAGAAGCCTGCACACTGCAACTGGAGAGTAGCCCCAGTTTGCTGCAACTAGAGAAAGCCCATGCAGCAACAAAGGCCCAACACAGCCATAAAGGGATAAACAGAATTATTTTAAAAATAAATAAGTGAAAGGAGGATCCAGGACTGGAAGTGATTCTCTCTGACTCAGTGCTTTTTTCTCTGAATATTGTTGCTTGGAAGACAAATGCCAGTCAAACAGACTTGGGGCACTCACAAACCTTATCTTTAAATCAAAGTAAACTAAAAACTCTCTTGAATTCCTGTTTTTTTTTTTTTTTTAGGATGAGTTTTCCTTTGCTTTCTAAATAAATCTGAGGTATAACATGGAGATGTAACACTGGTCTGTCTGAGGAAATTACATGGGGCTATAACAGTGGCCCGTCTGAGGGCTGTACCTCTGGTCCATCTGTCACTTCAAATATTTGTTGTGATGAGACAGAACTGAGGAAATTACACAGTTCCCCAACATCTGTGGTGTTGTTTCTTGGATTTAACCCAGCTGAAACAACGTCAGCTCAGCCTCTGCGAGTCAGAGGCCAAGCACAGCAGTAGCCCAACTCAGCAAAAGCTCCTGTGGTGGAATAGGAACACAAAGAAAACCCAGCACAGGGGAAGTGATGAGAAGCCACTGTGCTGGGAACTGGGACAGCAGAAACAAACTCATTCAAAAGCTCACGTGGCTCAGTCTCAGATTCCAAAAGAACTCCGGTTAAGTTAGAGGGTCCTCACTCCTTTGGCTGAAAGGACATATGCCTAACTAAATGTTAATTCCTTTACAATCTCTCATTTCTTGTTTCCTCACAAACAGGTGAGCAGCAGTGGGTGCACTTGAGGGACTCTGACAAGGGCTACTACTCACTGTGTCCCAAAGGCTTCACTATGTGCTGTATCCTAGTAGCTGTTACCTAAGCAAGTGAGTATTCTTCTGTCTTAATCTTCTTTGTGCCAAGGATCAGGCCAATGAAAACTGTGAGCACAGGTCAGGTATTTAGCAGATTTTCTGGCAGGTTATGAAGGGGACTCCTTGGCACATTTTTCCCAGTGCTTTTTCCTTCCATCTTTGAACTCCTGTCTCCCAGGACTTGAGCCTGGCCCAAACACATGGTGCCTGGCTTCAGGACCTAATGAGCCTCAGGCTCTGATGTTTCTGCAGAAAATTCAGTGAGAGACACAGTGATAGCTAACAAGTGGATTTGTTTGGATTTAGAGAGAACCACAGTCCATAGTGTATGGGCTAGTGCAGTGGCCGTGGAATGTGATACGGTTTGTTTTCCCAAGCTGAGTGATTTCATATGCTAATAAGTGGGAGAACCATCCCAACAATTAGGGAGTCACCCACTTTTGACAGTGCCTAGTAAATGACCTGGCGTCTCTGGGTGTGTCATTTAGTGTCAGGAGCTGCGTTAGGCATTACTGATGAAATGAAGGCATGGCCCCAACCCTCTGTCCTTGTCCCGCAGGCATGGACCCGGGATGAAGGAGTTAGACCTTGTGATTCTGACTTGTTTTTTCCTCTCCTCGGCTGAGTTGACTGAAAAGGAATATTAAGGTGCTTATTGTTCTTGAGAGGAGCGTGAGAAGGCACAAAGCCTTCTGCAGCTGTGCTCAGAGAATAATTCATAAAGTTAATCATTGACATTTGTTCAAGGACTTTTACAAAAGAGTGTTCCAGGATGAGCACATAGGCCACAGCTTGAGGCCATGGGAGGGATTGCTATCTGAGGCCTATTTGTGAGGAAAATGTTTATGGCAAAGGAGTTTGCTGAAATTAGGGCTTAGGAATAATTAAAATAGTTAGAAGTTAAAGGTTTAAGGAATGTTAGCTTATTCTACTATAGCTTATAGAGATTAGGAACTTTAGAGATATTAATAGCTAGAGGCCCTTTTAAAAGTTAGTGAGCTCAGGATACTAGGGGCAAACAGGACTTAGAAAGATAAGAAATAAGCTGAAGTTTGTGCTATGCACCCCAGACTTGAAGCATGAGTTACAGTGTAATCACAAATTAAAGTAAAAACTATTTTGAGAGAACCACTGAAGTAGAAACTCTGTTTGAAGGACAACAATGATTTATGGAGATAATAAATCTGGGTGAGGGGAAATTGAAAATGTCAAACCTCTGACCTAATGCTTTTGTAAAAGTATAAAACAGAATCACAAGCTTGAAATAAATGGGCAGTCCAAGAAAACTGAGAGGCTGTCTCATTTCTTGTCGACACTGCTCACTGCTTCAGGTTGAATTCCTGGCTGCTGGAGGTGGACTCCAGCAATTTAGCTTGCAGATTGATATCAAGGTTTTATTGAATTTGACCTGTCATCTTGTACCCATTTGATTTTAATTGGTTTATGTTATGCCCTTGGGCTATGTCATTTTTTCAAAAATTATGCCCGCCCCCTTCCGTCCTGTCTCATTCTCTTTTCCTGAGCCCCATCTGAGCCCAAAATGTTGCCTCTGCAATTTTCTGGAGGGACAACCAGAAAATAACTGGCCTTTGAGAGAGAAATGCTATATGATATCCAATCCCTCTAGATATTCAGGCCTTCATCTTCCGTGTTTCCTACAACATTTGCAACAACAGCATCTCCCAGTGAACTTGCTAGGGTAGATGACAGGCACACAATGCCTAAAGCCCATCTTTTGGTGGTATCCCTTCAAGGGCATTTGGGCTTCCAGGAATAATGTTTGCCACTATGGGAATTAGCCATGCAGTCCAATTGGGCCCAAACCCTTGCCACCCTTCTCCTAAAGTTACAAACATACCCCTGGATCAAATCTCCACTCCACTTTTATGGAACATCTGGTCTGTTGCCTCTTTTCAATCTGTTGTTAAGTCATTACTAACTCCCACGACCAGGACCCTGACTCCTTATAGGCAACATTGCTCCACCCAGCCTATTATTAAAATACTCTTAATGCTCCTATCAGGACCAGATAACCCACTCCTTTGTCATTACTTCTATTATTACCTAAAGTGGGTTTGTGACAATGAAGTTTACTATTGGAAACACTCCAAACTGTTCTCATGGAGGACTAGGAGAAGAAATCAGTGACTTCCATTAGCTCAGGGCAATAAAAGGATAAGTCTTATGGCTGTTTTACCAGGTTCCCAGTCTCAGGGCACAGGCTTGGATTGCTTTACAGTATGGTATCTATTGCCATTAGCAGTGGACAAACCAGCAATGAATTAAAGTTACAACCCCTTAATCCTACCCAGTACTAGTCATGCTGGAGACCTTGGGGATGCCCACCTCCAGCCTGGGCATCCCAGGAGGTTGACCTGCCTTGACCTGCCTGGGGATCTTGTCCTCGGAAAGTTGTCATGCCTCAACCTGCTCAGGGATCCGCCAGTCCAGGGGTCCCAGGAGGTTGACATGCCTCGACCTGCCTAGGGATTCAATCTCCAGGATGCTGTCTCACTTCAGCTTGCCTGGGGATCTGCACCCTGACCCAGGGACACCCGGATCTCAGGTTGCAACAGTACTGGGTAGGATAAACTTCATAAAGACTCACTCCTTGTTGGGGTCCTTTAATGGACCAGGACCTGACAGCCAGGAGTTGACGATAAGAAAGTGAAAGAGAGAGCTGGAGGGAGGGAGGGAGAGAAAGAGAGAGAAATAAAGACATGGGGACCCAAACTCTGATGAAGCAAATGTGCTTTAATGAGTTTTCTGTGAGCATATATAGGCTGTAGTACAAGAAATTTCTTTCGACAATGATAAAGATCAGAAACCAAACATACAGTAACCGTCACCAAGGGAACAAGGGATAATAATGGTTGCAAGGTCCAGAAACAATCCATATCTCAAGAAAAAGGGAGGCGAGACTAAGCAGTTTTGTTGTAAAGAGAATGTTTACTAAAGGAGACCCTATCCTATCTCATACATTGATCTCAGTCCTGAGAGCTGTGTGCTGTTCTACTCTCCTCTGGAAGAAGCTGATAAGGAACAGAAAATTTATGAGAAACAGCATGCAGGAATCCTCCTGTTGAACATTTCCTGACAACCCCTAAGGAAAGACTTTCCACCCATGGAAATAGAAGGAAGCCTACTAGCTTTGGACTGTGCCCAGTCTCAGCAATAACTCAGGAGTCCAACGAGAACCCCATTGCCTTTCTGGAAAGTCTAAAAGAGGCCCTCCAAAACTTTACCAATCTGGATGTAGACTCTTACAAGGGACTGGTGATTTTAAAGGACAAATTCTTGTCCCAGTATGCATCAGACATCAGGATAAATCTGATGTCAACAGCTACAGCAGCAGGACCCTGCTGCCTCTTTAAATGAGATGGTCCATAGAGACACCAATACCTTTTATAATAGCGAACAGGAGAGGGAGGCCAAGGCCCAGGAAAGGGAGAAAAGGAAAGAGAACAAGGCATGCCCAGATGCTGGCTACCCTCCAGGGAAGCCCTATGGCAAACTTGGAGTCCTTGAACAAATCATGAGGCAAATGCCTAACCTGTAGACAGGCGAAACATTGGCCAAAAAGTATCCAAACCTTGACAATTCTCCTAAAATGGCTTGCTACAAATGCCATCAATTGAGATATTGGGTGGCACTCTGCCCTTGGGACCCAAGAGCCACAGATCAAACACCAAGCTGTCCCTCACAATGGTTCAACAGGACCGAAGCAGCCCACTCCAGCCAGCCTGCCTGTCACAGATAACCATCACAGAGCTGGAGCCATGGGTGCAACTGGATATGGCACGTAGGTCCAAGAATGTCTTGGTTGACAGAGGGGCTATCTATTCTATCCTGAACTCCTTTCCAAAGCCTTCTCCCTCCAAACCTGTACCATTTTGGGTGCTACAGGAAAAGCAATTACAAAATATTCACCTGAGCATGTCTTTGTTTCTGGGGTGAACAAATATTTTCCCACTAGTTTCTGGTGGTCCCTCAGTATCCAACTCCCTTATTGAGAAGAGATTTTTCCCTGCCTTCAAAATCTTGCAGCTTCTGCAATCCTGATAGAAGATGCTTTAAAATCCAGGCCTGACTATATCCCTTTGTGAGGTTCTTAACCCTGCCAATCTCTTGCCTAACCCCACAGGCTCTCTCCCCTTTTACTCTTGCCTAGAAACTTTGGACCATTGGTCAAAACCCTGAGAGGGATTGTCAGAAGATCCTCTGACCAATCCTAGGGAAATCTGGTGCACTGATAGAAGGAAGCAGCTTTGTCTTGGATGGAAGAAGAGCCAGATATGCAGTAGTCTGCAATTTTGAGACCATAGAGGCTAAACCTTTGCCGCCAGGTACTTCAGCCCAATTAGCTGAGCTCATAGCCCTGACTCAAGCTTTAGAGCTGGGAAAAGGAAAAACAGTAGCCATTACACTGACTCTAAGTGTTCCTTTCTGGTGCTACATGCACATGCTGCTATTCGGAAAGAAAGAGGCCACTTGACCACCTAAGGGTCCTCAATCAAATATGGTGATCAAATCCTTAGGCTCTTGGAGGAAATTCATCTAGGCAGTTCATCACAGACATTCTGCTGAGATTTCAGTCTCCCATTGTATAGGACACCAAAAAGCGAGCACAGAAGTGGCATGATCAGGCAGCTAAGAGAGCAGCATTACAGAATAATGACCTAACAAGGGTTGCCACCTTACTTCCAGAGACTAATTTGCCAGAAACTCCTTCATGTACTAAAAGTGAGACTCTTAAAGATAAGAGTGAGGGCTTTCAAGATCATATAGGGTGGTTCCAAAAAGGAGGGACTCCTTTTTCTTCTTGGGAAAATCAACTCCAATGGAAGTTGGTTAACTCCTTACATGCCACCACTGATTTAAGGGAGAAGGCCCTCCAAAGATTACTAGAAAGGTCCTTCAGAGGAACAGGCCTCCAAGCGGCTATAAGGCAAGTGGTCTCTTCTTGTCCCATTTCCCAACAACCCCCAAGGAACTCTAAGACCCCAGATGGCCCAGCCCATCCAAAAACATGGGACCTACCCAGGAGAGGATTGGCAGATGGACTTCACCCAGATGCCAGTTTCTCAAGGGTATAAATACCTATTACTTACGATAGATACATTCACAGGATGGATTGAAAGCTTTCCCACCTGGACTGAGAAGGCTGAGTAGGTGGTAAAGGAACTGCTCCATGAAATCATTCCAATATTTGGTCTGCTCAGGTCATTACAAAGTGACAATGGGACGTTATTTACTCTTAAGGTCACCCAAGTGGTCTCTGAACCCTTGGGCATTATTATTATCTCCATTTTGCCTGGAAGCCTCAGTCTTCAGGAAAAATAGAAAGAACCAACCAATTCTTAAAATCAGTGATAAAAAGGTAACCTAGGAGACCTCCCTGGGATGGAAAGAGGCTTTACCAATAGCTATCCTTCACACTTGTATTGCCCCTATGGAATAGGTTGGTCTTGGTCCTTATGAGATGCTATATGGGAAACCTTTTGTTTGTGTCAATGACTTCTTCCTAGATCCAGAGGCTCAGAACCTCCGTTCTTATACCATGGCCATTGGATAGTTCCAACAGGATATATGCTTGTGTGGTATCAACAAGGGCCCAAAAGATTCTAAAAGGTCACCACTATATGCTCCAGGAACTCAAGTCCTAATTAAAGTCTGGAAAGATGGGCCCCTAAAGGTTCAACTCCAGCCCACATGGAAGGGACCCTATCCTGTAATAGTTTCTACCCCCACAGCAGTCAAGGTAACAGGACTAGGTAAGGTGGTCTAGTATTCTCATCTCTTTAAGAATTTTCCACAGTTTGCTGTGATCCACACTGTCAAAGGCTTTAGTGTAGTCAATGAAGCTAAAGTAGATATATTTCTGGAATTCTCTTGCTTTTTCTGTGATCCAGTTGATGTTGACAGTTTGCTCTCTGGTTCCTCTGCCCTTTCTAAATCCAGCTTGAAGCCTGGGTTGGAGCATTTTGAGCATTACTTTGCTAGCATGCAAGATGAGTGCAACGGTGCAATAGTTTGAACATTATTTGTCATTGCCATTCTTTGGGATTGGAATAAAAACTTATCTTTTCCAGTACTTTGCCACTGCTGAGTTTTCCAAATTTTCTGGCATATTGAGTGCAGTGAGTGTACTGTGTACATAAATTGCAGAATGACTGTTATCACAGTATATCATTAAAAAAGGCAAAATAATACCACTTCTCAGGTGAATCTCACTTCTCTGCTTCCCATTTTTCAGTTCAAATAGTGACTAATAAGCTGAAATTTCACAGTTCGTGACATGAAAATACCTTTATTGTTAGATGATTTGCAGTTATAATTAGCAACAATTTGAACCATGAATGTTCGCCAGGTCTCCCTCATTCCCTAATTTATTGATCATAAAAAACTAGTTTCTGAGAATTTTGTTTTCATGATTAAGAGGATATTTACCTATTAGATCATTAATAAGTTCCTAAAAGTGGCAAAAAACACTTCAGGCTAAAGTGCCCGTAGCAATATTTATCATATAACCATTACTATGAATACTTTTGCTTTAAAAATGTTTGATGAAAGCTTAATTTATTAAAATTATATGTTATGAGCCTTCTGAAGGAACAATCTACTTGCTTTCATTCTCATTATTCAAAAAATGGGATTATAACTCTGGCCAAACATATTTGTTGTTTAAAAGCAGAATATTGAAACCATCTTTGAAATTAATATTGAAAAATAGAGGGAAACAGCAAAATCCTGAAATGCCCTAAAAGCTCTATATTGTCAATTTGTTTATTTAACTCCTATGCTTGATTTTCACGTATCTAGAATTACATTTATTGCCTTATGAATACTTCATTCTTGCCAATCTTCCTCAAAAATGTAACCCAGGCATTCATTTATCCTTTAATTCAATAAATACAGCCAAACACCTAATAAATAGAAAGTGCTATGTAAAAGAAATGGGATGTAATTGTCAACAATAAATAAAGAATTCATTCCCTCATGAAGATTACATTTAATGGAGATTTTCCAAAATACTTTTAATATCACTGAATACCAAACATACCCGTAACCCTATGTGCACCAAATTCTCCTAAACTCCCAGGAAAAGCTTTTTTTTTTTTAATGTCTTTTTAAAAAATGCATTTGTAAAGTTTGCAAGTAATTCTTTACAGTCCCTTTTCCATTTAGAATGGCAGTTCTCCCCTTGAGCCTTAAATTTTATGAACTTTCCTTCTAAAACAGAGGCTGAACTTTGTTTAATGAAAAATAAGTCACTGATGTGGTTATTTCTTCCCATGACTGAGAACTTTCTGTGGAAGTCGTTGTGTGTCTCATCCCTGTCTTCTTCTCCTCATTATGGGACTTACTTTATGTTCAGTGGCTCATTAGAAAACTATGATGGAGTCTTGAATCCTTTTTCTCTCTCTACCAAAGACTTAATGATCCTGAGCATCTCTGATGTCGGTCCCATCTGAGCGGAAGAGGTGCAGCATCCTCAATCGGATCTGCCTGGTCTTAATGGTATAGACCAGTGGGTTGAGCACTGGAGGTGTGAGAAAGTGGAGATAAGAGAGCAGCACATGGCTGGAAGGGGAAGCTCGTCTGCCAAATCTGTGGATCATGGACAGGCCAATCATAGGTGTGTAGAAGAGCAGCACAGCACAGATGTGGGAGACACAAGTGTTGAGGGCTTTGAGGCGCCCGGCCTTGGATGCAGTGGACAGCACTGTCTGGAGGATGAGCCCATAGGACAGGACAATGAGCACAGAGTCCACCCCCAGTGTGGACAGCACCACAAAGAGACCGTAGACGCTGTTGATGTGGGTGTCAGCACAGGCCAGCTCCATGACGTCTGGGTGCAGGCAGTAGGAGTGGGACAGCAGGCGAGTCCTGCAGTAAGGCAGCTGCTTCAGCATGATGGGGGCCGGGATGTGGAGACCGATGCTGCGTACCACAATGGCCAGGCCCAGCCTGGCAATCCTGGGACTCGTGAGGACGGTACCATAGTGCAGGGGCTTGCTGATGGCTACAAAACGGTCAAAAGCCATGGCCAGGAGCACAGAGGACTCCATGATTGAGAAGGTGTGGATGAAGAAGAGCTGGGCCAGACACACATCCACGGCCACCTCCCTGACTCCCAGCATGTAGATGGAGAACATGGTGGGCAGGGTGGAGGCAGACAGCCCCAGGTCGGTCATAGCCAACATGGACAGGAAGTAGTACATGGGCTGGTGCAGGGAGGGCTCTGACCTCACCACCCACAGGATCAGGCTGTTTCCTGCCAGAGCAGCCACATACATGGCACACAGAGGAATGGAGAGCCACCTGTGCACAGCTTCAAGGCCTGGCAGACCTGTGAGGAAAAAGGAGGTGCCAGTGTGGTTGGAGTCTGCCATGGTGACCTGAGGGGTGGAACTCCAAAAGCACAATCACATGTCCTAGAATGAAAAGATTACTGGATCAGAACCTGTTCTATAAATTAATACATTGAAAAGATTCCCCAAATTGATTCTGTGATAATTACAGCCTTTTAATTTTTCGAAGTATTCCTCCTAGTTCATAGATCAGAAACCCTTAAAAAAACAAAAGTGAGTTTGAATTATTAGAAGAAATCATGCATATGTAGTAAGACTGGCTCTGGAGCCACACAACAAAATTTAACCCTAAATCAGAGTTTGAATCATGGTTCTTGAAAGGGAGTGAGACCATATTGATTCTAACTCTACATTACACATACTGGGAAATTAAATCCAGGTTCAAGTGAAGTCAGTGTGTCTGATCTAAAAGCAGAGTTCAGTTTTCCTCACTCCTTGTCAGGATCTCCTTCACATACTTTTCAGTAAGTACTTCTTTAATAAGATGAACAGGAGAATTTTGCAGAGAGATACTTTCTTACATACTAAAACATGGTTTCCTTTAACACATTAACACACCCATGTGAGCACACAAATGAAGCCTTTCTACATGCAATCTAAAATGCCAAGTTATGGACATTTATCCAAAGATGATTCATTGTCTAATGCCTGTGATTCACTGTCTTATATGCATAAGTATAACATATAATTAGAATGATTCTTAACTCATTGCATATCGAACAGACACTTTAAAGATCATCAGTAACTATTCAGCATTATATTTATGAAATTATAGAAACTAGGAAAATACATTTGTTTGCCAAGGAATCAGGATTTAGCTCCACTTAAAAAGTAATTTCTAGAGGAGAACAAAAATCTGAGAGTAGATCTTTTGTTTTCTCTGTGTTCTCTCCCTTGAATTTTGGCCACCGTGTCACTCCATGCCATCTCAACTACCTTTTGATACTTTGCCCATTATGAGTTCCTTTTTGAGAATACAGTGAAAGAGAACTCAATTTGAAAATTTTTTCACTTTCCTTCCTAATCATAAACAAAGGGAGATTACTGCAGTTTTCCAGAAATAAAAAAACATTAAAGAATCACAATGAAAAGGGTAGTTTAACTTTGAGCAATCTTACTAAATCTTATACTCAGAGACTTTTTCTTCAGATGGTATTGGTATTTTTCCTTTATCACATTTCATTTTATATGCCAGGAGAAATTCAATCCAGTATTACCCTCTCTTTGAAAAGGAGGTTTGCATATTTGTGAATTCTTTCACTTTTTCTTCTGCAGGTAAAAATACGTAGTTCATTACTTTTTTATTTCATTTAAAGTACTTTACAGAACGTTTTCATATATACCATTTTAAAGCAATTCAAACTTCAGAATGTAGCAAGTCAGTTTTTCCAGACAAAGCAACTTAATCATGAAGAATTCAAATACTTAACTTTCCTAAGTTTACATAGATAATAAAAGGAGGGAGACTTTCCTCATGGCTCAGGGGTGAAGAGTCCATCTGCCAATGCAGGGGACACCGGTTTGATTCCTGGTCCAGGAAGTTGCCACATGCTATGGAGCAACCAAGTCCATGCACCACAACTCCTGAGCCTGTACTCTAGAGACCAAGAGTCACCATTACTGAGCCCACATCCTGCAGCAGCTGAAGCCAGCCTGCTCTAGAGCCCACGCTCTACAGCAAGAGAACTGCTGTGGAGAGAAGCCTGCACACTGCAACTGGAGAGTAGCCCCAGTTTGCTGCAACTAGAGAAAGCCCATGCAGCAACAAAGGCCCAACACAGCCATAAAGGGATAAACAGAATTATTTTAAAAATAAATAAGTGAAAGGAGGATCCAGGACTGGAAGTGATTCTCTCTGACTCAGTGCTTTTTTCTCTGAATATTGTTGCTTGGAAGACAAATGCCAGTCAAACAGACTTGGGGCACTCACAAACCTTATCTTTAAATCAAAGTAAACTAAAAACTCTCTTGAATTCCTGTTTTTTTTTTTTTTTTTTTTTTTTTAAAGTTCCTTCATAATGGCCCCTTCAGGTTTGTCTATTGTAATCTACTTTCTTACCACCAGATGAGATGCCTTCATTTTCAGTCAGTAATTAAACTGTCTGAGGCAATGTTCAAGATCCAGGAAATAGAATGATGAAACAAATAATACAATCTCAATAAAAAGAGATGCATGAATCAATATTATTTCAAATATGTGAAGAAAATAAAACAATGTGGAAAGAGGAGGGGGTATTATTTTAGACGGCCAGTTTAGGTTGAAGTTCTCTGAGGAGGGGGCAATTGAAGAAAGCAGAAGGAGGAAAAGGAACAAAAAAGTTGGAGATTTGTGTGTGTGATAGAGCGGTTGGGTGGTTGTTCTTCTTCTTCTTCAGTGACTCATTCATGTCCTACTCTTTGTGGTCCCATGGATTGCAGCATGCCAGTCTTTCCTGTCCTATACAGATGTATCAAGGAATACCTTATGTTACTAGCACACAGAAATTGTGCTAGCAATTGCAATTGATGTAATTGCAACAGAAATAAGAGGGTTAGGTGAACCTTCTAGAACCAATACCATCACTTAAGAAAACTGTATTCCATTTGCTGGGACTTCAGTGATCAGGGTAGTATTTTCTTCTGTGCTGAATATATAGCAAGTGGCTCTGAAAGTGTGGACCCTGGGTTAGTGGTATCAGCAGCATGAGAAACTGTAATAAGTAAAAATTATTAGGTCCCACCCAAGCCTACTGAATGATGGTTTCTCAGGAAGAAGCCCAGAATTAAGGTGCTTTAACCAATTCTCCAGGTAATTCTGACGCAAACCGAAGTCTGAGAGTCACTGTGGTACATTCTTAGGAATAGTATTGCTTAGTAAACAGATGAGTGCAGTGCTCTTGAAGTCCCACTAAAACAAAAAAGTGGGGGAAAATCAAAAGTCATGAGTTAAGAGAAAAGGAACACTCTTAGACAAAGAAAGAAACCGTGCATCTTAGTGCTAAATTCTGAGATGGGATTAAAAAAGACAGTCACAGACTCAGAGTGTTTTAGTAGGATGTACCAAATGAGTTTACCATAGATCATTAAAGATTAAAGAAACATGTAGAGATTATAACAAATAAGGATACTGTTAAAAAATTTTTTTTCAGGACTTCCCTGATTGTTCACTGGGTAAAGAATCTGTTTGAAAAGTATCAGATTGTTAATAAGGTAATCTGTCTACTAAATTCTGTTGCTGTAGGAACTTGGACATGCTTTTTTATCCTTTTTACATACAGATTTATGAAATTTCTAGTCAATTACTGAATTCTCATCCTATCTTCACCCCGGGGTTTCTTCAAAGTTAGAGAATAATCTTTAACATTTCTTTAACAGATTGAAAGACCCTTTGCTTTACTCAAAGGTTTTACATGTATAGGTAAAAGTACAATGAATGCCTCTAAAATAAGCAGATTCACGGTTCCTGGCATTATTTCACTTACTTAGTCTTTGAGAAAACGGAGCTCTGAAAGAAGACATTGAGATGCTCATATATGTAGTGTGTATTATTATTTTTTATGTTTTGTACTAAACTGACTGCCTAGAAGAGGGAAAGTTTTGTTTGTGTGTGTGTGTATTCATGTGTATGTGATGATTTTTCTTGTTCTAATTTTTTTAAAAAAGTATTTGCTGAGTGAAGGTATTTCATTGTAAGAAGCAGAATAATATGGTTGAAAAGTCTGGATACCTGCCTCTGGTTCAGGCTCCAGCAATAAAACACTAAATAAATAAACAAACAAAGCAACTTCAACAAAACTTGGACTTAACAAGAGCTGTTTCCACAAGAATTTAAGGATGCACTGTGAGCTTCTTCCTTATAGGAATTCCTCCTTTTATTTTGTCCACAGATTTCCAACTAGGAGAAAACCTATGGTATCAAGGTACAAAGTGGGAAGCCACACTGGATTTTCTAACACCAATATTTATTTTCTTCTGCAGGCACATTAAAGTGAAAATCTTGCTCAGTCATGCTGACTCTTTGCCACCCCATGGACTATACAGTTCATGGAATTCTCCAGGCCAGAATACTGAAGTGGGTAGCCTTTCCCTTCTCCAGGGCACTTTCTCATCCCAGGAACTGGGTCTCCAGCATCACAGGCAGATTCTTTACCAGCTGAGCCACAGGGAATGACCATAGAATTCTTAGGCACGTTAGAGTTCAGATCAACAGCATTGAGAGAGAATATTCTACCATGTTAGTAATAGGGAATAATCAGACGATAGACTTCATGTTCATAAAGGATTCTCCTCTCACACTGTATACACACACTCACATACACTATGCTAATTTCACTTCTCCCATCATCTAAAGAATGGAAATGGGTGAATTGTACTAATTCTCATAATGCGTCAATCTGATAGTTTTACTTGAAGATAAACTAAGACAGTGGATAGAAGAGTTCCTAGTAGTCTATAAAATATTTAGAAAGTAAATAATAACTGTGAATATTTGTCCATCCTTTAATTTAGAAAATTTACTTACCATATTCAAAATCCAAGGCACTTTTTCAATGCTGATTCTTCAGAGATTTAGACAAAATTTCAATTAATCTTGATCACTTTAGTCTTATCAGTTCACATCTTTTTGTTCACTTCCACCTTGCAAGGAGAAATAAACCATCTTTTCACACTGTCTTCACAAACCAGCAATCCCCATACCATTCTGTTCCTTAAATCTTTTCTCACTTTAGCTTATCTCCCTTAAGGAGCATAGAATCCATCTGCCTAGAAATTCAGGTACACACATATCAGGCTGTATTTAAGACAGTGGGAGCTTTTGAAAATAAGTTGCCAGCTCCTACTTGCCATTTAATTAGTTCTATCTGTTATGACAACACATTTGAGAAATTCTTTAGAAAACCTATCCAATAGCTCCTAGATAGTATCTGAAGATGAAGAACCCCTTTTCTTCCTTTAAATCTTCAACATAATATCCTTTTTCAGGGTCTTAACTCAAAACATATTAACAAGTCCTTAAACTAGCACTAATAAGGAAACTTGGCAAATTGGTTTTATTCCTTCTTTCCACTCCAAACCCCACAGATTGTTTACTTACCCAGAAGGAGATAAGATCTGAGAACATTTCCCACCCCTCTCCTGGGTACATTCCTGAATTTTCTCCCTTGATGAACACTCTAGGCTTTGGGGAAGCAATTGCTTTTAACCATGTCACTGCCAAACAAGTTTTGCAATGGGCCAAAGACTCTGTTGTGATTGGAAGTTCTTTGAACCTGCCAACGCTGAATTTTTCAGTTACTGTGTCCCTGTATATTCCAATTAAAAGGCAATTGGCCATTTTGAGAGTATGAGCTTCAACATCAGAAAGGCCTGAGTTGAAAAAAGTCTTTACTGGTAATTGTCTAAGATGTGCAGGCTCTTTTGGGCCTCATTTCTCATGTTCCTAAAATATAACATTACTACCATTGGGAAGTAACTGATATACGATTAACATCAATGGCCCTGGGGTTAAACTGTCTAGGATTGAATCTCAACTCTGTCACTTAATAGCTCAAAATATTTGGGTATGTCATTTAATCTCTCATTGACTCAGTTTCCTTATCCATCAAATTGGAATAGTGAAAAGAGCTAACTCACCATATTTTTGAGGATTAAACCAGTTACTCCATTAAAAAATTTAAGACCATGCTTGTTGTTATTCAAATATTTGAATAATTATCTGTTATTTTAATATGATTATTATTTTATAATACTATAGTGATTTTTTAATATAATAATATATACAAATTACTAGTAAGCTATTTTAAAAGCACATATTAAACAGTAAATAAATTATATGATAATGATGGTCATACAAATCCAGCAAAGAAACTTTCTATTGTTGCCACAGAAATTTTAAAGTTCAATAAAATGAAAGACTATCCAACTTTGAGGACATGTCTCTATAGTTAAATAGAAATTAGAAATTTAGCCACAGCATTGAAAACCAAGACAATTAATGCTACTATGAAATAATGTTTTGTAAAGTTCTTTGTTTCACAGTATCGGCAAAATAAAATGAAAGCTTAATTTTTGTAGACACACTTACTTGTCAAATCCCTGAGTATGAATGCAGAAAAATAGGGAGGCTTGAAAAAATGTCCACTTCAATTTCCACCTTCATGTTATATGTCATAAAGAAATAGTGGATATTAAACATACTCCAACTAATAAATAAATAACTCTAACTCTGGGCAAGATATGTAAAACAAGCAGGAAGATCTTTGATTTCTTGTGATAAAAGAAACAAGATGTGAAATTCATATCCATCTGGGCTTTTTGCCCGACTGTATTTTACAAGCTCAGACAGGGAAATTGAATGCAAATTTACAGCAGTTCTCTTCCTAATGGAGGAAAGTATTAGGCTGTGAGTGACAGACTTACTTGACCTAATGTTACCTAATGTTACCAAATCCAAGCTCCCTCTGCTTACCACATATGAAAGTGAAAGTTGTTCAGTCTTGTCCAACTCTTTGGGAACCCATGGACTAGGACTATACAGTCATGGAATGTACTACCCATGGAATTCTCTGGGCCAGATTACTAGAGTGAGTAGCCTTTCCCTTCTTCAGGAGATCTTCCCAACTCAGGGATGAACCAACGTCTCCTGCATTGCAGGTTGATTATTTACCAGCTGAGCCACAAGGGAAGCCCAAGAATACTGAAGTGGGTAGCCTATTTCTTCTCCAGGGGCTCTTTCCAACCCAGGAATTGAACCAAGGTCTCCTGCATTGCAGGCGGATTCTTTACCAACTAAGCTATCAGGGAATCTCAGCACATGAGAAATCAATAAATCGGAGAGACTAGGTGTTGAAGCAAGGAATACAACCTTATATCGGAAGCTAGCTGCTGTAGAAGATGGCAGACTACTGCCTAAAAATAACATCTCATTGGGGTCTGGATGAGGACTATACAGTCATGGAATGTACTACCCATGGAATTCTCTGGGCCAGATTACTAGAGTGAGTAGCCTTTCCCTTCTTCAGGAGATCTTCCCAACTCAGGGATGAACCAACGTCTCCTGCATTGCAGGTTGATTATTTACCAGCTGAGCCACAAGGGAAGCCCAAGAATACTGAAGTGGGTAGCCTATTTCTTCTCCAGGGGCTCTTTCCAACCCAGGAATTGAACCAAGGTCTCCTGCATTGCAGGCGGATTCTTTACCAACTAAGCTATCAGGGAATCTCAGCACATGAGAAATCAATAAATCGGAGAGACTAGGTGTTGAAGCAAGGAATACAACCTTATATCGGAAGCTAGCTGCTGTAGAAGATGGCAGACTACTGCCTAAAAATAACATCTCATTGGGGTCTGGATGTCAAATTCTTTAATATAACACAGATGTGGTGGGGGTTGGGGGAAGGTGAGGAAGTAAAAGGAGAAGGTCATTAATTGCACAAATATCTCCTGGAAAGGCCAGTCTCAGGGAAGTGATGTGTTCATTTCTTCCTTCCTGTAGATATCTACATGTGGACAGGGTCCTGAACAAAGGCATTTTGGTTTAACATTCATAGAGGGGCAGGGTTCCCTATGGCAGGCCATTATGTATAAACAATATCATTTTAGTGAACAAAAGCAATGGTAAGCAAAGATTAAAATGAAAGAAACAGATACAATATAGGGTCAAAATTTGCTCTTCCCTATATCACTAGTATAGATTATGTTTGTAATAGAGCCGTTCTATCAAAGAAGTTAACTCAAGATTTACTTTTGAAAGAAAGAAACCATGACACCAGAGCAAATCAGTTTCTCTAGCTTTGACTTGTCTATGAAAGCCTAGTCAGTTCTTATAAAAATGGCCTTGCAGGATGACAACTTTGCTTACTTTATAAATCCTCCTTAAAATTCAGAGAAAATTCAGTTGTACACGGTATTCAACATTCAAAGACTATAACAAGATAGTTTATGAAAACTCAGAATATCCCATGTCTTTATTAGAAAGTGAGGAACAGTGCTTTCATTACATTCAGAGGGCTGAAGAATATTGGAGTCTGTATCTGCTTTTCATACCTCATGAAGCTTAAAGAAACACTGATCTGCAAAATATTCACATTGTAATACATTTCATCTTATTATGATAATTAATGTGTTTATTTCTTCAAAATGCACTTCAATTTTTTGAAATATTCTACTTGGTTTATATTAACCAGTGTAACTCACATCTTGAGTTAGTATGCAAATCATAAGAAAAACATATTTTGATTTCACATATTTGTCAAATTTTCAGACAATACAACAAAGCGAGGCTCTCTTTAGCTTAATTTTGTATGGTTCTAGGTTTTTAGTTTGAAGGCATCATTAGATGTCACTTTGGAATCCTACTCTTCTAATTTGCTTGCTTTTACATGAAAATGATATTCTCAGGAGGCTGTCGGTTTCCTCTGCAATAATCTGAGTAGTCTGCAGACTGATAATGACTTTGTCAAATAAGAAACATATTTGTTGGTTAGTTTGTTTTTTGTGAAGCAGGCACTGTTAAGCAGGCTGGAAAAACACCATAATGTATTTTGATCAGTGTTTCTGACTAATTAATTGAAAGATTGTATGAAAAGTATTCTCTGCCTCCTCTCTGAGATATCTTCAGTAAGCAAGCTGGTAATCATAACCAGGATTTCAACCCTGAGGCTCAGAGTTTACTGGGTTGGAGCATTTTCATAATGCGTGCTCGAATCTCTTTGGTTTTGACAGTGTAGACAATTGGGTTGAGCCCTGGAGGTACAAGAAAGTGCAAATAGGAGAGAAGCATGTATATCTGAGCTGGCAGCTTCTTTTTCCCAAAGCGATGGATCACAGACAGGCTGACCAGTGGTGTATAAAATAACAGTACAGCACAAATATGGGAAATGCAAGTATTGAGGGCTTTCAGTCGTCCAGCATTGGAAGCAATGTTCAATACTGTCTTCAAAATCATCACGTAGGAAAGGAGAATGAGGACCGCATCCACCCCCAATGTGGAGAGCATCACAAAGAGCCCAAGGCCACTGTTCACAACTGTGCTGGAACTGGCCAGCCTCAGAACATCAGGGTGAACACAGTAGGAATGGGACAGTGCATTCACAGGTGGGAACCGCAGTCTTCCCAGGAGTACAGGCAGGGGCAGGTGGAAGGCAGCACTACGGGTCACACTGGCCAGCCCAGTGGCCCCGACGCGCTTGGCTGTCAGGATGGTGGCATAGCGTAAGGGCTCTCGGATAGCCACGCAGCGGTCAAAAGCCATGGCCAGCAGCACAGCTGACTCAATTACTGAGCATGCGTGGATGAAGAAGAGTTGCACAAAGCAGGCTGCAGCTCCCACCTTCCTCTGGCCCAGGAGAAAAACAGCTGCCATGGAAGGCAGTGTGGAAACTGTGAGGCCCAGCTCAGCCACTGAGAGCATGGAGAGGAAGAGGTACATGGGAGTGTGGAGGCTGGGAGCGGACTTGACCACGTGCAGTATGGTGGTGTTGCCCAGCAAAGAGAGAACGTAGATGAAGCAGACAGGAACGGCTGTCCAGCAACGAGCAGTCTCCAGTCCTGGTAAATCCATCAGTATGAAGAAGAAACTGCTGGCATTGTTGTTGATAGGAACTGCCATATCTCTGAGAGATTTTTGCCCTTTAGAAGTTATGGAGAAAGCAAAAAGTTACCCTTTTATAGCATTTCCTATCATCTCATCCCATGTGGCACCCCTGGCCCATGCCTTCAGATAAATATTGCTCTTCTTTTCTCCTCACAATACTGAATCCTGTTCCTTTAGACATTACGCTAGGGTATAATGCTACACTCTCTTCTGGGTCATTTGTCCTAGTTTGCAGAGCAAATTAGGCCTTTTGTTTATAGAAAATTTCTTTCTCATATGCAGATATTTTAATAGATAAAAAAGGCAAAGTGAAACTGAGAGTGCAATGTCCTTGTACATAATCTAAATCAGTTTTTGTACCATAATAATAGGGTTCTAAAGAAACTGAGATTTGAATAATTGTATTCAATGACTTCTTGGTAGTTAGAAAACAAAGTGTATAAGAATGTTAACAGTAAGTCTGAACTCCTGATATAACCAGATCTATCTTTTGCTCTGGCAGTTAGGACATCAGAACGAATACCTGTGACAAATACTAGGAAAAGTTGGAGTTTTATCTGTATTTTTCCTGGATTTATGTCCCTTCTTAATCCTAGTTACAGATGTTTAAAATATATTTGAATATGTGGTACAGATATGTGAAAGAAGGAAGGTCAAAACTAGATAATATTTGTCATTAGAAATACAGTATAATCTCAATGCCATGCGCAATTACTGAGTTCCTGCTATGTACTCAGTTTATCTAGGTTGTTACCATGTCCTGGCTATTATAAACAGTGCTGTGATGAACATTGGGGTACATGTGTCTCTTTCTATTCTGGTTTCCTCGGTGTGTATGCCCAGCAGTGGGATTGCTGGGTCATAAGGCAGTTCTATTTGCAATTTTTAAAGGAATCTCCACCCTGTTCTCCATAGTGGCTGTACTAGTTTGCATTCCCACCAACAGTATAAGAGGCTTCCCTTTTCTCCACATCCTCTCCAACATTTATCGCTTGCAGACTTTTGGATCGCAGCCATTCTGACTGCTGTGAAGTAGTACCTCATTGTGGTCTTGATTTGCATTTCTCTGATAATGAGTGATGTTGAGCATTTTTTCATGTGTTTGTTAGCCAACCATATGTCTTCTTTGGAGAAATGTCTATTTAGTTCTTTGGCCCATTTTTTGATTGGGTCGTTTATTTTTCTGGAATTGAGCTGTATAAGTTGCTTGTATATTTTTGAGATTAGTTGTTTGTCAGTTGCTTCATTTGCTATTATTTTCTCCCATTCAGAGGGTTGTCTTTTCACCTTGCTTATAGTTTCCTTTGTTGTGCAGAAGCTTTTAATTTTAATTAGATCCCATTTGTTTATATTTGCTTTTATTTCCAGTATTCTGGGAGGCGGATCATTGAGGATCCTGCTGTGATTTATGTCGGAGAGTGTTTTGCCTATGTTCTCCTCTAGGAGTTTTATAGTTTCTGGTCTTACATTTAGATCTTTAATCCATTTTGAGTTTATTTTTGTGTGTGGTGTTAGAAAGTGATCTAGTTTCATTCTTTTACAAGTGGTTGACCAGTTTTCCCAGCACCACTTGTTAAAGAGATTGTCTTTACTCCATTGTATATTCTTGCCTCC
>SJYX01014278.1:29507-39970 GCA_006410675.1 Oreotragus oreotragus
AAAAAAAAAAAAAAAAAAAAAAAACTGCCTGAAAAACAGGAGATGCGGGTTTGATCCTTGAATAAGAAGATCCCCTGGAGAAGGAAATGCCAACCCACTCCAGTATTTTTGTCTGGGAATTCCCATGGACAGAGGAGCCTGGCGGGCTACAATGCAGGGGGTCACAAAAAACCAGACACAATTTGAGACTACAATAACAATAACAAATGAATAAAATAGATCCTGCAACATCGCTAAAAGGAATGTAAAACTTTGTGTCTCAGAAAGCAAATTCATGTTATTGTGATACTTAAGTAATTATGGAAATGTACCTTCCTGTATTGGTTCTGATACATGAAGGAGAAGGGTTCCAAGCCCTCAATAACTGAGTCTAGATTTTCCCTGTGTTGAAATATTCCAGTCTGCATTCTTGTCTGATAAAATGAAACACCTGGATATTTCCTTCTCTCCCATAGCCTTAAAGGATTTTTGAGTATTAACATTTAGTAAGGAGAAGCTATACATTTTTGACACATGTATACATAGAGAAGAGACACACATTACAAAATGTCTGGATTTGTTCACAAAGAAATGCTAAAATGACAGGAGATAACACAGAATGTCCTCGAACACCTCTGGACGATGGCCAAAGCTTGCAGCATAAGGCAACACTTGCTTCTCTCTGGATAATGTTTCCCTCAACAGTTTCATCTTTAACTGTCTCATTGTTATAAAGTGGTTATGGCATTTTGTTGAACATTTTCTATTATTTATAGGATACTATGGAAATATGAATTTAAAAATTCTTTTTTCAAAAATGTACAGCTTTCTGAGAAACATTTCGGTGTTGTCCAGATGCTAGGTGGCTCTGTGGCCATACAGATCTTTAAAGGTATTAATGCTGCTTTAGAACATTAAGTTGCACGGAGTCCTGGAGTTACTTGCACTGACTTGAGGAATGCTATATAAACTAAATCATTTCAGTTCTTCAAAGTATAAATGCAGAACTATTATGCTTTTTAAAAATTATATACATTTAATATTATCAGTCCCTTATACCATTCGTTTTCAGACTATTTCTTCATTGTAAGAGCTTCACTGGTAAATACTTGATATCACCTGTGTTACAAGGCAGTGTAAGAAACCGTATTTCCAGTTTTTATTCTCTCCCTCTTTCTTCCTTCCCTGCTTCCCAGCCTTCTTGCCTTTCTTTCTGTTTTCATTATTTCTTTCTTTTCTTTCTTGCATTAATTATTATCAATTATCTAATGTATGTTTACATAAATGAAATTTATCTTGCAGTTAATCTTAAAATATTGACTGATTTTTGGATAGGGAAAGAGGAGTCAGGGATGGTTTCCCAAAACTATACAATGTATCATATGAGAGGATAAGAGAGACTAGATACCTCCAACAAATGTCCACCTTGCCTCAGAAATTCTCATAGTCAAGTTTGCAACCAGATCTAGCATAGCAATGACTTCTCTTGACTTCTGTCCCAAGTATACAAACAGTGTGCTTTGCATTGAACTCACCCAAGGTGTTTTGATCACTCACAAGACTCCGAGGCAGGGACACAGCCTCTGTGGATCATGGTGCAGCTGGAGCCTTCTGAGGCTCCCTGTCTTGATCATAATACCAAGTGAGCAGGTTTATAAAGCACTGGTTCTGGCTCTTCCTGGAGGCTTATATGCAATCCCTATGGTATAGGGTCTCAGAGAAGCGTCAGGTGTGCATATTCCAGACACAGCTGTCCATTGCTAATTTTTGTGGATCTTTGCCAGATCTCCAAATGATCTGTGGTATAAGCTTAGAACACACAACCAGTTCTGCTTCAGGCTTCTTTTCTTCTGTTTCCAGCCTAGGCTCTTCTTAAGTCTATAGAGATCAAAATCATCCCACTGATCATAGCTATTCTGTCCCCAGAAACATCTTGCATTGTATTTAGATACCAGGGCATACAATCCTTTATATCCTCCAGTTCAGTTCAGTCACTCAGTCATCTCTGATTCTTCACGACCCCATGAATCACAGCACATCAGGCCTCCCTGTCCATCACCAACTCCCAGAGTTTATCCAAACTCATTTCCATCAAGTCGGTGATGCCATCCAGTGATCTCATCCTCTGTCGTCCCCTTCTCCCCTGTCCTCAATCTCTCCCAGCATCAGAGTCTTTTCCAATGAGTCAGCTCTTCACATGAGGTGGCCAAGTACTGAAGTTTCAGCTTTAGCATCAGTCCTTTCAATTAACACCCAGGGCTGATCTCCTTTAAGATGGACTGGTTGGACCTCCTTGCAGTCACGGGAACTCTCAAGAGTCTTCTCCAATACCACAGTTCAAAAGCATAAATTCTTCAGTGTTCAGCCTTCTTCACAGTCCAACTCTCACATCCATACATGACCACTGGAAAAACCATAGCCTTGACTAGCCGGACCTTTGTTGGCAAAGTAATGTCTCTGCTTTTGAATATGCTCTCTAGGTTGGTCATAACTTTCCTTCCAAGGAGTGTCTTTTAATTTCATGGCTGCAATCACCATCTGCAGTGATTTTGGAGCCCAAAAATATAAAGTCAGCCACTGTTTCTACTGTTTCCCCATCTATTTCCCATGAAGTGATGGGACCAGATGCCATGATCTTAGTTTTCTGAATGTTGAGCTTTAAGCCAACTTTTTCACTCCTCTTTCGCTTTCATCAAGAGACTTTTTAGTTCCTCTTCACTTTCTGCCATAAGGGTGGTGTCATCTGCATATCTGAGGTTCTTGATATTTCTCCCGGCAATCTTGATTCCAGCTTGTGCTTCTTCCAGTCCAGCGTTTCTCAGGATGTACTTTGCATAGAAGTTAGATAAGCAGGGTGACAATATACAGCCTTGACGTACTCCTTTTCCTATTTGTAACCAGTCTGTTGTGCCATGTCCCATTCTAAATGTTGCTTCCTGACTTACCTATAGGTTTCTCAAGAGGCAGGTCAGGTGGTCTGGTATTCCCATCTCTTTCAGAATTTTCCACAGTTTATTGTGATCCACACAGTCAAAGGCTTTGGCATAGTCAATAAAGCAGAAATAGATATATCCTCCAACTCTTCTCCAAATCCAGAGGATGGTTTCCTTAAGTTGTAAATATCTTGGTTGTAAATATATTGAGAGTTGAATCTCTAGAGCATTATTTCCATGAGTGATAATGTTAATAGATTCCCTCCAAGATAAATTGGTTTTGCACAGATTGATCTTTGTTACAATAATTTCTTTGTATTGCCTCTTAACCCCTTTCCTGCCCCTGGGATGAATTTGGGATTGAGGAGGACAACATTTGTACTCAGAGACTAGCCAGAAAATGCAGTGAGCAGAATTTTCCAGAGAGACAAGTGAATAACCCAAATAGAGAGGTGCTGGAAGAGCTGAAAAAGCACAGATATCTAAGAAGTCGGCAGTTGATAGTATCAAATATTGACCAGCAGTCCAGGGATGAGGAGACAGGATTTGAACTAGGTTATTTGATTTGGTATTAATAATTTAGAGTTCATTGGGGACCTTTGCCCAAGCAGTTTCAATGAAGAAATAAAGACAAAATTTGATTGCAAATGGAGTTGATAAAATGATTTTTACTTCAGTTTAAATACAAATAAACTATGCTGTTTGGGGATGCACACTTATATAATCACAATAAAAAGAAAAATAATGAACTNTTGCCCAAGCAGTTTCAATGAAGAAATAAAGACAAAATTTGATTGCAAATGGAGTTGATAAAATGATTTTTACTTCGGTTTAAATACAAATAAACTATGCTGTTTGGGGATGCACACTTATATAATCACAATAAAAAGAAAAATAATGAACTGAACACTTAAAAGTCAGAATAGTGATTTAATGTGGCGACAGTTATGTTCAGGAAAGACTGCAGAGGAAATTTGGATTTTATTTCTTTATTTAGGTGATATTTATGTGGATGCCCAATTTTACAAAAATTTGTTAAACTGTTCATTTATTTCCATGAAGGTTTTAAACTCCAACAAAATGTATTTTAAAATAATTTGAGAAGAATAAGACTATTAAGACCATTTATGCATTTTTTTCAAGTAGCTTAATTTTGAGCCAGAGCGAAAATTTAGGTTAAGTACTGAGTGATAGCTATATCTGATGGAGAGTCTTAATAATGTATTTTAAAACTATTGCTGAGCAGCTAGTGGAAAAGCAGTCACTGGAGATAATTATTTCTAGTTAAAGAAGCACAGGAGACTCATGCTTGGTAAGGTAGATGTGTTCATTTCCTAGTGCTGCTAAATCAAATCACCACAAACTCATGGCTTAAAATAGCACAATGTTTCTATCTGGAAATTAAAACATCCTTGGGCTAAAATCAAGGTATCTGCTAGACAAGTTTTTTCTGAAGGATATGGAGAGGAATCTGTTGTCTTGCCTTTCTCAGAACCAAGCAGATATTTGCATTCCTTGGCTTATAGTCTCATTTCTCTACCTTCAAAGCCATCAATATAGTGTCTTCTCTTCTGACAGCCTGCCTCCCCTTTACAAAAATCTTGTGGTTGCCTCAGGTCCACTCAGAAAACTCAGGTTGATGTCCTCATCTCAAAATCCTTAGTTTAATTACATCTGCAAAGTTCCTTTTGCCACATAAGGTAATATACTCATTCACAGGTTAAATGTAAGGATATTTGATGAGCCAGAATTCAGTCTACTGTTTGAGGAGAAAAAACAGAGTGAAAGTAAAAATTTGGTTGAAACACCAGAATAGAAGTTAAAAAGAATGTTATGCACTGAGTGCAGTAAATCAGACAGAGAAGGAGAAATATCATATTTGTTCAATTATTCAATCATGCCCGACTCTTTGTGATCCCATGAACTGTAGCATTTCAGGTTTCCTTGTCCTTCACTATCTCCAGAGCTTGCTCAAACTCATGTCCATCAAATTGGTGATGCCATCCAACCATCTTGTCTTCTGTCATCACCTTCTCCTCCTGCCTTCAATCTTTGCCAACATCGGGGTCTTTTCCAGTGAGTAGACTCTTCCCATCAGGTGGCCAAAGTATTGGAGCTTCAGCTTCAGCATCAGTATTTCCAGTGAATATTCAGGATTGATTTCCTTTAGGATTGACTGGTTTGATTTACTTGCAGTTCAAGGGTCTGTCAAGAGTTTTCTCCAACAGAACTGTTGAAAAGCATCCTGTTCTTTGGTGCTCAGCTTTCTTTTTGGTCCAACTCTCATCATATGACATCCCTTATATGTGGAATCGCAAAAGAGTTGATGCAATTGAACTTACAAAAGAGAAAGGGACTCAAAGACTCAGAGAATGGATTTATGGTTGCCAAGGGGAAGGATGAGAGGAAGGGATAATTAGGGAGTTTGACATGGACATGTACACACTACTGTATTTAAAATGGATAACCAACAAGGACCTACTGGATAGCACAGGGAGCTCTACTCAATGTTATGTAGCAGCCTGGATGAGAGGGGAGTGTAGGGGAGAATATGTACCTGTATATATATGGCTGAGTCCCTTTGCTGTTCACCTGAAACTGTCACAACATTATTTGTAATTGGCTATACCCCAACACAAAACAAAAAGGTAAAAATAATTTAAAAAGGAATTTTATGCTGCCATATGAGAATTAAAGTCAAGAGATGATATGAGATCTGACATATATAAGGGTAGCTGCTGCTGCTGCTGCTAAGTCGCTTCAGTCATGTCCGACTCTGTGCGACCCCATAGACAGCAGCCCACCAGGCTCCCCTGTCCCTGGGATTCTCCAGGCAAGAACACTGGAGTGGGTTGCCATTTCCTTCTCCAGTTCATGAAAGTGAGAATTGAAAGTGAAGTCACTCAGTTGTGTCTGACTCTTTGCAACCCCTGTCTCTTATACACATCTAGATGTGTATAAGAGACAGCTCTAGGCTTTGGGGAAGCAATTGCTTTTAACCATGTCACTGCCAAACAAGTTTTGCAATGGGCCAAAGACTCTGTTGTNTCCAGTTCATGAAAGTGAGAATTGAAAGTGAAGTCACTCAGTTGTGTCTGACTCTTTGCAACCCCATAGACTGCAGCCTACCAGGCTCCTCCCTCCATGGGATTTTCCAGGCAAGAGAACTGGAGTGGGGTGCCATTGCCTTCTTCCATAAGGGTAGCAGGTATAATGAAATTACTCCAGAAGTTCCCATGCAGAGATTGTGTTTGAGTCTGAGGATATTAAGGAAATGTAAAGAATATATAGATTTCTAGATGCCTGTTCTATCCTACTGATTGTAATATGTGGAGTTAAAAAAGGCAAGAGTAACTGGAAGAGCTAAATCTCTGGAGCTCTTTCTTATATTCTAAACAATAAACAAAAGCTTACAACTATGAAAATGAATATATTCAAGTTGCATATAATAATATTGGCAAATCTCAAAGACAATAATGTTAAAAAATTTGGTGACTTTTATGTAAAGCATTTTAAACAATGTTATACACCATGTGTATGCTTATTATATATACAATGCATATGCTTATTATATACACATACATATTCATTAAATATAGTCTTTCTAGGTGACTCAGACATTGAAGAACTTGCCTTTAATACAGGAGACCTGGATTTGATCCCCATGTTGGGAAGATCCCCTAGAGAAGGAAATGGCAACCCATTCCAGTATTCTTGCCAGGAGAATCCCATGAATAGAGGATTCTGGCAGGATATAGTCCATGGGGTCACAAAGAGTCAGTTGGACATGACTGAATGACTAACAATTTCACTTTCAATGAGAAAGGGAAAAATAATCAACAAACTGAAATTTGTGTGGTTACTTTTGGGAACTGAGTTGGAGGTCTGATTCAGCAAGGAATCTTTCCCTTTATTGTAACTCTTGTTATTTTAAAAGTTTGGATTCAATTGTGGCAAAAAATTATACTTCAGAAGAATCAAATAAAAAAATATATGTAGGTTTGTTGCATCATTTTCTGCATTTTTGCATGCTTGAAATATTTTCTAATAATAATATGTTAAAAAGAGAAAAAGAGGATTGGATTGAGGGCAAAATTGAACATCTCAGATAATATTAAAATAAGTAAATTTCAAAGTAATGATAGTTTTATATCTTTGATTATAGGAGATTACAATTTTTCTTTGATATTGGAAAGAAGAATTTGATGGCATATCTAGATACAGACTTTTTAATGCAAGTGAAAGTGAAGAGTTGCTAACATTTGATATTAAACTGTGGATTATGAAAAAAGTCATCGAGTGTTTCAAATATATACATTTAAGGCACCAAATGGCCAAATAAATTTAATATTATTAATTTGTAGCTATTACAATATGAAAGAATCTAGTGTTACTCTTAATTAGAATTAAAACATACAGGTGTTAAGAGTAGAAAATGTAAAGATATTTAAAATGGTTCCAAAGTTGAGAAATGCAAAATATAAAAAACAAGAAAAGATACTGATGGAGCTTTTTTAGGAGTATGTGTGATCCAGAGTGAATATGAAAGACAATGAAAAAAAACTGGGACCAGAGAAGAGGGTAAAGTCCGGATGCTATGAAGTCAAGGAGTGAACGTGCTTGAAAGGTAGAATATAAGAACAAAGACTGATATACTGGATTTGAGGATTACACTCATTTTTAATGATGATATTTTACTTGTAATCAAAATGTTGATAATAATGAGTTTTGTAATACATTGGTGACATTGCAAATTTTAAGCAAAGTGGAGAAATAAAAAAAAATTAGGGATTACATAAGTTATTTAAGTTGGAAAGTATAATTACTTATGAAATTATATATTAATTGAAAAATTTGGGAGGATTTCTTTGGATTACACTTTAAGATGGATTAGTGACCAAACCCAAATCCCATGTTGCATTATAAATGTAGACTTTGAGTCAGTTTTTTACAAAAATGTGAAAGGAGATAGTCAAATGCTGTGAGTAACTAAGAAGGGAATTTTATCTACCTTTTAACTAAGACCTAAATTATTTTGGAGGATTATTTGAACTTAATTTATTTTCTCACTATAAGTCAGATATAGTCTCTCCATCTTCATATTCAAAACATTTCAAATTAGAATTTCACATTTTTAAGTGCTTTAAGTATACAGTTCAGTGATAATAATTATATTCCCAATGTGAACTAATAAATTTCCATATTCTAAATATTTAATATAAATTGGATCATATTGTTGAAACTAAGTTTATGTGCCTGATGCACAGTGAGACCAAGAAAACTGCAGCACCAGAGCCTGGAGCAAAGTCATTAGCCAAGTAGGCACCAACCTGAAGTTGGGAAACACGCAGACCAGGGTCTCCTGCCATCGCAGGTGGATTCTTTACCAACTGAGCTAATAGGGAAGCCCATGGGAAACACAGGCTTATCTCAAATCCATTTTGCTGGCTGGCCCAGGACCAAAATTTTTAAAGGCAAAAAGTGTAGGGGAGAGGGTCTTAAGATACGTGTTCAGCTTATAGACCTTCTGGTTGGTTGTTGGTATAACAACACCATGCTGTTTCTGGAATATCAGTCATCAACTTCTGGTTCCAATCATGCTCCCAGAGGTCAGCATGTAATCACATCTCCCACCTGCAGGGGGAGCAGGTCTGGGTCAAGAATAATCAAGTGGGTTGCCATTTCCTTCTCCAGGGGATCTTCCAGGCCCAGGGATGGAACCTGTGTCTCCTGCATTGGCAGGCAGATTCTTTACTGCTGAGCCACTAAGGAAGCCTTGGTTTCTATAGAACTGCTCAAAGGTGTGCATCAGATTGTTATCTGTATCCCTCCAGAAGGAACCAGGAGTCCTGTGACTATTGTCCTAATCAGTAACTGCTTGAGTCTTCTAATCCGAGGAGGCCTGCTGCTGCTGCTGCTGCTAAGTCACTTCAGTCGTGTCCGACTCTGTGTGACCCCACAGACGGCAGCCCACCAGGCTCCCCCATCCCTGGGATTCTCCAGGCAAGAATACTGGAGTGGGTTGCCATTTCCTTCTCCAGTGCATGAAAGAGAAAAGTGAAAGTGAAGTCGCTCAGTCTGTCCGACTGTTAGCGACCCCATGGACTGCAGCCCACCAGGCTACTCCGTCCATTGGATTTTCCAGGCAAGAGTACTGGGGTGGGGTGCCATTGTCTTCCCCGCCGAGAAGGCCTAAGAGACTGAAGTCTTTTATTTTTCTTTCTTTCTTTTTTCTTTCTGTAAACAGGAAATAGAGCTGTTTTGTTTTGTTTTGTTTTTATCCAAGAGGGCTCCCTCAGGGTCCTGCTCAGTTTAAATCATACAGTGTTTCTTCTCCTATATCTGGCTTATTTCATGCAGCATAAAGTTTTCAAGGTTCATCTATGTTACAAAATGTACCAGAATTTTATTCCGTTTCTTAATTGGATAACATCCCATTTCTTATGTATACCACAGTTTGTTTAATATTCATCAGTTGATGAACATTTGTGATGTTTCTACCATTTGGCCTTTGAGAATGATACTGCAATGAACGTTCACATATGAGTGTCATTTGAATACTTGTTTTAAGTTCTTTCAAGTATATACCTGAATGGAATGGTTGGATCTCACAGAAATTCTGTTTAACTTTTTGAGGAACCAATGACCTCTTTTCCACAGCAGCTGCACTATTTTATATTCCCTCTGGCAAGATACTAGGATTTCAATATTTCCATATTCTGGAAATGTATCTTTCAGAGACATACTACAAAATATAATGAAACACAAGTTAGTCAGAATTATAGTTCAATTTGGCTAAATAAAGATTTTGATGAGTTTTTTTCTTTATGTTCATTACCTAATCTGTAATATAAAGGTTCATACTTTTAACATATATGATCTCCCTATATAGGAAAGATTCTTTTTATTGACAGAATAACCTTCTATGGTAATGTTGACATTATTATGTTTTTGATTGAAAAGATTCCTCATTTAGAAAACAGCTAAGGTTATTTATAGTCAGATAGATTCTGTTTTTTTTTTTAAATTTCATTGGCATTTGCAAATAAACAAGTATTCTCAAGTACCTAGGATCCTATGTTAAATGTACAGATATTTTACAAGTTTTGACTTTTGCCTTCCCAAAATTGAATCGTAAAAGTAAAATAAAATTAAAACTTTCAATTTTACTGCAGTCAAAAAAACAATTTCAGAATATCTTTTCTCTAAAAACAATCTTTCAGATTTCCCATTGGCCACTGGAAAATCACAAAGATTTGTTATTTCACCTTATAAAAAGAGAGGTGCTATAAGTATTTAAGTTTATTTGGTATGTTACAATGGATGGATTCAATAGGAAGAATTGTCAGATTAGAAGAGATGCTCTGTTTCCCCTAGGTTAAATTGGTACAATTAAAATGTTGTTGATATAAATATCTCACAAGTTATATTCTCTTTGTATGGTATTTCCTAGAGATTTGTTAATGTCTTGCTCTTCATAATCCATATCTATTTGTCAGAAACCTAAAGGAGCTTTGCCTGATAGAAGGAAACTACAGTGTATTAATAGTA
>SJYX01014278.1:45237-69386 GCA_006410675.1 Oreotragus oreotragus
CAGTCCATTCTGAAGGAGATCAACCCTGGGATTTCTTTGGAAGGAATGATGTTAAAGCTGAAACTCCAGTACTTTGGCCACCTCATGCGAAGAGTTGACTCATTGGAAAAGACCCAGATGCTGGGAGGGATTGGGGGCAGGACGAGAAGGGGACGACCGAGGATGAGATGGCTGGATGGCATCATGGACTCGATGGACGTGAGTCTGAGTGAACTCCGGGAGATGGTGATGGACAGGGAGGCCTGGCGTGCTATGATTCATGGGGTCGCAAAGAGTCGGACATGACTGAGCTACTGAACTGAACTGTCTTATCGTGACCTCTTATCTGATCTTTCTCTTTTGAAAAATGTCAGTAATAAAATGAACATAGACATTTTAAGTATTTCATTATTCACAAATGTTTTTGTTGTTTTGGTTGTTGTTTTACTCTGGCACTTCCCTGGGAGCTCTTGAAATAAACCACAGGACAGATGCTTCTTCTTCAACTAAAAAAGACTGTCTCAGAGCCCCCATGAGTGACTGTGAGTGCATGCTTAGGCGCTCAGTGTGTCTGACTTTTTGTGACCCCATGCACCCCAGTCTGCCAGGTTTTTATGTCCATGTAATTCCCCAGGCAAGAACACTGGAGTGGGTTGCCATTTCTTCCTCCAGGGGATCTTCCAGACCCAGAAATCAAATCCCTGTCTCCTATGTTGGCAGGCAAATACTTTACAACTGCGCCAACTGGGAAGCCCATGAATAACTGTACCAATTATTAATTCTGGGGAAGAGAGTTCTGATGACATTACTTAAATAATTTTGAGATTTTACTGATGGACTGAATGGCAATCTCCAGAACATTAGTAGAGCAGATGGAGCCATGAGTTTGCCAATCCAAGTTCCAGCAGAATGAGAATTAATTATACAGGACTAAATACACTGGTGAGGGAAGATTTTAGGTTTCTCTTCAAATATTGTTGATGTTTCATAATTTGGTATTCTGGATATATACTAAAATCTTTTCTCTCTTCTCAAGCTATCTGAAAGTCACACTAATTTAGTAGGTTCAATTTTTGTAAGCTGAAATGTAATATTTATAAATGCTATCTTATTCTCCACACCTAACTCCTTCTAACTAAGATTTTGGGAATCTTAGTAAGTGCTCAAAGGTGTGTCTCTTGATATCCCAATAAGGACATGGACCCATCCTTCTCTGTGTCCTCATTCTAACTTGTACTTTCTGGCGCCAAACCTCCTGAAATTACTGGAGAATTATTTGTTTACAATATTATTTCCCCTGTTGACTTAAACTTTCACACTGAGAAAGTTATATTCCAATTTGGTTTCCTTGTATTTTGACTAGGGATTAGCTCAGCATAGGTAAATAAATATGATTTAAATGAATGATTCTGTAAGGGAGAAATAAAATATGGGTAATGTGTGTCCTTTCTCCTTTTCATCCTAACATTGTAAGAAACTAACATGGTACAGAGAAGTGAAGTGAAAATTGCTGTCATGTCCAACTCTTTACAGCTTCATGTACTGTAGAATGCCAGGCTTCTTTGTCCATGGAGTTCTCTAGGTCAGAATACTGGAGTCGGTAGCCATTCCCTTTTCCAGGAGATCTTCTTAACCCAGGGAATGAACCCAGTTCTCCCACATTGCAGGCAGATTCTTTACCATCTGAGCCATCAGGGAAGCCCCAATATGGTACAACTTGATGGAAAATATTAGCATGTGAATGACAGACTTACTTGACCTGATAATATTTATTTTGGCAAAGATCTGTTTTATCAGAGAAGTTAGCTAATGATTTAGTCCAGAAAGAAAAAGACTCTGACAAAATAAATCAATTTCTCTAGCTTTGACTTGTTTATAAAAATCCAGTCAATTCTCATAAAAATGGCATAACAGGATGACAACTTTGCTTATTTTTTCAATCTTCCTTAAAATTCAGAGACAATCCACTTATACACGGTATTCATCATTCAAAGATTATAACATGATAGTTTCTGAGGGCACAAAATATCCTATGTCTCCATAAGGAAGTGAGGAGCAGTGCTTTAACTACATTCAAAGGGCTGGAAAATATTAGAGGCTGTCTGATTTTCAGATGTCCTGGAGTTTAAAGAAATTCTGGGCTGCATAATATTCACATTGTGATACACTTCACTTTATTATGATAACGAACACATTTATTTCTTAAGTACACTTTAATTTTTGAAGAATTCCACTGGGTTTACATTTTCCAGTGTAACTCATCTCTCTATTTAGTATACAGATCATAAGAAAAACAGTTTGATTTCACTTTTTTGACAGATTTTTAGATAGTAAACCAAGTGAGGTCCTCTTGAGTTTAATTTTGTACAATTCTAGGTTTTTAGTTGGAAGAAATCTTAGATGCAATTTTTTTTTTTCCTGGTTGTGTCTTTTTTTTTTTTTTTTGTATTTATTTATTTTTTTACATGAACTCCCAAACATGAACCCCCCTCCCACCTCCCACCCCACATCTTCCCTCCAGATGTATGGGGATGATATGGAGATGCAATTTTTGAATCCTATCTAATTTGCTTGCTTTTACATGAAAATGACACTCTCAGGAGGCTGTCAGTTTCCTCTATAACAATCTTGAGTTTTTTAACAGACTGGTAATGACTTTCTCAAACAAGAAGCATATTCTTTTTTTCATTAAGCAGGCACTGCTTTGATGGCTAGAAAAACATTACAATGTATTTCAGTCAGTGTTTTTTAAAAGTTAATTGATAGGCCAGATGGAAGGAATTCTCTGCCTCCTCGCTGAGAAATCTTCCTGTCTCTTATACACATCTAGATGTGTATAAGAGACAGGTATATTGTGACCCTGCTTATTTAACTTTTCTTGAGTTTTTTAACAGACTGGTAATGACTTTCTCAAACAAGAAGCATATTCTTTTTTTCATTAAGCAGGCACTGCTTTGATGGCTAGAAAAACATTACAATGTATTTCAGTCAGTGTTTTTTAAAAGTTAATTGATAGGCCAGATGGAAGGAATTCTCTGCCTCCTCGCTGAGAAATCTTCAGTCAACAGGCTGGCTGTCATAACCAGTGTTTTATCCCTGAGGCTCAGAACTTTCTGCATTGAAACATCTTCAGAATGCATACTCGAATCTCTTTGGCTCTGACAGTGTAGGCAATTGGGCTGAGCATTGGAGGTACAAGAAAGTGCAAACAGGAGAGAAGCATGTATATCTGAGCTGGCAGTTCTTTTTCCCAAAGCAATGGATCATGGACAGACTGACCTGTGGGGTATAAAATAATAATACAACACAAATGTGAAAAATGCAAGTGATGAAAGCTTTGAGTCTCTCAGCATTGGAAACAATGCTCAATACTGCCTTCAAAATCATCACGTAGGAGAGGAGAATGAGGACTGCATCCACCCCCAATGTGGAGAGCATCACAAAGAGCCCAAGGCCACTGTTCACAACTGTGCTGGAACTGGCCAGCCTCAGAACATCAGGGTGAACACAGTAGGAATGGGACAGTGCATTCACAGGTGGGAACCGCAGTCTTCCCAGGAGTACAGGCAGGGGCAGGTGGAAGGCAGCACTACGGGTCACACTGGCCAGCCCAGTGGCCCCGACGCGCTTGGCTGTCAGGATGGTGGCATAGCGTAAGGGCTCTCGGATAGCCACGCAGCGGTCAAAAGCCATGGCCAGCAGCACAGCTGACTCAATTACTGAGCATGCGTGGATGAAGAAGAGTTGCACAAAGCAGGCTGCAGCTCCCACCTTCCTCTGGCCCAGGAGAAAAACAGCTGCCATGGAAGGCAGTGTGGAAACTGTGAGGCCCAGCTCAGCCACTGAGAGCATGGAGAGGAAGAGGTACATGGGAGTGTGGAGGCTGGGAGCGGACTTGACCACGTGCAGTATGGTGGTGTTGCCCAGCAAAGAGAGAACGTAGATGAAGCAGACAGGAACGGCTGTCCAGCAACGAGCAGTCTCCAGTCCTGGTAAATCCATCAGTATGAAGAAGAAACTGCTGGCATTGTTGTTGATAGGAACTGCCATATCTCTGAGAGATTTTTGCCCTTTAGAAGTTATGGAGAAAGCAAAAAGTTACCCTTTTATAGCATTTCCTATCATCTCATCCCATGTGGCACCCCTGGCCCATGCCTTCAGATAAATATTGCTCTTCTTTTCTCCTCACAATACTGAATCCTGTTCCTTTAGACATTACGCTAGGGTATAATGCTACACTCTCTTCTGGGTCATTTGTCCTAGTTTGCAGAGCAAATTAGGCCTTTTGTTTATAGAAAATTTCTTTCTCATATGCAGATATTTTAATAGATAAAAAAGGCAAAGTGAAACTGAGAGTGCAATGTCCTTGTACATAATCTAAATCAGTTTTTGTACCATAATAATAGGGTTCTAAAGAAACTGAGATTTGAATAATTGTATTCAATGACTTCTTGGTAGTTAGAAAACAAAGTGTATAAGAATGTTAACAGTAAGTCTGAACTCCTGATATAACCAGATCTATCTTTTGCTCTGGCAGTTAGGACATCAGAACGAATACCTGTGACAAATACTAGGAAAAGTTGGAGTTTTATCTGTATTTTTCCTGGATTTATGTCCCTTCTTAATCCTAGTTACAGATGTTTAAAATATATTTGAATATGTGGTACAGATATGTGAAAGAAGGAAGGTCAAAACTAGATAATATTTGTCATTAGAAATACAGTATAATCTCAATGCCATGCGCAATTACTGAGTTCCTGCTATGTACTCAGTTTATCTAGGTTGTTACCATGTCCTGGCTATTATAAACAGTGCTGTGATGAACATTGGGGTACATGTGTCTCTTTCTATTCTGGTTTCCTCGGTGTGTATGCCCAGCAGTGGGATTGCTGGGTCATAAGGCAGTTCTATTTGCAATTTTTAAAGGAATCTCCACCCTGTTCTCCATAGTGGCTGTACTAGTTTGCATTCCCACCAACAGTATAAGAGGCTTCCCTTTTCTCCACATCCTCTCCAGCATTTATTGCTTGCAGACTTTTGGATCGCAGCCATTCTGACTGCTGTGAAGTAGTACCTCATTGTGGTCTTGATTTGCATTTCTCTGATAATGAGTGATGTTGAGCATTTTTTCATGTGTTTGTTAGCCAACCATATGTCTTCTTTGGAGAAATGTCTATTTAGTTCTTTGGCCCATTTTTTGATTGGGTCGTTTATTTTTCTGGAATTGAGCTGTATAAGTTGCTTGTATATTTTTGAGATTAGTTGTTTGTCAGTTGCTTCATTTGCTATTATTTTCTCCCATTCAGAAGGCTGTCTTTTCACCTTGCTTATAGTTTCCTTTGTTGTAAATATATTTCTAAACGTTCCTTCACCTTCACCTTATGTTTCTCTAAAGTTTATGTATCCCTAAAGTTCACATCACTTATCCAGGAGCCCCATTTCAAGCTAAACAGTTTGACAAATATTTTCTGTATAAGAATCCCTCATATATAGTTATATGGCTCAAATTTGGTTAGAAGTAAGATATTTATATTATTATACAGAGAGTTATTATCTTTGGTGGGTTTGAGATATTATAAAGGGAAATAGTCCAAATGGGAAACCAGAGGTTTTATTTTTATATTTTTTATTGAAATCTATTTTATGATTTTTCCTGAAACCACATTAACCTAAACTTAATCAGATACAAAAATACAATGAGATTAAAGCAAAAATATAACAAAGCTTCTGTACCTAAAATTTGCCATCTATGTAATCATACTTAATTTTCTCATGTTGTATTAAATTGGATTTCACATTAATTTGAGGATAAGTATGCATCAATTAAAGTAAAATGAGGACCCTATAATTTATCTGCTATGTATCCAGGGAACATGGTGAATGACCATTAATGTGCCTCAATGGAAAAGGAGTTGATACTGGTATCTATTTTCTAAGAACATTGCAAGAAGAAATGTGCTATGCTACACATAACTTATTGAATATGTTTACCACAATATCTGGTATATAATAAATGTTCAATAAATATTAACCATTATATTAAAAGCTAAAAATATGATAAGGACAAGGGTCAAGCCAGGATTTAAAGATAAATATAAAAGAATAAAGTCTTTATTGCTCAGATGGTGATATCAAAGATGACCAACAAATAATACAGTTGCTTTGAAGTTCAAAGACATATTTAGAGGTTCATTTTAATATACATTTCATATGTTGAAATATAAAATGTATGTATTTGTAAATGTTTACAAGAATTCAGACTAGGTTGCCTGTTTTATAACTGTGTATATAATTTTTTATGTGCTCAGTATTGTCACCTCAAGTCAAAGACAGGCATTAAGTTATTTATTTATGCTAATGATGCCTGAAAATTAACTATCAAAGAGTAGAGCCAGATATTATTATGCCATTCATTTTTAATTAACTATGTGGACATTAATTCATGAATCTATTGATTCAATAGTCATGTATAATTGTTTTTGAGGTGAGGTGAGGTGAAGTCGCTCAGTCGTGTCCGACTCTTTGCGACCCCGTGGACTGTAACCTACTAGGCTTCTCCGTCCATGGGATTCTCCAGGCAAGAATACTGGAGTGGATTGCCATTTCCTTCTCCAGGGGATCTTCCCGACCCAGGGATCAAACCCAGGTCTCCCTCATTGGAGGCAGACGCTTTAACCTCTGAGCCACCAGGGAAGCCCCATAATTGTTTACTTATCATTTTTTGTCCTTTGTTTCTTACACTGTCTCATGTTCCCCTTTATTTTGTATCTTTACATAGCTATTCTAGCTTCCACTATATGCCACATATTAGGGGACAAATGAATCAGACAAAATGCTCTCACTTAGATTATTAGTACATAGTGAGTGAGACAATACAGGAATAAAATTGTCATACGTTAAGGCAACAACATGCCATTAAGACAGAACATACCATTAATTGCTAAATTATTTAACTTACACATAAAGCAATTTATAAGTAAACTGAAATATCAGAATGGGGCACAGATTAAATTAAAGGATCTTAAGGACCCAAGCTTTAGCACTAAATGTCATTATGTCCCTTTTTCTTTCTGAAGCAGTCCCTCATATCTGCTTTTATCTTGTTTTACACTCATTTTTCCCCCTAATGTAGATAATCACATAACTGGGAAAGATGTTCTATAAATGGTTTTGTCTCCTTTCAATGTCCAGTAGAAATAGTAATCTTAAACTCTTTATAACATACTGTGTAAAGGGGGAGAATTTTTTTTTCTTTCAGTTTTTAAGCTCTGCAGTTGAAAGGTCAGGAGAGGGATTTATTAGAATATTGTTATTATTGGTCTCACTCAAGCTGTACGGAGAGATGAGGGGTTCCTCGAAGGAAATTTATCTGCAGTCTTCAAAAAATGGAACAATGCTGAGAAATGATCCCCATTTCCCTATCATCATATTTGACTGTCAAAGTTAAAATGCTTTTGAATGGAAAGACTCAATAAAGAAAAATATTAAATCAGATTGTAAAACTTGTAGAAACATACTAAGAATCAGAATTTCATTGTATGTTTTGAGGGTACTCACGATATTTCTCAAATAACCTCTCAGTAAGATCAAAGATTATACATTTATATATATTTTACTCCCTCTATTCTGTTAATATATAACAGATTTCAGGTA
The DNA here is from genome assembly GCA_006410675.1 of Oreotragus oreotragus. Classification (NCBI taxonomy): domain Eukaryota; kingdom Metazoa; phylum Chordata; class Mammalia; order Artiodactyla; family Bovidae; genus Oreotragus; species Oreotragus oreotragus. Next base: position 52,870 of record SJYX01014278.1, read on the forward strand.
GATGAATGCTTTTGAAATTGAGATAGATATTAAGCTTCCGTGGTCTTTCTTTTTGTGATCTTTTCAGTATTGCAGGCAGAAGTTTCTAATAAACCCAGTCTTCACTGGCTTATTTTCCTTCTAATTTACATAATTTAAACCAAATCTCCAATTCGTTAATTATACTTAGGTGCATGATCTGCTGCTGTTCCATGATTTTCATTAATAGAATAGAAGCTGTATGAATATTGTGGTTTTGCCTTCTGTATGACTCTGATGCCTTACTAAATATGCTAGACAAATCTGAAAAATATTTTTATTACTTTAGAGATCATTTTGAAATTTACTTAGAACTTCCATAAATTAGTTTAAATTCTTGCTAAAGCTATTGTATGTTTATTCATTGCCACTGAAAATTAAGTCTTTTATTTGTTTCCTAAGCTAGAAAGTGAAGAGGAACCAAAAAGCCTCTTGATGAAAGTGAAAGAAGAGAGTGAAAAAGTTGGCTTAAATCTCAACATTCAGAAAATGAAGATCATGCCATCTGGTCCCATCACTTCATGGGAAATAGATGGGGAAACAGTGGAAAAAGTGGCTGACTTTATTTTTTGGGGCTCCAAAATCAATGCAGATGGTGACTGTAGCCATGAAATTAAAAGATGCTTACTTCCTGTTAGAAAAGTTATGACCAACCTAGATAGTATATTCAAAAGCAGAGACATTACTTTGTTAACAAAGGTCCGTTTAGTCAAGGCTATGGTTTTTTCAATGGCCATGTATGGATGTGAGAGTTGGACTGTGAAGAAAGCTGAGCGCTGAGGAATCGATGCTTTTGAACTGTGGTGTTGGAGAAGATCTTGAGAGTCCCTTGGACTGCAAGGAGATCCAACCAGTCCATTCTGAAGGAGATCAACCCTGGGATTTCTTTGGAAGGAATGATGCTAAAGCTGAAACTCCAGTACTTTGACCACCTCATGCGAAGAGTTGACTCATTGGGAAAGACTCTGATGCTGGGAGGGATTAGGGGCAGGAGGAGATGGGGATGACAGAGGATGAGATGGCTGGATGGCATCACTGACTCTATGGGCGTGAGTCTGAGTGAACTCCGGGAGTTGGGATGGACAGGAAGGCCTGGCGTGCTGCGATTCATGGGGTTGCAAAGAGTTGGACATGACTGAGTGACTGAACTGACAAGTCAGTCAGCAGGACAAGTCTTCATTTGTTTATGACTAACCTCAAGACTTGATCCTAAGAAAATAATTCATTTTTCCCCTTAGAAAGTTAGAGAAAGGAGTTTAATCCTTGTTTCAGAAGCAAAAATGTAACCCTATATATTCTCAGTATGGAGTGGGAAACCAAACAAAATCCAAATAAAGTATGAATTCTGAACGAAGTAGCAGGATGAATAAGAATAACCATTTCTCACATTCTTATATATTACTTCTTTTCATACAGTTCCTTTATTTTTTTGTTAAAAACCATCAGATTGAGATATCAGCTAATACTCCAGCCCTAAGAAATGGTCAAAAATATTAAGCATATAGTCATAAACTTATCACCAATTTAAAATTTTATAATGCTTCAGCTTAAACAACATGGGCAATTAGAATTCTTTTCATACAGTTCCTTTATTTTTTTGTTAAAAACCATCAGATTGAGATATCAGCTAATACTCCAGCCCTAAGAAATGGTCAAAAATATTAAGCATATAGTCATAAACTTATCACCAATTTAAAATTTTATAATGCTTCAGCTTAAACAACATGGGCAATTAGATGAAATTGAATCAGGTGAAATCTTGTTTGCTCAGTAAAATCAGCCCCTCTTTGATCTTTTAAAATCCAGCATCATACACTTCAATTTAGCAATTGTGAATACATGATTTCATCCAACTCATACACCAAAAACACTGAACTTGAGTTTCTATTGCCATTTCTCCTTACCACTACCAAACAGTCATCACTCACGATCCATTGTGATCGTTTATTTAAGCCCTCTGCTTCTCTTTCCCTCGATAGTTAGATTAGCTTGAGAGAAAGGCCTGAGTCTTTTTGGTTTTGAATTCATGGTGCCTATCATACTATTTGGCAAATAGCAGATCCTGAACAGCACTCTTCTGATATAGAGAAAAATGTGATTCTCCAGCAATGACACATTGCACCCCAAATCGCTTGTGCAGAGCCACCTGGATCTGCCTGGATTTGAGACTGTAGACAAAGGGGTTGAGCAGTGGTGTCATGAGGAGGTAGGCATTACTCATGCTGGTAAACAGAACGGGGGAAGTGTTCTGAGTGTAGCGATGCAGCATTGCCAGGCTGATGAGGGGCAGGTAAAACACAAGTACTGTGCACAGGTGACAGGCACAGGTATGCAGTGATTTCCAGTTTCTGTCTCGATTCTCCAGCTTTAGAACAGTGGCCAAGATCTTCATGTATGAAACTAAGATGAAGACAACGTCTACTGCAAATGTGAAGAGTACAAACACCAATCCATAGACACCACTAAGAGTGACGTCCCCACAGGCCAAGTTCAGCATATCCGGGTAGTAGCAGTAAGAGTGTGAGAGGATATTGGCCCCACAGAAAGGAGAGGTCCTGAGGAGGAAAGGCAGAGGGGCCACCAGGGTGGCACCACGTATGACAGCAGCTCCACTAAGACAGGCGACAGTAGAGGGGGTCAGGATCCTGGCGTAGTTCAGTGGCGCACAGATAGCTACCAAGCGGTCGAAAGCCATGGCTACCAGGACGCCTGATTCTACTGAGGNGGTAGTAGCAGTAAGAGTGTGAGAGGATATTGGCCCCACAGAAAGGAGAGGTCCTGAGGAGGAAAGGCAGAGGGGCCACCAGGGTGGCACCACGTATGACAGCAGCTCCACTAAGACAGGCGACAGTAGAGGGGGTCAGGATCCTGGCGTAGTTCAGTGGCGCACAGATAGCTACCAAGCGGTCGAAAGCCATGGCTACCAGGACGCCTGATTCTACTGAGGAGAGGGTGTGGATGAAGAACATCTGGGTTAAGCAGGCATCCAGGCCGATGTAGTGGACATTAAACCAGAAGATGGCCAAGACACTAGGCATTGTAGACAACGAAAGGCCTAGGTCAGTAAGGGCCAGCACAGCCAAAAAATAGAACTGAGGTTCATGAAGATTATGTTCTGCTTTAACTAGGATAAGCAGAAGAGCATTTCCCATGAGGGCTAGGACGTACAGGAGACAGAAAGGAATGGAAATCCATATTTGGGCAGCCTCCAGACCAGGTATACCAATGAAGGAGAAGGTGGGCCAGNTAAGAGTGTGAGAGGATATTGGCCCCACAGAAAGGAGAGGTCCTGAGGAGGAAAGGCAGAGGGGCCACCAGGGTGGCACCACGTATGACAGCAGCTCCACTAAGACAGGCGACAGTAGAGGGGGTCAGGATCCTGGCGTAGTTCAGTGGCGCACAGATAGCTACCAAGCGGTCGAAAGCCATGGCTACCAGGACGCCTGATTCTACTGAGGAGAGGGTGTGGATGAAGAACATCTGGGTTAAGCAGGCATCCAGGCCGATGTAGTGGACATTAAACCAGAAGATGGCCAAGACACTAGGCATTGTAGACAACGAAAGGCCTAGGTCAGTAAGGGCCAGCACAGCCAAAAAATAGAACTGAGGTTCATGAAGATTATGTTCTGCTTTAACTAGGATAAGCAGAAGAGCATTTCCCGTAAGGGCTAGGACGTACAGGAGACAGAAAGGAATGGAAATCCATATTTGGGCAGCCTCCAGACCAGGTATACCAATGAAGGAGAAGGTGGGCCAATTAGAAACAGTGTGATTAAAAGACCACATGGAAAGGTGTAGGTCAGACTGAAGTCCAAGATGCTTCTGCTTCTCACCCTATAAAAGAGAGATTGTGTGTCAGGAAATCTGATTAAAAGCAAACTGATTGGCTATACATAGAGTTACAAAATTAAGACATGAAGAACTCAAAATTGAGTTTATAACTTCATAATTATTCCTCTTGATATTAGGAATGGCAACTAAGCACAGGAAAAAAGGTTCAACATCTTTATTTATTTAGACAATGTAAATGAGAAGTTCAATAAGATACCATTAGAATGGCTAGAATTAAAAATACCTGAAAATACTGTGTTGGCGAGCATATGGAACAACTGAAATTCTGATGGGATACAAATGGTACAGAGCCTCTTTGGATATCAGCTTGGCAGTTTCACATAAAGTCACATGCACACTTATCAAACATTTAACACTACCCAGCAATTTCACTTCTAAGAATTTGTCCAAGAGAAATAAAAACACATATCCATACAAAAACTTGTACATAATCAAATAAGCTTATTCATGATGGCAAAAAAAAAAAAAAAAGAAAGAAAGAAAGAAACCAAACATATACCCAGTGTTGAATGGATTCACATATTGCAAAGATCCATAAGCTTTAATTTGAAAAGGAAATAATTCCTGATAGAGGCAGTAGCTTGAATGAGTCATTTGTGCTCTGTGAAAGAAGGCAAATACAAAACACCACATATTGTATGATCTCATTCGTATGAAATTTTAGAAAAGCCAAAATCAGTGATAGTTGATCAGAGATTTTAGAGATGAAAAGGGAATATAAAGAGACTGAGTACAAATAGGCAGAAAATGACTTTTTGGAAGATCAAAATGTTCCATATCATGGCTGAAGTAATAATCACATGATTTTACATGTTATTTAAAGCTCATCAAATTGTAGTTCATTAAAATGAATTAGGGATATCTTCCCTAATTCTTTCCTCTCAGTCAATTCAAAAAGGAAATGTCACTGTAGTTTGTGATATAATTTGATCTCCATTACTAGAAAATGATTAATATCTGGGATGGGTATCAGGTTATTTTGTTTTATACATTCACCTATTTGATTCCCTCTAAGTGGTCCACAAACTACATAGAAAAACAAATTAACTCTATCCATTTTTGTGAGCAGTGACTTTCATTTTTTCTCCATTTCAGAGGGCTCTGAATCTCTATATTATTTTCTTCCTTAGAAACTTAGAGTATTTCTATGTTACTCTTCAGCTTACATGTATGCTTTTTCTCTTATGTTATGGTTCATGTAAAATTTCTGAGCAATTTGAATATTCTAAAGTCTCCAATTAACTTTCAAATTTTCATATTCAATCCAGATACCTTTTCTGAACATGTGTTCAACTGATACAAAGACATATCTAGCCAGTTGCCTCACAGGAAATTCAAATATATGCCCTAAACATGAGAGTTAATTTAACTCTTTCCAACCCATACAACTTTTTCATGTATTTTATTCAAAAATATTATTGATGGACTATGTGCTCAGTCATGTCTGACATTTTTGTGATGGACTGTAGCCTGTCAGGCTCTTCTATCCATGGAATTTTCCAGGAAAGAAGACTGGAGTGAGTTGCCATTTCCTTCTCCAGGGGATCTTCTTAACAGAGGGATCAAATCCGCCTCTCTTGTGACTCCTGTATTACAGGTGGATTCTTTACCATTGTGCCACCTGGTAAGCCCTAGTATTGATGAGACTATTGCAAATGCAATGCCAGTTTATTTTACTGTTGGTAATGTAGCTGTGAAAAGCAGTCAGGAGCCAGACTGTCGAGTTCAATGGCTGGCTCCATTCTAATCAGTCATTTGTCTTTGGCTGTTACCTTTCTGTGCTTACTTCCCTCTTTGTGTAATGAGGATATCAGTATCTACTGTGTCTGTAAGGTTCTAATGGGAAATGACTAAAAAAATGCCTCAGTATATAAAAGAAGCCACTTGCAATGTAGGACACCCAGGTTCCATCGCTGGGTCAGGAAGATCCCCTGGATGGGGAAACAACAACCTACTTCAGTATTATTGCCTGGAAAACTCCACAGACAGAGGAGCCTGGCAAGCTCCAGTCCATGGGGTCACAAAGAGTTGGACATGACTGGGCAAGTAACACTTTCAGTTTTTTCACTTCATATATAAAGATACAGGAGACTCAAGGGAGCTAATTCAATCCCTGGGTCAGGAAGATCCCCTGGATAAGGGCAGGGCAACCTACTCCAGTATTCTTGCCTGAAGAATCTGCTGGACAAGGGAGCCTGGTGGGCTACAATCCATGAGGTCACAGAGAGTCGGACATGACTGAGCATGCACAAGACAGATATAAATGCTGTTTAAAAAGTGAAAGTGAAGTTGCTTAGTAGTGTCTGACTTTTTGTGACCCCATAGCCTGCCAGGCTCCTCCATCCATGGAATTTTCCAGGCAAGAGTATTGGAGTGGGTTGCCATTTCCTTCTCCAGGGGATCTTCCCAACCCAGGGATCAAACCCAGGTCTCAACTCAAGGCTACTGTTATTAACTCTTAACATTGCTCTTTACCTTAAACAAACTAGTAATTTCTTATCTGAAAGCTCTCCCCCTAGTATTTTTCCTTTAATACATTGTTCCTACACTTTTCATAGTTTCTAAAATGTCAACAAGACTACATTGTGCTGTTTTAAATATTATCTCATAAGCAACAAAATAAACTTAATTTCCTTTGCTTCTTTATTATGAAGCACAATACGTTTACAAAACAGCTGTGCATGTTTCTCTAAGTTCATCACTAATATAAATGACATCCCTATGCTCTTTATTTTGTTGCAATAATTCTGAAGGTGCCGGGAGCCTTAGCATTATGCATTATCATTTGTGTCTTTAAACCTTTGTTCAAGACAAGCCTTCTGGCTCGATCACTTACTCCTCCCTCTCTCTTACATACCCAGTGAATTTCTATTTAGTCCTAAAAAATTAATCTCAGATACTGTGTCTTCTAGAAAGTGTTTCTTATATTTCTGCCCTATTAACTAATCAGCAAGTATTTGAGATCACATGCTTTTTTCTCTAGTGAGATTTTTTCTCAAAATATTTTACTTATTATGATAATTTTTTTATAAATAAGTGACCTAACAAAATGACTGAGACAAGTTGTTTGATTTCAATAATTCCCAGCTTTCTTTTTAATAAATTTGTAATAAAGATGCTATATTAAATGTTGCTATGAGGATTAATTATATAAGACAGAGCAAAAGCACACCACATATTGCCTAAAAGTTAGTCAGCAGTTGTTTTTGAGCTTTTATAGTATTCAGTTCAAAACAAATATATGCATAAGTAAATTGTAGACATTATAAAATAAAATCCCATGCTGATTTGACAAGAAAATACTGCTGCTGCTCTTAAGTCACTTCAGTTGTGTCTGACTCTGTGCAACCCCATAGANATTGATTTCCTTTAGGATGGACTGCTTGGATCTCTTTGCAGTCCAAGGGACTCTCGAGAGTCTTCTCCAACACCATAATTCAAAAGCATCAATTCTTCGGCTCTCAGCTTTCTTTATAGTGCAACTCTCCATCCATACATGACTACTGGATAAACCATAGCTTTGACTAGATTAACCTTTGTTGACAAACTAATGTCTCTGTTTTTTAATATGCTGTCTAGATTGATCATAACTTTACTAAGGAGCAAGCGTCTTTTAACTTCATGGCTGCAGTCACCATCTGCAGTGATTTTGGAGCTGAAAAAAATAAAGTCTGTCATTGTTTCCACTGTTTCCCCACCTATTTGCCGTGAAGTGATGGGACCAGATGCCATGATCTTAGTTTTCTGAATGTTGAGTTTTAAGCCAACTTTTTGACTCTCCTCTTTCACTTTCAGCAAGAGGCTCTTTAGTTCTTCGCTTTCTGCCATAAGTGTGGTGTCATCTGTGTATCTGAGGCCATTGATGATATTTCTCCCAGAGATCTTCAATCCAATTTGTGCTTTATCCAGCCCAGTATTTCTCATGATATACTCTTCATATAAGTTAAATAAGCAGGGTGACAATATACATCCTTGATGTACTCCTTTCTTGATTTAGAACCTGTCTGTTGTTCTATGTCCAGTTCTAACTGTTGCTTCTTGACGTGCATACAGATTTCTCAGGAGTCAGGTCAGGCAGTCTGATATTCCCATCTCTTGAAGAATTTTCTACAGTGTGTTGTGATCTACACAGTCACATAAGTATCATTTCCTTTTTGTAGTGGGAACCCTTAAAATGTATTCTAAGCAATTTTCAAGTATATAATGCATTATTGTTAACTACAGTCACCGTGTTATACATAAGATACCCAGAATTTACTCATTTCATAACTAGAAGTTTGTGTACTCTGACCAAAGTTTTCCTATTTCCTCATCTCCCCAGTCCCTGCCAAGTACCATTCTGCTCTGTTTTTATCAGTGTAGCATTTTTTATGTAACTCATAATTGATTACGTGAGCAAGTTTTTCCTGCATTTGAATACCTTGTGCACTGCGAACCTTATCTGTTTTGTTTTTAGACTATAAACCAAGGGGTTGAGAGCAGGAGTCAAGAAGAGGAAGAGATTGGCCATGGTGACATGAAGAAGAGGAGATGTGAATGTACCAAACCTATGAATTAGAGCCAACACAATGAGTGGCACATAAAAGATGCAGACAGTGAAAATGTGGGAAACACAAGTATTAAGTGCCTTGAGCTGACCATCTTTGGAGGCAATACCCAGCACTGTTTTCAGAATTAGGCTGTATGAAATGACAATGAACATAGAGTCAACTCCAAAGGAGCACAGGACAAGGGACAACCCATAAATAATGTTGACTGTGATAGGGCCACAAGCCAGCTTCATAACATCAGGGTGGTAGCAATAACAATGTGATAGAATGACATCCTTGCAGAAGGGCAGTTGCTTGAGCAGAACTGGCAAAGGTACCATCAACACCACACCCCTAATCATGGCTGCAAGCCCCATCCCCATAATCCGAGAATAGGTTAAGACTACTGTGTAGTGCAGTGGGTTACGAATAGCTACAAATCTATCAAAGGCCATGGCCAGCAGGATGGCTGACTCCGTGGAGGAGAAGGTGTGGATAAAGAACATCTGCGTTAGGCAGGAGTGGAACTCAATCTCTCTGTGATTCAGGAGGAAGACACTGAGTACTGTTGGCAGAGTTGATAAAGACAGACCCACATCTGTGGCTGCCAGCATAGACAGGAAGATGTACTGAGGTTTGTGAAGGCTGGAGGTGGTTTTGATAATGAAGAGGATAGTACTGTTTCCTAGGAAGGAAATTAAGTACATGATACACAGTGGGATAGAGATCCATATTTGCACAGCTTCCGATCCAGGAATGCCTGTTAAAAAGAGAGTGTGTGGCTGGAACCAGCTACTGTTTATAAGCTCCATAAAAATATTTTTCTGGGGGAGGCACAGCCCAGATCATTTTCTAAATGTTTCTACTGGGAGAAAAACACAGATTTTAAAGATAGAATATAATGCATCTAACTCTTGTGGGGAAGCATTATTAATTCTAGCCATCTTTACATCAAGGAATGGATCCTTAGAATGTTTTCAACTCTATCTGAATAACTACTCAGAATTAAGACAATGAAAAACTGCTATTAAAATGTAAGATCTACTAGAGTTATTTTAGTCTATAAAGCTTTAGTCATTGATTAAGTGGCAATGAAAATTAAGAGTATTATTTTATATTTTTATCCCAATGCTTAGAAAAATTTCATTCTTGGATTCTGTTTCTTACCATATCCACTTATGTTGAATATATTTACTTTGGCTAAGATGACTTTGAAAGAAGTTTCTGCACTTTCTCCAAATCTATGTCACACTTACTAATATTCAGGCATCTGGGGACTCCCCCGGAGGTCCAATGGTTAAGATTCTGTGCATCCACTGCAAGGGTGCATATTCCGTCTCTGGTGAGATGTGTATAAGAGACAGCATTTATCCTTTTCTGTTCTTTTCTGTGCTACACTATTCTGTTTTGTTCCATTCTGTTCGGTTCCATTCTGTTCTGTTCCACTTCCTTCCACACTANATGTGTATAAGAGACAGGGTGCATATTCCGTCTCTGGTGGGAGAACTACGATCTCACATGCCATGCGGCATGGCCACCAAAAAAAAAAATTCAAGCATTTTGAAACCTGAACATTTTTCCTGTTAATTATACCTGTAGAAATAAAGCATAAGATATTTCAGTAAACCACATAAACATCAAGTCATTTAAATAAATACTTCAAATGATACTGTTCATTTTCACAACTAATTTCTAGGTTGTTTGACATGTTCTTTTAAAATGATATGTTGATTTTTCAAAATATGAGAGAGTGATAAAACCATCAAAATGAGTATTGTCATTACTTTTAAACTGGTGCTAGAATTGTATAAAACATTAACAAATAATTTATTGAATAAAATCTGAAATATCTCTATTTTAAAACACATATATAATATATTGTCTGTGTGTGCTTAGTGGCTCAGTCGTGTCTGACTCTTTCTGACCCCGTGGACCATAGCCTGCCAGGCTCCTCTGTCTGTGGGGATTCTCCAGGCAAGAATAATGGAGTGGGTCGCCATACCCTCCTCATATATTACATTAGGAAATAATAAATATCCACATTTCAATAAATATCTTAAACATGGCATAACTGGAGGAAATGGTGGTAATATTTTTGTGTTTACCCTCCAAATATAAGTAGAAAGAGATTATATATGATTGCTTAAATACAGTTATATTTAAGTGTTTTGTTTAAATTTGGAAGCAGAAGCAAAATAGTGAGTTAACTACATTTGGATATGGGGGAGAATGTAAGGAAGCTAATATGACTGATCTTATCTGGAAAAAATATGAAATCAATAGACTCTTTAATAAAATCATATTACTTAAAAGTGTAGCCAAACTACAACACCAGAAACAAAATTTTTTAAGAATTAATGAAGGATTCTTTCTGGAAGAAAAGGAGAGGGTGCATTGGAATAAAACAATATTCTGTTTTTGTCCTCAGGAAAAATTAGTACTATAATGCTGTTTTAAAATCATGAAGATATAAACAAACAAAATTATATTTTACAGATGTAAATATATCTTTGAAGAGCAGATCCAAGATGAATCACAATGTATACATTTCCATCCATTGATGTATCAAGACCTATACTTATACAGTCAGTCATCCAGCCTACAGTCAGTCACCCATTCATGTATTCTTAGCAATGATGTCTTCTATATTCTACTACATTCTCTCTTAGTATGCTTAGTAAAGAGTGTTCTACAAAGCGTATGTTTTCAGACAGGGACTGAGTCTATCATAAAGAGAACCCTAGTAGAGAAGTTGACTTCTTAGGGACTTAGACGTTTAAGTTTTATATAATTTTTTAAGACTACATGAAGTGTCAGAGTTACTCATGTTTTTAAAAAAGAGAAGAAGAAAGCCATGGTTCATAAGAGAGTAGGACATCAGCCATACCACAGACACTATCCACACACAGTCCTTCAACATACTGCATCTCACAGCACTAAGATGTGAGACTCTCTTATAGACATAACATTCTAAGCTGCCCCAACATACTCTGCATCTCATTTAAACATATGCAAAGATACATATTATTAGCAAATGGAGATGGAAATGGCACCCTACTCCAGTATTCTTGGCTGGAACATCCCATTGGGCAGAGGAGCCTGGCAGGCTGCAATTCATCGGGTCACAAAGAGTCAGACGTGATTTAGCAACTGGGCATGCATGCGCAGTACTAGCAATAGCAGACATGGATATGAAAATAGTTATAACTGTATTCTGCATGCCAAACTAAGTAGAGACAGTGGAGTAATACTGAGTCTGAACTACTGTATATAGTGGAGAGTTATATTCGGTAATGCTGTACTTTCTGCAGTACAGATTTCCTCCTCACTCAAGATGGGCTCTGACATCATGTGTATGGCTCCCCCGTTGCGTGGAGGAGGCCTCACCCAGCTTGGGTTCCAGCACTTCGTGTCAGGCCGCCATGTCCAGGTGCGAGAACATCCTGCATAGCTCACACAGGTCCGCATGTCATTGTGGGACACCTCTCGCAGATGTATACCCTTCCACTTTGCTCAGGCTCTGGCGCTCATCGCTTGGACTACATTTAGATTCCAACTTCCTGCTGGGCTGATACCCTCCCTTCCACTCCCTTCTGATCATCATTATCATTCTCTCTTGCTCTGACATCCCATGCTGGTCTACCCTCACAAACCACCCTCCTCACAACTGTCAGGACTAAGTGCCTTGTTTAGGCACATTAGCCATACTCACTCCCCACCCCATACACAGTGAAGATGTCTACATCTGTGCTTCAACCACAGTTATAGGACATAATCATTCAGGATGAGAAATAAAAGGAAGGGAAGGAAAGGGAAACAAAAGAGAAAGGGAAAGGGAAAGAGTCAACTTTGTTTATATTAAACCCAGTATGTTTAACTTTATTACCCACGTTTTGTATTTTCCCATGATGTGGAGCCTGCAGGATCTTCGTTCCCAGACCAGGGATTGAACACACCCCCTGTAGTGGATGTGCAGAGTCATAACCACTCGACTGCCAGAGAAGTCCCATTCTTATTCAATTTACGTATTAAGTTAATTTTGATTTGAAAAATAACTTTATATGCTTTGACAGTCAATCCATCATGTGATGTGTATGTTGCCAATATATTACATCTGAGAATTACATCTTTCAAATTAACATATTATCTGTGTTGCCTTGAGCCAAAAGTGAATTTTCATATCTTTAGTATTTTTTAAAATTAGAACTTCTGAGTTTATATCATGAAAAGAAAGGAGTTTCTAACAGTTATAAAACTATATTACAACACAGTGTACTGATTTTATAAGTAACTTTTATGTTCAGAATTTTTACTAATATTGGTAGTAAAAGTTAATCCATGCTTTCTATATGTATATTCTTGCCTGGTAAATCCCATGGACATAATCTCCCACTTATGGGTAGATCATGTCTTTTGAGTTAAAGAAAGCCTGTGTTAACTTAAACATTCTTGCTATGAACCAACTCAAAATTGAATCCTTATATTCAAACATTTTCCTTCTAAAAATTTCACTACACTGAAAGGAAAAAATCATCATAAAACAGTGTCATGACTGCTTATACTTTCTTGAATCCTGAAATGTACCCACTGCTGAATTTTCTGTAGCTTGTATCTTTTGTCTAAGTATAACAACAACAACAAACACATTAGTGTCATCAATCCACTCGTTGCCTTGGTTTTATAGCGTTACTGACTTGCTAATGATTTCAATGAAGGTCCAGTATTGACTATGCTGCTAATAGAACTTGATTTTAAGACCACTCTTCTCATCTTGGCACTCACCTAACAAGTTTAGAGCAGTACTCACAGCTCTTTTCAACCACCTTCAGTGAGACACATAAGGGCCCCTGCTTCACATGGACAGCTTATGGAAGTTGGAAATTCAGCAGATGCCTTTCAAGATACTCTAGCTAGACATACCACACGCCACTTATAGTCTAAGGCACCGCTCTGGGTCAACACAATGCTGTCTGCAAATCAATTTTATTTCAAATTTCTTATTTGAAACTGAACCATTTATATTTAGTGCCTCCCTTTAAATATTTTAGGTGTTTATCAGCATGTTCACCAACTCCACGAATGAAGACTAGATAAGAGGAGAGCACTGGGCTTCATCTTCTTCCGTATTTCATTTCTTACCAAACTTCACATCATCACTGCTTACAGAAAGGGCTTTTATTTTTTCTTTGTATCTGATAAGCATTTCCCTATCTAGTAACCACTGGAGAAGGCAATGGCACCTCACTCCAGTACTCTTGCCTGGAAAATTCCATGGACGGAGGAGCCTGGCGGGATGCCATCTATGGGGTCGCACAGAGTCAGACACGACTGAAGTGACTTAGCAGCAGCAGCAGCATCTAGTAACCACTCTGTCCCTATGCTTCGTTATAAGGGACATATTCTATACTCTTCCCTGGGAAATTAATCCACATGACTTTAGTAGAGAAGTAAACAAACAAACAACAGGAAAGAAAATATACACCAATATTTTTAAATTCCCTAGTATTTGACCTACCTTTTTAGAAATTCAACATATCTAGACTTTCACTGTAGAGCCTCCTTGGAAGTTTGACGTTTGATGGAAGTCTTCTGCGAGGACCTCCACTGTGCTAAGAAAAGTGCTCTGCTTGCTTCTGTACTTTACCCAAATACATATATCCTAAAGGCACGATATGAAGTGATATTTGGACTCAATTATCAAGAAGATAAGACGTAGATTCAGAGCTTTCTCTGTCCCTAATTAAACCTAATCTGCCTTCTCAATAGCCTTATCTCATTTCTGACAGTGTTCAATGCCAGCAGGGCTCTGGCCAAGCAGATTATCCTTGTATTTGACCTTACTATACAGAAGAATTTTACTGTTCAGGGAATTTCTGGTTCTCTCTAGAGGCTAGTATAAACTTCATAGCAATGGTTTCATCAGGGCCCCTCCTAGGATAGAGAAGGTCATAGGAAAGTATATTTAACTGGTGTAGGGCTCTGTCGGGATAAAGAGTTTTATTGTTTGATTAAAAATGTAATGCAAAACCCAACATGAGGCATAATTACTTCTCAATGAACATTTAGAATAAAGGGTAGAGAAGTATTTATATATTGCTTATTGTCCAAATCAATGCATGTGAAGATTTTTTTATAGTGTTTAAGCTCTAGTTTTTTCTTCTTCTGGTCTAAGAGCTCTCTGTGTTCTTTGCTGTAACATGCCATCTCCCTTGCTGATTTCATGTGTCTCACCATGAGAGAAAGGAAATGTGCATGCATGTGTTCTAATCACTTTAGTTGTGTCTAAGTCTCTGCAACAGTGTGGACTATAGCCTACCAATCTTCTCTGTCCATGGGATTCTCCAGGCAAAAATACTGGAGTGGGTTTCCACACTCTCCTCCAGGGAATCTTCCTGTCTCAGGGATTGAACACGTGTCTCTTAAGTCTCCTGCATTGGCAGGCATGTTCTTTACCACTAGTACCACCTGGGAAGCCCTCAAAAGAATAATTAGCCACAGAGTTAAAACTGTAAATGCCATAGTTCTTTAAGAATTTCATTGTATTGATGAACTATAGATTTTGTTGCCCTTTCAGTTCCCTAAAACCATGAGTTCATGTTGGCTAAGCTGTTAATCATGAACCTGCATTATCTATTGTGTTGCTGGGGTATATTGGATTACTGAGGGCAAACCAAAGGTGAACATCAGAAAGAACCAAGGGTAGAGTTATGCACAAACCAGAAACAACCTCTGTCTGATTATAACAGGGTGATACTATATAGAGAAATATAGATAGATCTGATAGATCTGTTATCACATTTTTTATCCCACTCCTTTCAAATTGGAGTCTTTCTTTTTATTTTTATTTTATTTTATTTTTACTTTACAATACTGTATTTGTTTTGCCATACATTGACATGAATCCGCCACAGGTGTACATGAGTTCCCAACCCTGAACCCCCCTCCCACCACCCTCCCCATATCATCTCGAAAAGAATAAAATACTTGGAAATATATCTACCTAAAGAAACTAAAGACCTATGTATAGAAAACATAATGGAGTCTTTCTTTTTAATATTGCAATTCTGGTTGACGTGGGTGCATGATGGGATATTGGATCTCTGCCATAGAGTGTAATTATAGTCCATATACTCCAATACCATTTGCATAGTATCTTCCATATAAAAATAGTAAACTATGCTTAGATAGTTTCTGACTTTAAATTAATGACTTTTGTTCTGTTGGAAAAGCACTTTTGCTTGGTCACTCTATAATTTTAATGACAATGTTGTTTAAGAAAAGCATGGGATTGGACAAAGGCAAACCTACATTCAGCTTTTAGCTCAATTTCTTACTATATGTGCAGATGAACTTTCAGGACTTCAATGCCCTCATCTAGTCACTGGAAACATAATAATATCAGGAGTCATTGGGTTTTTAAAAGTACTGATACATCAGAAACATGTTTTAAACTTGCTAAGTACTATGGCAACAGTAGCAGATATTAAAGGCTAATTTCCCCCCACATACATATCTCCCTTCCTAAACTAAACAGTTAGCAGGGTTTGAAGAGTGTATATTGCTTTGAAAGTGAAAGGGTTAGTAGCTCAGTCATGTCTGCGTCTTTGTGATCCCATGGACTGTAGCTTGTCAGGCTCCTTTGTTCATGGGATTTCTCAGGCAAGAATGCTAGAGTGGGTAGCCATTCCCTTCTCCAGGAAATCTTCCCCAACCAAGGACTGAACCCAGGTCTTCTGCACTCCAGGCAGATTCTATACCATCTGAGCCACCAGGGGCCCCGTATATTGCTTTACATGTTGCTCTTGTTCAGTCACCCATTCATGTCCGACTCTTTGTGACCCCATGGACTGCAACGTTCCAGGCCTCCCTGTCCTTCACCATCTCCCAAAGTTTTCCCAAGAACCTATTAATATATTTGCTGCTACTGCTACTGCTAAGTCGCTTCAGTTGTGTCTGACTCTGTGCGACCCCAGAGACGGCAGCCCACCAGGCTCCCCTGTCCCTCGGATTCTTCAGGCAAGAACACTGGAGTGGGTTGCCATTTCCTTCTCCAATGCATGAAAGTGAAAAGTGAAAGTGAAGTCGCTCTGTCATGTCTGACTCTTAGCGACCCCATGG
>SJYX01014278.1:87379-105174 GCA_006410675.1 Oreotragus oreotragus
CATGAGGTGGCCAAAGTACTGGAGTTTCAGCTTTAGCATCATTCCTTCCAAAGAAATCAAGATTGCAGAGAGAAATATCAGTAACTTCAGATGTGCAGATGATATCATCTTTATGGCAGAAAGCAAAGAGCCTCTTGATGAAGGTGAAAGAGGAGAGTGAAAAAGCTGGCTTAAAACTCAACATTCAAAAAACTAAGATCATGGCATTTGGTCCCATCTATACATGACAAACAGATAGGGAAACAATGGAAACAGTGAGAGACATTATTTTCTTGGGCTCCAAAATCAATGCAGATGGTGACTGCAGCCATGAAATTAAAAGATGCTTGTTCTTTGGAAGAAAAGCTATGACAAACCTAGACAGCATATTAAAAAACAGACATCAGTTTGCCGACAAAGGTCCATGTAGTCAAAGCTATGGTTTTTCCAGTAGTCATGTATGGATGTGAGAGTTGGACTATAAAGAAAGCTGAGGGCCAAAGAATTGATGCTTTTGAACTGTGGTGTTGGAAAAGACTCTTAAGAGTCCATTGGACTTCAGGGAGATCCAAGCAGTCCATCCTAAAGGAAACCAGTCCTGAATATTCATTGGAAGGACTGATGCTGAAGCTGAAGCTCAAGTACTTTGCCCACCTGATGCAAAGAACTAACTTATTAGAAAAGATCCTGATGCTGGGAAAGATTAAAGGCCGGAGGGGAAGGGGACACTAGAGGATGAGATGGTTGGATGGCATCACCGACTTGATGGACATGAGTTTTAGCAAGTTCTGGGAGTTAGTGATGGACAGGGAAGCCCGCATGCTGCAGTCCATGTGGTCACAAAGAGTCAGACACAACTGAGTGATTGAGCTGAACTGAAACATCAATAATCATTTACAAATATAATAGTAAAATTTAGTTTGCACTTTTGCAGTGTCATGTTAGTGTTGGGACTTGATTCAAATATAGTACTGTGGAAAACAATATTTAACTTATGCCAAAAATATATTAGCATTATTTTATAACAAGTAGAATTTGCTAAAATTGAGATGTATTATCATAAGAAAATAATTAGTTGAAACCATTCAGAATATATATATATATGTGTGTACGTATATATTTGTATATATGTGTGTGCATATATATATATATATTTTGCCTTTTGGATATTATTGATTTTTCTTTTCTTTCACTAGCATCCTACTGTTATCAAATATTTCTGCCAGAGGGTACCAGCTAGAACAAAGACAGAAAGCAAAGAGTTTGGGATGTAGAGGAAGTTTCTTTTAGATATTAAAACAAAAGAAGAGTAATGGAATCCCTTTCAGCATGAGCTGGAGAAGAGAAACACAGATAAGCAAAGAGAATTGAAAAGATATAATCTTCAAGGTCTCAGGTTCAGCTGTATTCTTTGGCACTCATTTAGAGAGTCAGGGCATGAGAAGCTAGAAACCCAATGAGCCATTTACAGGGAGAAGTTAAAAGCAGAAAGATATTAATAACCTACTACTTGTTTATCTCCTGAGGGAGATTTCCATGCAAACTATCTCATGCCATCATCAGAGAGCAGCATTAGGGTAAAAATTAGCACATTAGGTATATTCAGTGAGGGAACCAGTTTCTTACTCTTCCACAATGCAACACATGGATCTAGGTGTTCTTTACAGCATTGTGGAGGACACAAAAATCATGATGAATGCTGACTAGTAGAGTTGTCAAGGGAACTGTTATGCCTTGGAAAAAATGATTCTGCAACCAAAGGCTAAAAGAAAAAACAACACACACACACACACACACACACACACACACACACACACACAAAACTTAGAGTCAGGGAAATAAGAGAAAATGTGTCAGTTTTCAGAGTTTGTAGACTAAGAGCCATTTACAGTTGGATTACTAACTAGATTGAAGAGAAAATCAGTCAAAATGCAGCAGTGGATGAGAAAAATCAGCATTCCATACAGAGTGAGGAGGTAAGATAAGATTCATTCAGCAAGGGTCTGCCAAGTGTTACAGACTTAGAAAAGAGGCCTATCCAGTTCTTGAATGCAGGCNGGATGAGAAAAATCAGCATTCCATACAGAGTGAGGAGGTAAGATAAGGTTCATTCAGCAAGGGTCTGCCAAGTGTTACAGACTTAGAAAAGAGGCCTATCCAGTTCTTGAATGCAGGCCCATGTCAGCTTCCCCTTCAATGTAGTGATGAGGGGTTTGTAGAGAGGTGACAGTTAGTGGCAGAGACCTGTGAAAGAAAGAAATTTCCTGGCAGAGAATATCAGTTTCCAATTGACAGAAAATATGACACCACAGCAAATATATTTTTTAAACTCAAAAACTTTAATTCACATTTTAAGTGGAAGAACCATTGGCTCTCTGAGAGCAGATAAGACTAAAAATAAACTAAACTCACCACATGTTATTAATTGAGTATAAAGTATAAAACCTGTTACATTAGAATTTTATATATCATAATACTGGCTGATGAAAGAATGGCCTACTAAATGATTGTTTCAAGTGCTAATGCATTTGAAAACATATTTACAGCAACACACAATTTAAAATTTTTAATTCACACCATGAACACTTCCAACAATAAAAAATAGAATGATGGGGAGATAACTGCAATGTAAAACGGTACAGTAATGGCAGTGGTAAAAGTGCTGTGAAACTAAAGTGCCCCACAATTATTTTCTACTTTTTAAAAATCCCTTTACTTCAATTTCCTCATCTGTAAAATTGACTGATTATGATTTACCCATGGACTGGCTCTTAAAGATCAACAGTGAGAATCATTACTGTGTCCTTCCACAGTGCCTAGCATATAATAAGGATCTGATAAATATAAACTAATTATTATTTTATGACCATTACAATTGCTGTTGTGATGATTAAAAACAAACTCTAACAATATTAGGGAGTTGCTTTTAAAATTGCATGGTGTAGCTGTTTATAACTGCTTCATTCAAAATCAAAACTATAAAATGCTAACCCAATCAATTAATGAATAGTGTTCCCTATGTAGTATAATGGAATAAAACTCAAATATAAAAATGAGCTGTGGATGCAGGCAACAACAACAAGGTGAATCTCAAAAGTATTATTGCAAGTGAAAGGATCTGGACAAAAAGATTACATTACTTATGATTCAGTTTACGGNATGTAGTATAATGGAATAAAAGTCAAATATAAAAATGAGCTGTGGATGCAGGCAACAACAACAAGGTGAATCTCAAAAGTATTATTGCAAGTGAAAGGATCTGGACAAAAAGATTACATTACTTATGATTCAGTTTACGGGATCTTCTCTAAAAGCTGCTTCCCAGGTGGCTCAGTGGTAAAGAATCTGTCTGCTAATTCAGGAGACACAGAAGATGAGGGTTCAATTCCTGCCCACTCCTGTACTCTTGCCAGGATAATCCCATGGACAGAGGAGCCTGGTATGCTACAGTCCACGGGGTTACAAAAGAGCTAGACACATTTGAGCACACAAATAGGGGCTCTCTTAAAGGCAAAACCTATGGTAGAGATTAGTTTGGAGGCAGTGGAGAATCTGGGGCTGTGGGAGAAGAGTGACTGCAAAGAGATAAAAGGCACTTGTGGGGTGATGGAAATATTCCATATCTTGATTGATTGTGGTGGTGATTTCATGACTGCAAATATTTCTGAGAATTTATCAGACAGTGCGTGTACATCTAAACAGAGTGAACTACTATTTGAAAGTATTCATTAACAAAACATGCCCTAAACGTATCAAGTAGATTATATAAATATCCTTGTAACAATAACGTTTTAAGGAAATTTACACATACCAAGAGTCCAATGTGTGCTTTATTTTGCTATCCATGATTTATTTGTGTTTTTGCTTACTTTTATTTTATAAAAGTTTTATGATGGTTGTGGAACCATTTAACAAACTTCATGTTGAAAAGTACAGAGGGGAGATAGGAAAGAAAGATTTTTCATGTGATTTGAAAATAAAACAGAGAATATGGGGTTACAAAAGAGCTAGACACATTTGAGCACACAAATAGGGGCTCTCTTAAAGGCAAAACCTATGGTAGAGATTAGTTTGGAGGCAGTGGAGAATCTGGGGCTGTGGGAGAAGAGTGACTGCAAAGAGATAAAAGGCACTTGTGGGGTGATGGAAATATTCCATATCTTGATTGATTGTGGTGGTGATTTCATGACTGCAAATATTTCTGAGAATTTATCAGACAGTGCGTGTACATCTAAACAGAGTGAACTACTATTTGAAAGTATTCATTAACAAAACATGCCCTAAACGTATCAAGTAGATTATATAAATATCCTTGTAACAATAACGTTTTAAGGAAATTTACACATACCAAGAGTCCAATGTGTGCTTTATTTTGCTATCCATGATTTATTTGTGTTTTTGCTTACTTTTATTTTATAAAAGTTTTATGATGGTTGTGGAACCATTTAACAAACTTCATGTTGAAAAGTACAGAGGGGAGATAGGAAAGAAAGATTTTTCATGTGATTTGAAAATAAAACAGAGAATATACTCAAGTCACATCACCTGCTACCACCTAAAAATTTGATGTATCATTTAATCTTTGTGTGTTTTAAGCTACAAATCATATATGTATTAGAAAATAGCATCTACCACAGAATCTTGATGGGGAGATAAATTAGAAACATTTTTCTTTGATCACAGTAACATTCTCTCCTCATCGGATTTAAATGATCTATGGGTTCATAAGAAACATTTTCAAATGGTTTACAAGTGGAGTAGCTATTTGCTATTCCTTGGATTAAGAAAATAAAACTAATCACAAACGTCTTTTTTTTTTTTTTTCTGCTCTGGCAATTACTGATTGTCTCTATCTCCAGTTCATTAGGGTAGGAGTGGGGAAGATTGGCTGATGGGCAAAAAATAAAGATTAATTTTTTGTTATTTGTTTGTTTCATTGTTTTTTAAATTTATTCAAAAAGGTCAAATTCTCTATTATGCTTATTTAGTTACATTGCCATGGGACTAAACTGAGAAAATGGGTAGATAATAAACAAGAATGTAGCTTAGAGTAGGGAGAATTGGAGTAAAATAATTTTTGGCCCTTAAGTAATTACTTGGGGGATTTTAATCAGCAAAATATACCTTTTAATAATGAATGACTCCCAAACTGGCCATAGTGAGATGGATTTTAATAGCTAATCTGCCTCAGAACTTATTATGATTCAGAATCATTGACAGCATAACTCATTTCAATTTCACTAATATGATAGTTTCAAGGAAAATGCAGAGGAAAGTGTTTGTAAAATGGAAAGCCTCACTCAAATGAAAGTCATTAAACATATTTTAATTATTCACTGACTCTTACCCTTTTAACTCCTTTGCTGACTTTTAAATACATTCACATTTGATATTAAGACTTACATTTNTCACTAATATGATAGTTTCAAGGAAAATGTAGAGGAAAGTGTTTGTAAAATGGAAAGCCTCATTCAAATGAAAGTCATTAAACATATTTTAATTATTCACTGACTCTTACCCTTTTAACTCCTTTGCTGACTTTTAAATACATTCACATTTGATATTAAGACTTACATTTTTTCAAGTAAAACAATCTCTGGACTCTTCTTCGTATTTGCTGGGTCTTGATACTATAAATAATGGGATTCATCAAGGGTGGGAAAAGGATATAGACATTGCCCATGAGAACATGAACCCAGGGTGAGAGGTGTCTGCCAAAACGATGAACCATGGTCAGACCAATGATTGGGATGTAGAAAACCAAAACGGCACAGATGTGAGATACACAGGTCTGTAAAGACTTGATTCTCTCTTCTCGTGATGCAATTGCTAAGACTGCATGCAAGATCATGATATAGGAGATAATGATGAGCACTGCATCCAACAACAAGTTGCTGATCACCAGGGCCAGACCATAGATGCTATTGAAGCGGATGTCTGAACAGGCCATTCGAATTAAATCTTGGTGCAGGCAGAAAGAGTGAGAAAGGATGTGGGGGTGGCAATAATTTAAGAACTTTAGGCGAATAATGACTGGAGGTATGAGCATAGAACTCCTACATAAGATTGCCACTCCAATCTTCATGATTTTGTCATTAGTCAGGATGGAGCAATAGCGTAGTGGGTTGCAAATGGCAATGTAGCGGTCAAAAGCCATAGTCAGGAGGACAGAGGACTCCATGAAGGACAGGCCGTGGATGAAATAGGACTGGGCAATGCAGGAATCCAGGCTGATCTCTTGAATGACCCCCCATAAGATTCCCAGCACTGTGTGCACGGTGGACAGCCCCACACACAGGTCAGTGAGGGCCAGCATGGCCAGGAAGTAGAACATGGGCTGGTGCAGGCTCGGCTCAGTCCTGATCACGTGGAGCACCATGCAGTTCCCCAGGAAAACCATAGCATAAATGGAAGCAAAAGGGACGGAAAGCCAGAGATAGTCAACTTCTAGGCCAGGAAAACCAGTGAGAGTAAATCTGGAACTACTGAAGTTCAGGATAGAGATAGCAGACATTAATAGAGGATTAAAAATATTTCTAGAGAGGTATTAAAAATTAGATCACTTTATGAACCTTTAATTTCTAGTAATGTTTGTCTGCTTTTGAGAAGAAAATATAATACAGTTTCCTCAAGTATCATGAACTCAGCAAAGTAGAGGCCTGATTCATTATTCTTTAGGTCAAGAACCAGTTGTCTAAACATAGCTATTCCAGTGCTAGGGACTAAGAATGTCAGAAGACTAGAGGGTTTTATGCAGAAACAATAATGTTAATGGGCTCATGGGACTCAGTTGGGGATACACTTCTGGGATCTCTGTTTATTTCAAAAGGAAGATAATATATGACCACAGAAGCATACTGCTGCCATGACTGGCATCCCCACTGGGAAAATATGAAATGCATGTGTAATTTTTCTCCTGGGTAGAACAGCTGATCGTTTTACTATCACCAAAGTATCATAAGATCCCAAAGGAGATAGACTTGTTAAAGTAACCTAACTTTGCATAAAATAAAGTTAGCCAAAATAAATCTAACGAAATAAGTGGAATAAGAATTGTTGTATGGTGCATTCCACACTGCTTAGCTTCTAATAAATTATTTACGATTTTAGTTGTACTTTATTTTTCTTCTCTATGTTCATGTATCTCTTTATCCTATTAAAAGCTTTCTAACTTTTCTGACATTCTCAATACTTTTACTTTTTATGTCTTTCTATAAAATATGTCATGCATTTTAGACTGTAAAGTCCAGAGCCTGCATTTGATCTTGAGTAATAGCTAGGCACAAAATAGCTAGATCATATGGTAGATATTTAGCACTTTGGCAAGAATAAAGTGGAATGAAATATTTGAGTATTCTAAGGAAAAAAAAAACAGTCTAAATTTCTACATGTAGTGACATCATCCTTGAAAACTGAAAGAGAAATATTTTCTCAGGTGTGCAGAAACAGAGAATCAACAGGTAATAAACTGACACTGCAAGAATGTTTGGGAGTTCATGTACACACGTGGCAGATTCATGTCAATGTATGCCAAAACCAATACAGTACTGTAAAGTAAAATAAAGTAAAAATTAAAATTAAAAAAAAAAGAATTACTTTAAAGAGCTTCTCAGAGTAATGAAAAATGATATTGTCAGAATTTAGATCCATATTAAAAAAGCATCAGAAATGGAATAATGAAGCTAATAGATACTTTATTTTTATTTTTAATTGATATAACAGATGACTACTTATTCAAAGAAATAGTTATAAGAATTTATGTTATGATTATATGGGTAAGTGAATGATTAACAGCCATGTTATAAAACATGGGAAAGAGAAATTGGGAGTTGGGAATATTCTAATATAAATTACCTTCGGTACTCATTTAAAGTGGCATGTTGTTGAGTCGCTAAGTCATGTCTGACTCTTTTTCAACCCCACAGACTATAGCCTGCCGGGTTTTAGTCCCCCATCCACGGGATTTC
Organism: Oreotragus oreotragus; assembly: GCA_006410675.1. Lineage (NCBI taxonomy): Eukaryota > Metazoa > Chordata > Mammalia > Artiodactyla > Bovidae > Oreotragus > Oreotragus oreotragus. The sequence continues at coordinate 95,326 of SJYX01014278.1, forward strand.
CTAGGCAAGAATACTGGAGTGAGTTGCCATTTCCTTCTCCATGGAATCTTCCAGACCCAGGGACTGACCTGTACCTCCTGCATAGCAGGCNCCACAGACTATAGCCTGCCGGGTTTTAGTCCCCCATCCACGGGATTTCCTAGGCAAGAATACTGGAGTGAGTTGCCATTTCCTTCTCCATGGAATCTTCCAGACCCAGGGACTGACCTGTACCTCCTGCATAGCAGGTAGATTCTCTACTGCTGTGCCACCAGGGAAGCACATAAAGCGATATATTATTGTTTAAAAGTGAACTTGGATTAGGCACTCACTAAACAAAAATGAAAAATAGATAAAATTGATATGCAAGCAAATAAAAAGGAATCATCTAATGTGCTCAATTAAAACTAAGGAAGGGGAAAAAAGAGAGGAAGAAGGGAATAAAAATAAGAAAGAAGAGACAAGTAGAACAAATATAACTTAGAGAAAACAATACCAAACATGGCTGACTTTGATCCAACTAAATCAAAGATCACTTTAGGTGTGAAACATCGGAATATCAAAAGTAATAGGGATAACTTGTCAGAGAGGATTTTAAAAACATATAATTATATATTGTCTACATGATACCACTTAAAAGGCACAGGTTTAAAAAAACATTGCATGGACATTGATAAAAAGAAATCTGAATTAAATACATTGTTTTCAGACAAAACTGATTTCAGAACAATGAAAACTATCATGATGAAGTAGAACATCACATAGTAAAAAGAAAGGGGGGGGGGCAATTTTTACCCAAAATTAGTATTCAGAGCTTTTGTGGTTATTTGTGGACATGCTCAGAGAAGGAGAAAATTGAGTCTCCTGCTGTAAATACATGTCCCTGATGTAATACTCTCCTTTCTTGGTTGAGCCCTCATACTGTAAATAATCTTCTTCATGATCTATTTTGTGCCATCATTTAAACACTTTTGTACTTTTGATGATAAATTTGCTGCTTGAAATGCCTCCAAACATAGTGCTGTCTAGTATAACAGCAAGAAGGCTGGGATGTGCCTTACAGAGAAAATGTGTGTGTTACACAACCTTTCTTCAAGTGTGATTCATACTGCTGCTGTTAGTTCAAAGTCAATGAATCCACGGTAGACTACATCCAGGAAAAAAAAAAAAAAGAGAGAGAGAGAAAATACCTACATCCATATATGAGGGCCCTCCAGAAACTGCTATTATAACATCTGTAGTGCATCATGAAGCTTGAAGAAAATGGGATAACAGCTAAATTTGTGGATTCATGAGACGACAGCTGACAAAAAAATTCACAGTAAACATCATTGTTGAGTGACTGAAAGCCAAAGAAATTAATGGTCAAGATTTCAGGCTTTGAAAAATATTATCCCTTTTCTGCTAATGATAGTTGATTGAGGGTTTCAAATGGCCTTTTGGCATGGCAAATATTAAATGTTAGACAGGATAGTTTTTATATATGAGGAAGCAGAGGAAGATTTTTTAAATTAATTTATTATTTATTAAAGGATAGTTGCTTTACAGAATTTTGCTGTTTTTGGTCAAACCTTAACATGAATCAGCCATAGATATACATATATCCCCTAGCTTTTGAACCTTCCTCCCATCTCCCTCCTCATCCCACACCTCCAGGTTGATACAGAGCCCATATTTGAGTTTCCTGAGCCATACAGCAAATTCTTGTTGGCTATCTATTTTACATATGGTAATGTAAGTTTCCATACATCTCACCCTCTCCTCCCTTCTCCCCATGTCCATAAGTCTCTTCTCTATGTCTGTTTCTCCATTGCTGCCCATAAATAAATTCTTCAGTACCATTTTTCTAGATTCCGTATATATGCATTAGAATATGATATTTATCTTTCACTTTCTGACTTCATTCTGTTTAATAGGTTCTATGTTCATCTGGGGCTTCCCTGGTGGCTCAGAGGTTAAAGCATCTGCCTGCAATGTGGGAGACCTGGGTTCGATCCTGGGTTTGAGAAGATCCCCTGGAGAAGGAAATGGCAACCCACTCCAGTACTCTTGCCTGGAGAATCCCATGGACGCAGGAGCCTGGTGGGCTACAGTCCACGGGGTCGCGAAGACTTGGACAGGCCTGAGCGACTTCACTTCACTTCACTTTACTTCATGTTCATCCACCCTATTAGAACTGACTCAGGTGTGTTCCATTTTATGGCTGGGTAATATTCCACGGTGTATATGTACCACACTTCTTTATCCATTCATCTGTTGATGGACATCTAGATTGCTTCCATGTTCTAGCCATTGTAAATAGTGCTGCAATGTACAATGGGATACATGTGTCTTTTTCAATTTTGGTTTCCTCAGGGTATATGCCTAAGAGTGGGACTGCTGGGTCTAATGGTAATTTTATTCCTAGTTTTTTAGGGAATCTCCATACTGTCTTTCATAGTGGCTGTATTGATTTACATTCCCACCAATAGTACAAGAGCTTTCCCTTTTCTCCACACCATCTCCAGCATTTATTGTTTGTAGACTTTTTGATGATGACCATTCTGACCAGTGTGAGGTGATATCTCGCTGTAGTTTTGATTTGCATTTCTCTAATAATGAGTGATGTTGAGCATCTTTTCATGTATTTGTTGGGCATCTATAGGTCTTCTTTGGAGAAATATCTGTTTAGATCTTTTTCCCACTTTTTTGTGGGCTTGTTTGTTTTTCTGATATTGAGTTGTACGAGCTGCTTGTATATTTTGGAAATTAATCCTTTGTCAGTTGTTTCATTTGATATTATTTTCTCCCATTCTGAGGGTTGTCTTTTCACCTTGCATATTATATATATATACAATATATTACATTGTTGTGTAAAAGCTTTTAAGTATAATCAGGTCCCACTTATTTACTTCTGTTTGTATTTCCATTACTCTAAGAGGTGAGTCATAGAGGATCTTGCTTTGATTTATATCATTGAGTGTTCTGCTTATGTTTTCCTCTAAGAGTTTTATAGTTTCTGGTCTTACATTTAAGTCTTTAATCTATTTTTAGTTTATTTTTGGGTATGGTATTAGGAAGTGTTCTGATTCATTCTTTTACATGTAGCTGTCTAATTTTCCCAGCACTATTTATTGAAGAGGCATTCTTTGTCCCATTGTATATTCTTGCCTCCTTTATCAAAAATAAGGTACCCATAAATGCATGGGTTTATTTCTGTGCTTTCTATATTGCTCCATTGGTCTATATTTCTGTTTTTGTGCCAATACCATATTGTCTTGACATCTATAGCTTGTANGTCTTTCATAGTGGCTGTATTGATTTACATTCCCACCAATAGTACAAGAGCTTTCCCTTTTCTCCACACCATCTCCAGCATTTATTGTTGTAGACTTTTTGATGATGACCATTCTGACCAGTGTGAGGTGATATCTCGTTGTAGTTTTGATTTGCATTTCTCTAATAATGAGTGATGTTGAGCATCTTTTCATGTATTTGTTGGGCATCTATAGGTCTTCTTTGGAGAAATATCTGTTTAGATCTTTTTCCCACTTTTTTATGGTCTTGTTTATTTTTCTGATATTGAGTTGTATGAGCTGCTTGTATATTTTGGAAATTAATCCTTTGTCAGTTGTTTCATTTGATATTATTTTCTCCCATTCTGAGGGCTGTCTTTTCACCTTGCATATTATATATATATACAATATATTACATTGTTGTGTAAAAGCTTTTAAGTATAATCAGGTCCCACTTATTTACTTCTGTTTGTATTTCCATTACTCTAAGAGGTGAGTCATAGAGGATCTTGCTTTGATTTATATCATTGAGTGTTCTGCTTATGTTTTCCTCTAAGAGTTTTATAGTTTCTGGTCTTACATTTAAGTCTTTAATCTATTTTTAGTTTATTTTTGGGTATGGTATTAGGAAGTGTTCTGATTCATTCTTTTACATGTAGCTGTCTAATTTTCCCAGCACTATTTATTGAAGAGGCATTCTTTGTCCCATTGTATATTCTTGCCTCCTTTATCAAAAATAAGGTACCCATAAATGCATGGGTTTATTTCTGTGCTTTCTATATTGCTCCATTGGTCTATATTTCTGTTTTTGTGCCAATACCATATTGTCTTGACATCTATAGCTTGTAGTATAATCTGAAGTCAGGAAGGTTGATTCCTCCAGCTCCATTCTTTTTTCTCAAGACTGTTTTGGCTATTTGGGGTCATTTGTGTTTACATATAAATTGTGAAATTTTTTGCTCTAGTTCTGTGAAAAATACCATTGGTAATTTGATAGGGATCACATTGAATCTGTAGATTGCATTTGGTAGTATAGTCATTTTCACAATATTGATTCTTCCTTCTCAGGAACATGAAATATCTCTCCATCTGTTTATGTTGCCTTTGATTTCTTTCACTAGTGTTTTATAATTTTCTGTGTGCAGTTCTTTTGTCTCCTTAGGTAAGTTTATTCCTAGATATTTAATTCTTTATGTTGCAATGGTGAATGGGATTGATTCTATAATTTCTCTTTCTGATTTTTCGTTGTTAGTATATAGAAATGCAAGCGATTTCTGTGTATTGATTTTGCGTCCTGCAACTTTGCTAAATTCACTGATTAGCTCTTGTAAGTTTCTGATACTATCTTTAGGATTTTGTATGTACAGTATCATGTCATCTACAAACAGTGAGAGCTGAATTTCTTCCTTTCTGATCTGGATTCATTTTATTTATTTATTTATTTTCTTCTCTGATTGCTGTAGCTGGGACTTCCAGAACTATGTTGAATGATAGTTGTGAAAGTGGACCCTGCTGTCTTGTTCCTGATCTTAGAGGGAATGCTTTCAGTTTTTCACCATTGACAATAAAGTTTGCTGTAGTCTTATGATATATGGCCTTTACTATGTTGAAGTATGTTCCTTCTGTGCCCATTTTTTGAAGAGTTTTAACCATAAATGGGTGCTGAATTTTGCCAAATGCTTTTCTTGCATCTATTGAGATTATCATATGGTTTTTATCTTTCCATTTGTTAATATGATGTATCACATTGGTTGATTTGCATATACTGAAGCAGCCTTGCACCCCTGAAATAAACTCAACTTGATCATGGTGTATGAGCTTTTTGATGTGTGGCTGAATTCTGTTTGCTAAAATTTTGTTGAGGATTTTTGCATCTATGTTCATCAGTGATATTGGCCTATAGTTGTCTTTTTTGTGTCTTGTCTTTATTTTTTTTTTGCTTTTGGTATCAAGATGATGATCACTTCGTAGAATAAGTTTGGAAGTGTTCCTTTCTCTGCAATTTTTTGAAAGAGTTTTAGAAGGATAGACATTAGCTCTTCTCTAAATGTTTGATAGAATTCTCCTGTGAAGCCATTTGGTCTTGGGTTTTTTTTTTTTGAGGTGGGGGGGAGATATTTTCGATCACAGCTTCAATTTTGTTGTCTTTTTTTTTTTTTTTTTGCTTTTGGTATCAAGATGATGGTCACTTCGTAGAATAAGTTTGGAAGTGTTCCTTTCTCTGCAATTTTTTGAAAGAGTTTTCGAAGGATAGGCATTAGCTCTTCTCCAAATGTTTGATAGAATTCTCCTGTGAAGCCATTTGGTCTTGGGCCTTTTTTTCGGGGAGGGGGAGATATTTTTGATTACAGCTTCAATTTCAGTGCTTTTAATTGGGTTGATCATAATTTCTATTTCTTCTTCGTTCAGTCTTGGAAGATTGAATTTTTCTAAGAATCTGTCCATTTCTTCCAGGTTATCTATATTTATTGCCATATAGTTGTTCATAATAGTCTCTAATACTCCTTTGTATTTCTGCATTATCTGTTGTAATCTCTCCTTTTTCATTTCTAATTTTGTTGATTTGATTCTTCTCTCTTTTTTCCTTGATGAGTCTAGCTAAAGGTTTGTCAGTTTTATCTTCTCAAAGAACCAGCTTTAAGTTTTATTTACCTTTACTATTGTTTCTTTTATTTCTTTTTCACTTATTTCTGCTCGGATCTTTATGATCTTTCCTTCTACTAATTTTGGGGGTTTTAAGTTCTTTTTCCAGTTGTTTTAGGTGTAAATTTAGGTTGTCTATTTGATGCTTTTCTTGTTTCTTGAGGCAGGTTTGTATAGCTATAAACTTTTCTCTTAGAACTGCTTTTTCTTTATCCCATAGGTTTTGAGTTGTGTTTTCATTGTCATTTGTTTCTAGAAATTTTTTGATTTCTCTTTTGATTTCTTCAGTAACCTGTTGATTATTTAGAAATCTGTTGTTTAATATCCACGTGTTTGTGTTTCTTACAGCTTTTTTCCTGTAATTAATATCCAGTCTCATAGTGTTGTCATTGGAGAAGATGCTTGATACAATTTCCATTTTCTTAAATTCACTGAGGCTTGATTTGTGATCCAAGATGTGGTCTATCATGGAGAATGTTCCATGTGCACTTGAGAAGAAGATGTATTCTTCTGCATTTGGATGGAATGTCCTGAAGATAGCAAAGAGATCCATCTCATCTAATGCGTCATTTAAGATTTGTGTTTCCTTATTAATTTCCTGTTTTGATGATCTGTCCATTGGTATGAGTAGGATGTTACAGTCTCCTACTATTATTGTGTTACTGTCAGTTTCTCCTTTTATGTCTGTTAGTGTTTGTCATGTATTGAGGTGCCCCTATGTTGGGTGCATAGATATTTACAATTGCTATGCCTTCCTCTTGGATTGATCCTTTGATCATTATGTAGTGTCCATCCTTATCTCTAGTAATATTCTTTATTTTAAGTTCTATTTTGCCTGTTATGAAGATTACTACTCCAGCTTTTATTTTTGCTTCCAATTTGCATGGAATATATTTTTCCATCCTCTCACTTTCTGTCTATATGTGTCTCTAGGCCTGAAATGGGTTTCTCGTATACAGCATATATATGGGTTTTGTTTGTATANGAGTTGCCATTTCCTTCTCCATGGAATCTTCCAGACCCAGGGACTGACCTGTACCTCCTGCATAGCAGGCAGATTCTCTACTGCTGTGCCACCAGGGAAGCACATAAAGCAATATATTATTGTTTAAAAGTGAATTGGATTAGGCACTCACTAAACAAAAATGAAAAATAGGTAAAATTGATATGCAAGCAAATAAAAAAGAATCATCTAATGTGCTCAATTAAAACTAGGGAAGGGGAAAAAAGAGAGGAAGAAGGGAATAAAAATAAGAGAGAATAGACAAGTAGAACAAGTATAACTTATAGAAAACAATGCCAAACATGGCTGATTTTAATCCAACTAAATCAATGATCACTTTAAGTGTGAAACATCTGAATATCAAAAGTAATAGGGATAACTTGTCAGAGAGGATTTTGAAAACATATAATTATATGTTGCTACATGATACCACTTAAAAGGCACAGGTCTAAAAAAAACATTGCATGGACACTGATAAAAAGAAATCTGAATTAAATACATTGTTTTCAGACAAAGCTGATTTCAGAACAATGAAAACTATCATGATGAAGTAGAACATCACATAGTAAAAAGAAAGGGGGGGGCAATTTTTACCCAAAATTAGTATTCAGAGCTTTTGTGGTTATTTGTGGACATGCTCAGAGAAGGAGAAAATTGAGTCTCCTGCTGTAAATACATGTCCCTGATGTAATACTCTCCTTTCTTGGTTGAGCCCTCGTACTATAAATAATCTTCTTCATGATCTATTTTGTGCCATCATTTAAACACTTGTACTTTTGATGATAAATTTGCTGCTTGAAATGCCTCCAAACATAGTGCTGTCTAGTATAACAGCAAGAAGGCTGGGATGTGCCTTACAGAGAAAGTGTGTGTGTTACACAACCTTTCTTCAAGTGTGATTCATACTGCTGCTGTTAATTCAGAGTCAATGAATCCACGGTAGACTACATCCAGGAAAAAAAAAAGAGAGAGAGAAAATACCTACATCCATATATGAGGGCCCTCCAGAAACTGCTATAATAACATCTGTAGTGCATCATGAAGCTTGAAGAAAATGGGATAACAGCTAAATTTGTGGATTCATGAGACGACAGCTGACAAAAAAATTCACAGTGGACATCATTGTTGAGTGACTGAAAGCCAAAGAAATTAATGGTCAAGATTTCAGGCTTTGAAAAATATTATCCCTTTTCTGCTAATGATAGCTGATTGAGGGTTTCAAATGGCTTTTTGGCATGGCAAATATTAAATGTTAGACAGGGTAGTTTTTATATATGAGGAAGCAGAGGAAGATTTTTAAAATTAATTTATTATTTATTAAAGGATAGTTGCTTTACAGAATTTTGCTGTTTTTGGTCAAACCTTAACATGAATCAGCCATAGATATACATATATCCCCTAGCTTTTGAACCTTCCTCCCATCTCCCTCCTCATCCCACACCTCCAGGTTGATACAGAGCCCATATTTGAGTTTCCTGAGCCATACAGCAAATTCTTGTTGGCTATCTATTTTACATATGGTAATGTAAGTTTCCATACATCTCACCCTCTCCTCCCTTCTCCCCATGTCCATAAGTCTCTTCTCTATGTCTGTTTCTCCATTGCTGCCCATAAATAAATTCTTCAGTACCATTTTTCTAGATTCCGTATATATGCATTAGAATATGATATTTATCTTTCATTTTCTGACTTCATTCTGTTTAATAGGTTCTATGTTCATCTGGGGCTTCCCTGGTGGCTCAGAGGTTAAAGCATCTGTCTGCAATGTGGGAGACCTGGGTTCAATCCTGGGGTTGAGAAGATCCCCTGGAGAAGGAAATGGCAACCCACTCCAGTATTCTTGCCTGGAGAATCCCATGGATGCAGGAGCCTGGTGGGCTACAGTCCACGCGGTTGCAAAGACTTGGACAGGACTGAGCGACTTCACTTCACTTCACTTCACTTTACTTTACGTTCATCCACCCTATTAGAACTGACTCAGATGTGTTCCATTTTATGGCTGAGTAATATTCCACGGTGTATATGTACCACACTTCTTTATCCATTCATCTGTTGATGGACATCTAGATTGCTTCCATGTTCTAGCTATTGTAAATAGTGCTGCAATGTACAATGGGATACAAGTGTCTTTTTCAATCTTGGTTTCCTCAGGGTATATGCCTAAGAGTGGGACTGCTGGGTCATATGGTAATTTTATTCCTAGTTTTTTAGGGAATCTCCATACTGTCTTTCATAGTGGCTGTATTGATTTACATTCCCACCAATAGTACAAGAGCTTTCCCTTTTCTCCACACCATCTCCAGCATTTATTGTTTGTAGACTTTTTGATGATGACCATTCTGACCAGTGTGAGGTGATATCTCGCTGTAGTTTTGATTTGCATTTCTCTAATAATGAGTGATGTTGAGCATCTTTTCATGTATTTGTTGGGCATCTATAGGTCTTCTTTGGAGAAATATCTGTTTAGATCTTTTTCCCACTTTTTTATGGTCTTGTTTATTTTTCTGATATTGAGTTGTATGAGCTGCTTGTATATTTTGGAAATTAATCCTTTGTCAGTTGTTTCATTTGATATTATTTTCTCCCATTCTGAGGGCTGTCTTTTCACCTTGCATATTATATATATATACAATATATTACATTGTTGTGTAAAAGCTTTTAAGTATAATCAGGTCCCACTTATTTACTTCTGTTTGTATTTCCATTACTCTAAGAGGTGAGTCATAGAGGATCTTGCTTTGATTTATATCATTGAGTGTTCTGCTTATGTTTTCCTCTAAGAGTTTTATAGTTTCTGGTCTTACATTTAGGTCTTTAATCTATTTTTAGTTTATTTTTGGGTATGGTATTAGGAAGTGTTCTGATTCATTCTTTTACATGTAGCTGTCTAATTTTCCCAGCACTATTTATTGAAGAGGATTTCTTTGTCCCATTGTATATTCTTGCCTC
>SJYX01014278.1:121549-154539 GCA_006410675.1 Oreotragus oreotragus
CTCACATCCATACATGACTACTGGAAAAACCATAGCCTTGACTAGATGGACCTTTGTTGGCAAAGTAATGTCTCTGCTTTTCAACTTGCTATCTACGTTGGTCATAACTTTTCTTCCAAGGAGTAAGTGTCTTTTAATTTCATGGCTGCAATCACCATGCAGTGGGTCATTATTCAGCCTGTTATAATCTCCATTTTGAAATGTCTAAATTGAAATTATTTTTATTTGGAATCCATAGGGTTTCCTTGTTTTCAGTTTAATGGTAAAATATCCATAAGACAAAGCTTACAATTTTAGCTATTTTTAAATATACAGTTCAGTGTCATTAGAATAATCACATTTTTTATGTAACCATCACCACAACTCAGCTCCAGAACTTCTTCATCATCCTACACTGAAACTCTGTTCAGTTCAGTCACTCAGTTGTGTCCCACTCTTTGTGACCCCTGCAGTACTCCAGGATTCACTAACCATTACTAACTCCTGGAGCTTGCTCAAACTCATGTCCATAGAGTCAGTGATGCCATCCAACCATCTCATCCTCTGTTGTCCCCTTCTCCTCCCACCTTCAATCTTTCCCAACATTAGAGTCTTTTCCAATGAGTCACTTATTCGCATCAGTGGGCCAAAATATTGGAGTTTCAGCTTCAGCATCAGTCTTTCCAATGAACATTCAGGACTAATTTCATTTAGGATTGACTGGTTGGATCTCCTGGCAATCCTAGGGACACTCAAGAGTCTTCTCTTACACCACAGTTCAAAAGCATCAATACTTTGTCACTCAGCTTTCTTTACAATCCAAATATCACATCCATATATGAATACTGAAAAAACCATAGCTTTGACTAGACGGATCTTTGTTGGCAAGATGTCTCTGCTTTATAATATGTTTCCTGTTTGTCACAGCTTTTCTTCCAAGGAGCAAGCAAACATCTTTAAATTTCATGGTTGCAGTCGTCATCTGCAGTGATTTTGGAACCCAAGAAAATGAAGTCCGTCACTATTTCTATTGTATCACCATCTATTTCCCATGAAGTGATGGGACAAGATGCCATGATCTTAGGTTTCTGAATGTTGAGTTTTAAGCCAACTTTTCACTCTCCTCATTCACTTTCATCAAAATGTTCTTTAGTTCTTCACTTTCTGCCATAAGAGTGGTATTATCTGCATATCTGAGATTATTGATATTTCTCCTGGCAAACAATTTCAGCTTATGCTTCATCCAGCCTGGCATTTCACATCATGTGCTCTGCATGTTTAACTTATATGATATACTCTGCATGTTTAACTATTGAAAGTCCCTTGGACTGCAAGGAGATCCAACCAGTCCATCCTAAAAGAAATCAGACCTGAATATTCATTGGAAGAACTGATTTTGAAGCTGAAACTCCAATATTTTGGCCACCTGATGTGAAGAACTGATTTATTTGAAAAGACCCTGATGCTGGGAAAAATTGAAAGTGGGAGGAGAAGGAGATGACAGATGATGAGATGGTTGGATGGCATCACCAACTCAATAGACATGAGTTTGAGTAAACTCTGGGAGTTGGTGATGGACAGGGAAGCCTGATACTGCAGTCCTTGGGGCCACAAAGAGTCAGACACGACTGAATAACTGAACTGAACTGAACTCTACATATAAGTTAAATAAGCAGGGTGACAATATACAGCCTTGATGTACTCCTTTCCTGATTTGGAATCAGTCTGTTGTTCCATGTCCATTTGTAACTGTTGTTTCTTGACCTGCATACAGATTTCTTAGAGGCAGGTAAAGTGGTCTGGTATTCCCATCTCTTGAAGAATTTTCCACATTTTATTGTGAGCCACACAGTCAAAGACTTTGGCATAGTCAATAAAGCAGTTGTTTTTCTGGAACTTTCTTACTGTTTGTTGATCCAACAGACGTTGGCAATGTGATCTTTGGTTCTTCTGCCTTTTCTAAATACAGCTTAAACATATGGAAGTTCATGGTTCACTTACCATTGAAGCCTAGCTTGGAGAATTTTGAGCATTACTTTGCTAGTGTATGAGATGAGTTCAATTGTGCGGTAGTTTGAGCATTTTTTTGGCATTTCCTTTCTTTGGGACTGGAATGAAAACTGACCTTTTCCAGTCATGTGGCCACTGTTGAGTTTTTCAAATTTGCTGGCATAATGAGAGCAACACTTTCACAGCATCATCTTAGCTCAATTGGAATTCCATCACCTCCACTAGCTTTGTTCACAATGATGCTCCCTAAGGTCCACTTGACTTCACATTCCAGGATGTCTGGCTCTGGGCAAGTGATCACACCACCATCATTATATGGGTCATGAAGATCTTTTTTGTATAGTTCTTCTGTGTATCCTTGCCACCGCTTCTTAATATCTTCTGCTTATGTTAGGTCCCTATCACTTCTGTTTTTTATTGCATCAGTCTTTGCATGAAATGTTCCCTGCTGCTGCTGCTAAGTCACTTCAGTCGTGTCCGACTCTGTGCGACCCCACAAATGGCAGCCCACGAGGCTCCCCCATCCCTGGGATTCTCCAGGCAAAAACACTGGAGTGGATTGCCATTTCCTTCTCCAATGCATGAAAGTGAAAAGTGAAAGTGAAGTCACTGAGTCGTGTCCGACTCTTAGCGACCCCATGGACTGTGGCCCACCAGGCTCCTCCATCCAGAAATGTTCCCTAGGTATCTTTAATTTTCTTGAAGATATCGCTAGTCTTTCTCATTCTGTTGTTTTCCTCTATTTATTTGCGTTGATTCCTGAGAAAGGGTTTCTTATCTCTCCTTGCTATTCTTTGGAACTCTGTATTCAGATGGGTATATCTTTCCTTTTCTCCTTTGCTTTTAGCTACTCTTCTTTTCTCAGCTATTTGTAAGGCCTCCTCAGACAAATATTTTTCCTTTTGCTATTCTTTTTCCTGGGGATGATCTTGATCATTACCTCCTGTATAATTTCTCGAACCTCCATCCATGGTTCTTCAGGCATTGTGTCTATCATATCTTTCTTTGAATCTATTTGTCACTTCTACTGTATAATCATAAAGGATTTGATTTAGATCATACCTGAATGGCCCAGTGGTTTTACCTACTTTCTTCAATTTAAGTCTGAAGTTTGTAATAAGGAATCATGATCTGAGTTACAATCAGCTCCTGGTCTTATTTTTGCTAACTGTATAGATCTTCCCCATCTTGGCTGCAAAGAATACAGAAAATTCAATTAAAGATTTACTGATCATGGCCCCACACATCAGATCAAGAGCCAGTTTCCCCCATAGACAGTCTTTCTCATCAGGAAGCTTCCATAAGCCTCTTATCCTTATCCCTCAGAGGGCAGACCAAATGAAACCTACAGTCACAGAAAACTAATCAAATTGATCACATGGACCACAGCCTTGTCTAAATCAATTAAACTGTTAACCATGCCATGTAGTATCATCCAAAACAGACAGGTCATGGTGGAGAGTTCTGATAAAATGTGGCCCACTGGAGATGGGAATGGCAAACCACTTCAGTATTCTTGCCTTGATAACCCCAAGAACAGTATGAAAAGTCACAAAGATATGACACTGAAAGATGAACTCCCAAGATCGGTAGGTGCCTAATATGCTGCTGGAGAAGATTGGAGAAATAACTCCAGTAAGAATGAAGAGACAGAGCCAAAGCAAAAACAGCACCACTTGTGAATGTGACTGGTGATGGAATTAAAGTCTGATGCTGTAAGAACAATATTGCATAGGAATCTGTAATCGTTAGGTCCATGAGTCAAGGCAAATTGGAAGTGGTTAAACAGGAGATGGCAAGAGTGAACATCCACATTTTAGGAATCTGAATTTAAATGGTTTGGAATGGGTGAATTTAACTCAGATGACCACTATATCTACTACTGTGTACAAGAATCCCTTAGAAGAAATGGAGTAGCCATCATAACCAACAAAAGAGTCTGAAATGCAGTTTTTGGATGCAATCTCAAAAATGACAGAATGATCTCTGTTCATTTCCAAGGCAAACCATTCAATATCATAGTTATCCAAATCTATGCCCCAACCAGTAATGCTGAAGACGATGAATTTGAACAGTTCTATGAAGACCTACAATACATTCTAGAACTAATACCCCAAAAGATGTCCTTTTCATTATAGGAGACTGGAATGCAAAAGTAGGAAGTTAAAAGATACCTGGAGCAACAGGCAAATTTGGCCTTGAAGTAGAAAATAAAGCAGGGCAAAGACTAACAGAGTTTTGCCAAGAGAACATACTGGCCATAGCAAACATCCTCTTCCAACAAAACAAGTGATGACTCTACACATGGATATCATTAACTACATTGCTTTTAGACAAAACTGATTTAAGAACAATGAAAATTATCACAGATGAATAGGAGCACAACATAGTTCAATTTGTTACCCAAAATTAATATTCAGTAATGCTGAATGTGTGGACAAAATGTGTTACCCAAAATTAATATTCAGTAATGCTGAATGTGTGGACATGCTCAGAGTATGAGAAATTGTACATGTCCCAGCTGGGGTCAAACAAGGTAATACTCTTCCTTTAAGTTTTACCTCAAATGCTATAAATAAATGTCCCTTCATGATGTATTTTGTGCCATGATTTAAACATTCTTGTAATTTTGGTGATAATTTGCTCTTTAAAATGCCTCCAAATGGCACCCCACCCCAGTACTCTTGCCTGGAAATCCAATGGACGGAGTAGCCTGGTGGGCTGCAGTCCATGGGGTTGCTAACAGTCGGACAGACTGAGCGACTTCACTTTCACTTTTCTCTTTCATGCATTAGAGAAGGGAATGGCAACCCACTCCAGTATTCTTGCCTGGAGAATCCCAGGGATGGGGCAGCCTGGTGGGCTGCCGTCTATGGGGTCACACAGAGTCGGACACGATTGAAGTGACTTAGCAGTTAGCAATGCTCCTAGGAGCAAGAAGCCTGGATGTACATTATAGACACAATGTATGTGGTATACAAGCTTCTTTCAGGTGTAATTCATAGTGCTGTTGTGAGTTCAGTGTCAGTGAATCCATGATATGGTATATCTAGAAAAAAAGAAAAGGAAAATTCCTGCATCCTTATGTGAGGACCCTCTTGTAGGTGCTAGAATAACATTTATAGTAAATGATGAAGCTTGAAGAAATGGAATAGAAACAAAACTTGTGAATTCATGAGATGGCAACTGACAAGAACTACATAGTGGACATCACTGTTATGTGGTTGAAAGTCAAAGAAATTAATGCAAATCTCAGCTTCTAGTGATTTGTATGAAAAAGAGCCAAAACTTCTTCAGAAAATGGATAACTCCAGGGCCAGGTTAGTGAAAGTACATTGAATACACTGTTGTACCAAAAAGCAGAGAAATTATCAAAGAATACCAAACACATGTCAAAAATATGCCAAAGCCAGATTATGGTGCTCCCACAGGCCTAATCTGGAACAAATTGAATGTTAAAGAGATGATAGTGGCTACTTATTACCTATTGAAAAAAAAAATGGAACAAAAATAATGTAACAAATCTCTATAGTTTCAGTTTCTCCCACAAAATACTAAATACCAAAAGAAAATATATAACTTAACTGGGACAAATTCTGGCAAGCCCCATCTTAGTTAAATTATCAGTGACAGTTATCAGTTATAAGGCAAATTCATACCAGGAATAGCCTGAATAGACACACGGGAGGGAAAGAGCCCTAGTTCCATGTCATTCCCAGATAATCTGATCTAACCATGAGGACCCAGCAAACAAACCTCACTTAGGGACATTCTACAAAATAATTGGACTTTGATGGTCAAGTTTGTGTCATGCAAGAGAAGGGAAAAGTGAAAGTGAAAGTCATGTCTGATTCTTTGTGACCTCATGGACTATACAGAGCTGTTCCTCTAATCTAATTATTTCCCCACTAGTGACCTAATGAACAACTATTAAAGGATTTGGGGATAAAAAATTTATAACACCTATGTTGCAAAGATTGTCTTCTTAATTTCCTTTTATGATATTAAGATACAATGTTATTGCAAAAACACTCACTATTCTACATTTTCACTAAATATTTTATTATTCAGTTCAGTTCAGTTCAGTCACTCAGTCGTGTCCGACTCTTTGCAACCCTTTGAATCTCAGCACGCCAGGCCTCCCTGTCCATCACCAACTCCTGGAGTTCACTCAGACTCACATCCATCGAGTCAGTGATGTCATCCAGCCATCTCATCCTCTGTCGTCCCCTTCTCCTCCTGCCCCTAATCCCTCCCAGCATCAGAGTCTTTTCCAATGAGTCAACTCTTTGCATGAGGTGGCCAAAGTACTGGAGTTTCAGCTTTAGCATCATTCCTTCCAAAGAAATCCCAGGGCTGATCCCCTTCAGAATGGACTGGTTGGATCTCCTTGCANCCCTTCTCCTCCTGCCCCTAATCCCTCCCAGCATCAGAGTCTTTTCCAATGAGTCAACTCTTTGCATGAGGTGGCCAAAGTACTGGAGTTTCAGCTTCAGCATCAGTCCTTCCAATGAATATTCAGGACTGATTTCCTTTAGAAGGATAGAGTCCTAGAATTGACACTTACTACGTTGTCCAATATTCATGCATTTAGAAGCCATTGAAAGCTGGAAAAATTACGCTATTGTTTATGATTTGTTATTAACTCCATTCCTCAGGAGAATTACATCATGCCCTTGCTGAACTGATGATAAAATATGTGTTCTTTGTTTGTCTCACTGGTAACAGTTTCTTTATAACTGCATGTGCAATTATATTACCATCCCAGTGCATGCATGTAAGAAGATTGAAGAATTGAGCTTGTGAGTATTTGTTCTTCTAGATGCCTCTGAGGTCTACATAGAGGAAGGATCTAAGGAGACTGTGGGAAATTGGACTTTATAAATGTGTATAAAGAGATTCTCTTATGAAATCACAAGAAGAGAATAATAAATACTTTAGTTGTCAGGATTTCACCGAAAACATGAGGAGAATAATAAATCGTACTGAGTTCCTCTTGGTCAGGTTGGCATTTTTCGCATTTCTTTCCCCTTCTCACCCATGATGAATCTCTCCATATCTTCAACTAAAGCAAGTATATATCCTACCTTATGTATTAAAAATAATACTGAAATAAAAACAAAGGAAACTTATATACCAAAGTAATTAGATTCCTAATATTTTTCTTTGACTAGTTATTTACCTTTCCTAATTCATCCCCTTCTCCTTGCAGATATACATCTGAAAACAAGGAAAATGAATTTGCAAATGCATTATTTTGCACATTTTTGATATTAAACATATCTGAGGAAAATAAAATACTATTGTATTTCTCCTAGATTTTTCAATAGATAGTCACATAATTGAGGCCAGAAACAAATACTTTTGAATTTAAAATAGAATGTCATGAGACTCTTCATAGAGGAGGTAATGCTTGGGTTGAACGTTTAATAATCAATGGTATTTGTCTGATGGGAAAGACAAAGAAATGGTAGGAGGAAACCTAAAGGAAATATAACAAGCAGAGGAAAGCCTAGTAAGAACAACTAGAATTCTAAATTAGTTTGCAGAATTCTAGCATATACTTCATTATAGCTGATAAATTTGTTAGGATGATAATGTATTAAAATTGGCTTACTATTAATATATATATGAAAATTGTTTCTCTTATTGTTAAAGCATTTAGTCACTAAATGTGTGATTGGGTCTGATGGAATGAATGGTTTTCCAGTTTTCTTCTAGAGGAACTGAGGAGGGTTTTCCTCCGTATGTAATGATATACAATAAAAGACCTTTGTGTAAATCCTATTGAAGTATATTGACTACAGGACAGGCAAAGCTGGATCAAATAAAGATAACTGAATTTAAAGACCAAATCCAATTTGGCTTCTTCCTGATCCCTGAAATAGAGAGATTTCACCAACTTGAAACTCCTTGCATGAACATTTAGTCTTTCTGTAGTGTCCAACTCTTTGCAACCCCATGGATTGCAGCTGGCCAGGCTCTTGTCTCCATGGAATTCTCCAGGCAAGAATACCGGAGTGGGTAACCATTTCCTTCTTCAGGGGATCTTCCTGACCCAGGGATCAACCTGGCTTTCTTGCATTGCAGGCAGATTCTTTATCTTCTGAGCCATCATGGAAGCCTGTGGAGCTACTTAAGAGGTGGTTAAGCATATGTGTCCTGTGTTCAGGTTAGATTTGTTGAAGTATGATTATTTATTTAGTGATAGCCAGTTGTAAGTGAAACTCTGAAGTGGGACAGAATGTCTGGGTAGAGAGCCATATATAATGAGAAGAAAAAGAACCATGGGAAGAATATGGGTTTCAATGGAATTCAGGGCATCAACGAAATAAAGGGAGCCAGAAAAAGCAACAAAGGAGGAGTGTCTTGAGCCTGAAGGAAAAAAACAGATAGACTGTGTTTATAGAGACAAAATTGCTATTTTAAAGATAAAATAGTTTTAAGCACTGCACAAATAATCAACATAGAAGAGTCCTTTAAAAAGTTTATTGTATTTGGATAGAGTATAATTTTGAATTTTCTTCAAATATATGAGCTTTCAAAATTATGGAGGCAAAGTCTCATGGCAATGGTCTAAAAATCACTTACATTGATTTAAAAATATATAGCAAATCATGGGGATTCATTTAGGATTATAGCATATTTCACAATGAGATCACAGCACCTATTAAAACAATTGTGTATAAACCTGAAATATATTTTATCATAAGGGAAATAACTGCTAAATTAATGCATGATTAAAATACATATTTTGAGGGAAAACTAATAAATCTATATATATATATATATAGGTTTATGTATATATATGCAACTTACAGGAAAAAAGGTAAAGGAATGATAATGAGCTGTGCTGAGCTCAGTCACTTCAGTTGTTTCCAGCTCTTTGCAAACCCCATGCAAACCCCAGAAGCAAGGAGATTGTGTCAGGGGAAAAAGGTACTTAATATGTTATACCATGAATATAAAGTTTGAGAAGAATGTGAATCAGGAAAAAGTAGTAAAAGCAGCAATGGTAAACGAAGACAATATGGGCCTCGTATTAAACTTTTGTGAGTGTATAGGGAATTGAAAATGAAAGTTTAATGAGGGACAGAGCAATGGCCAGAGAGATTCTTGTATTCCTTCCTCAACAAAGTTGGGTAGTGATTTAGAAAAGCAAGCAAATAAGCATTTGAATTGCAGCTCTAAGGGACTAAGGGAATAGAATAATAATACACTGCATTTTGGGCTCATTTACAAGTGGATTTCCATGATCCTGCAGATAATTTTGTACAGCCCTATTGGAAGAAGAGAATCTGTGATCAGCCAGTACGAGTAAAAGGTAAACGTCATACTGGGTTGATTTTCAGGGTTCTAGGAAATATTTGGAGAAACAGTGATATGAATGATGGGCCTATTTTCAATATGTGAAAGAAAAATAAACCTCCAAGGAATTTAAATAACGCTTACATATGGAAATTGCCAGCAAGTGTCTTTTATAACACACTAGTACTTTCATGGACTTCCCTGGTGGCTCAGTGTAAAGAATCCACCTGCCAATGAAGGAGATGCAGGTTTGATTCCTGGGATGGGAGGACCCTCTAGAGAGGAAAATGGCAACCCACTCCAGTATTCTTGCCTGGGAAATCTCATGCACAGAGGCACCTGGTGCGCTACACTCCAAAAGGTCGCAAAGGAGTCAGATATGATTTAATGACTAGAACAACAGCAAATCACTTCCATAGCAGAATGAATGGAGCAGACAGAAAACAGAGCTGTATGATAGTGTCCAAAGGTGGTTTGTAATAAATATATTAAAACTGGTTATTTCTCATTGGGAATCACTTGATAAACTGAATTCCATTGAAAAAATATAGTTACTTACTCAATATATAGTATATTTTAAGCTTTAAGTTCATGGTTTTGATACTCTCTGATTTATTTTCCTGAAATAATATTGATAAAATAAATTTTGGCATATATTTGAAATATAGACATTAATTGTTCCAATTTTGATAACTTGAGAAATAATCATAGCAGCTTTCAGTTTGGGGATATTATTGAATCAGGTAAAAATTTTCCCAGTTTAAATTTGCAGAAATAAATTTGCATGTGATTTATGTATCACATTTTATCCCAATATAAGTTTGCCTTATTTCTTTATTGTAATGTTATAGTTTATTTTATGTTATTATCTCTAAAATACCTAATTTTATCCATATTAAAAAAAATTACCTAGTTTCCAACTTTGGGATAAAGACAGATTCTAAATACTTGTTACAACATTATATGTAACATATGCATATTTAGCATACTAATTGTCTTATATAACTGTCACATTTAGATCATTGCTTATGTCTTCTTTGACTATGTCACTTTATAACTTATTTTCCCAGGGTCTAGAGTAACTTCTAAAAGTCTGTTATTATCATTACTATTATTTTACTTCTACTAGACTGTCCAAATGAATTATAATTTCTTTGATTAAAAAAGCAAACAAACAAACAAAAAACAGCTATGTTACACAGAATTTATGTTCTCAGAACTTGTTAGCTTAGCAGAACAAACTGCATTCAATGAGATAGGGTTTAACTAATTATGCAAAGACAAGAAGAATTCACATTGACTAGAAGGAGTGCTTCTTCTCTCTATGGTGAGTATTTGTATGCCTCTGAGAGTGTATATGTTTCTATATACGTAACAGAAAAAGAGAGCGAGAAATAAAAAACAGAAGCAGAAATTTGAGATACATCATCCACGGAGACTGTATCTGTATTCCTGGGCAAATTTAATTGTTACATTAAAAAATGAATGTCTGTCAAAATGCCATTTTAAACCACATTTAACCACTGATGGTATGAATTTAGGTAAAAACAGAAATTAAGAAAGATACTCAATACAAACTGCCATCTTGAATCAGAATCTCTAAACCTGGCAGTTCCAAGCCAACATGCTCCAGCTCAATGGTACAGTCTTCATGCCCTCAGTGCTGACACTGATTGGGATCCCTGGCCTGGAATCTGTGCAGTTCTGGATCGGCATTCCGTTCTGCGCCATGTACATCATTGCTCTATTTGGAAATGTCCTAATCTTGGTCATCATCAAATCTGAGCACAGCCTCCATGAACCCATGTATCTTTTCCTGGCAATGCTTGGAGTGACAGACATTGCTCTCAGTACCTGTATCCTACCAAAACTGTTAGGGATATTCTGGTTCCATTCACCGGAAATACTTTTTGATGCCTGTCTCTTTCAGATGTGGCTCATCCATACCTTCCAGTGTACTGAGTCAGGTATTCTGCTGGCCATGGCCGTGGACCGCTATGTGGCAATCTGTGATCCTCTGAGACATGCAGCTATTTTTACCCACAAACTCCTCACTCAGATTGGGGCTGGAGTGACACTCAGAGCAGGTGTCCTTATAGCTCTGTGTCTCATCCTCATCAAATGCCGGCTGAAACACTATCGGACCACTGTGGTCTCCCATTCATTCTGTGAGCACATGGCCATTGTGAAGCTGGCAGCAGAAGATACTCGAATCAACAAGATTTATGGTCTTTTTGTGGCTTTCATTATACTTGGATTTGATATAATCTTCATCACACTCTCTTATATTCGAATATTTGTAACTGTCTTCAAACTGCCTCAAAAAGAAGCTAGACTCAAAGCTTTTAACACTTGCATTGCCCACATTTGCGTCTTCCTTGTGTTTTATCTCCTGGGTTTCTTCTCCTCCTTTACACACAGATTTGGGTTCCACATTCCATCTTACATTCACATACTTCTGTCCAATCTTTACTTGCTCGTCCCGCCTTTTCTCAATCCTATTGTTTATGGTATAAAGACCAAACAGATTCGAGATCGAGCATCCAAGATTTTTCACTTGAAAGATGCATCTTGAGCTCTCATCTATCTTGTATCAAATAATACAAATTCAACTTGAGAAACACTAATCTTTAGTGCGATTGTTTGCTTTCTCATGTTCATTTGTTTGCTGAAATAGAGAGCTTTAGATTTTACATTTGCAACACTGAAGCTCTGATTCCTATTCAAATAATTTCACTTGTATGGATACAGAACTACTTGGAGCATATATTTAGCCAGCAGATAACAAAGAAGAAAANTTAAATCGATTTTGAAACTATGGTGATTCATAGTGACACACTCGGAATTATAACACCATTTAAATTGAGACAGCAGATATTAGCAGAAAATCACAGCATATGTTTGAATTATATTTTATCAGAAGGGAAGTGACTGCTAAATTAATATATGACTAATATACAAATTTTGAGGGAAGGATATATACTGTCTCTTATACACATCTAGTAGATAACACAGAAGAAAAAATTATGAAGATTTTGTTTTTAATTAAATCAATTTTAAGGACATCTTTTAAAAGTGCAAATAAATATTAATACTTTTTTGCTTCTTCTGTTTAAAAATATGAAGTGGCATCAATGCTACTGTATAAAAATGTCAGTGTAATGAATTATAATATATTGTGTATGAAACAAAATCTATGCTGTTGTTTATAAATATACTTATTATCATCATTATTATTGTATTTAAGGCCCTAAAGTTCTTTGTTCTGCAGTTATGTGTTGAGCATTAAGTCTATTTATACCTTATACATTTAAACATATCTATATTTTATATTTATAATATTAAGCAATGTAAGTATATTTATATTATTAAAATATTAAAATCATACTAAAATGTGTGAGAGTTATAACTGAAGTTAATGGAAGCATTAAGTAAATATAAAAAACTGTGCATTTAATATACTTGTTTTGACCTATGATATGATATATTAGCAATATTTTTCAGATAAAAGCAAGTTCTATAACTATATCTGAAGAAGAAACAACTAATTCTATAAGGGGAGACTATACATATTCTCTGTAGATATAGAACACTTATGTTTCTATATATGTATATAACTTCCATCACACTTGCTCATGGAAGGCTCTTACTCTGGTTCTGTCTCTGTGTGTGAAGCATTCACGATTAGCTCACATATTTGTGGAAAGTTATGCCAGTGCAGGTAAAGGTTTTTGATGACGAAGACCAAATCCTTCACTTTACAGATAGGGGAAGTAAGCTCAAAGTGGTCATACATAATGGTCATGAGTAATGAGAAATACGTTTATCCAAGATTTTACCTAAATTAGCTCTGGGTATATGTATTCTTTTTCAAATGGTTTTCTTGTTAATTTTGTGTTTCCCAGTAAGCACCCAGAAGTGAGATAGCTGAATATTGTGGATAATGGTTCTTTTCTGATTCCATATACATTTTATATTTTTTTATTTCTGTGAAAAATATTCCTTGGAGTTTGATAGGAATAGCATTGAGTATGTAGATGGCTTTAGGTGATAAGGACGTTTTGACAGTGTTAATTCTCCCAAGCCATGAACACAGAATGCCTTTCCATTTATTTGTGTATTCATCAATTTCTTTCAAAAACATCTGTACAGGTCTTTTACTTCCTTGGTTAAATTTATTCCCAAATTCATTTTATTATTCTTGTTGAGACTGCTAATAGGGTGGTTATTTTAATTTCTCTTTCTGCTAAGGCACTGTTAGCATATAGAAATGCAACACATTTTTCAACATCCAATTTGTATTCTTCAGTGTTACCATATTCATACATCATGGTGAAGTTGATAGAGTAATTTGTGTGTAAAATCATGTCATCCACAAATAGTGACTGTTTCACGTCTTTCCAATTTGAATGAACTTTATTTCTTCTCGCCTAATTGCTCTGACTAGGACTTGCAATATTTTGTTTACTAGGAGTGCCAAGAGTGGACATCCTTTTCTTGTTCTTGTTCTTACATGAATAACTTACAGTTTCTCACTATGGAGTGTGTTACCTGTGGGTTTGTCACAAATGTCTTTCATTATGTTGAAGTACTTTCTATTCACACTTTATTGAAAGGAAATATAGTTTTGGACTTAAATACTGTTTCAGTTCAGTTCAGGTCAGGTCAGTCACTCAGTCATGTCTGACTCTTTGTGCCCCCATGAATTGCAGCATGCCAAGCCTCCCTGTCCATCAGCAACTCCCAGATTTCACTCAAACTCATGTCCACTGAGTTGGTGATGCTATCCAGTCATCTCATCCTCTGTTGTCCCTTTCTCTTCCTGCCCTCAATCCCTCTCAGCAACAGAGTGTTTTCCAATGAGTCAAATCTTCACATGAAGTGGCCAAAGTATTGGAGTTTCAGCTTTAGCATCAGTCCTTCCAATTAACACTCAGGACTGATCTCCTTTAGAATGGACCTGTTGGATCTCCTTGCAGTCCAAGGGACTCTCAAGAGGCTTTTCCAACACTACAGTTCAAAAGCATCAATTCTTCTGTGCTCAGCTTTCTTCACAGTCCAACTCTAGCCTGGACTAGATGGACCTTTGTTGGCAAAGTAATGTCTCTGCTTTTGAATATGCTATCTAGGTTGGTCATAACTTTCCTTCCAAGGAGTAAGCATCTTTTAATTTCATGGCTGCAATCACCATCTGCAGTGATTTTGGAGCCCCGCAAAAATAAAGTCTGACACTGTTTCCACTGTTTCCCCATCTATTTGCCATGAAGTGATGGGACCAGATGCCATGATCTTCATTTTCTGAATGTTGAGCTTTAAGCCAACTTTTTCACTCTCCTCTTTCACTTTCATCAAGAGGCTTTTTAGTTCCTCTTCACTTTCTGCCATAAGGGTGGTGTTATCTGCATATCTGAGGTTATTGATATTTCTCCCGGCAATCTTGATTCCAGCTTGTGCTTCCTCCAGCCCAGCGTTTCTCATGATGTACTCTGCATATAAGTTAAATAGTGTGTTTAGTGTCATACAAAAAGAGAACTGTCATACATCAGTTTTGACAGATTAACATTCTTTTAATTTAGTACATTGTATCCAGAAATCTAATACTATGAAAAGAATAATTCTAGCTTAGAGGGTTTTTTTTTTTTTTCCCGCAGTTAAATTTAATTTCAAAGTTGTTTACTTCATCCACTCCTGCCTTCTAAAATGGATGAAGAGCCTTGCCTGAAGGCTTCCATCACACTTTTTCATGAAAGACTCTTACTCTGATTCTGTGTTTGTGTATGTGAAACATTCATGATTAGCTCATACAATTGTGGAAAGTTATGCCAGGCAGGCTAATTTTTATCTGTCTGCCTTTTTAATGACAAAGAAGACCAAATCCTTTACTTTACAGATGAGGGAAGTAAGCTCAAAATGGTCCTACATAATGGTAATGAGTAATGAGAAATATGTTTACCAAGATTTTGCCTGAATTTGCTCTGAACACACAGACTAGGTTAGCTCACTTGAAGCAAGCAAGAAGATAGAAGTATGAGTAGAAACTAACTGTATGTTCATCTGAACTATCCCATAGAAAGGATTGTGATAGTTTCAGAGTTCCCTGCTTCTTGTTGTGACTGACTTTGTAATGAAAATAATAATAATTATAATGCATCTATGTGGAAATCTTACTTCACAAACCAATAATTATCCTCCCAAAGTCAACAATCTTTCCTTATGTAAAACATAAGATGAACTATTACTCAGCCATATAAAAGAATGAAATAATGCCATTTGCAGCAACATGGGTGGACCTAGAAATTGTCATACTGAGTGAAGTAAGCCAGACAGAGAAAGACAATTATCATATGATATGACTTACATGTGGAATCTGAAAAATTGATACAAATGAATTTACACACAAAAGAGAAATAGACCCAGAATCATATGAAACAAACATGGTTACCAAAGAAGAAAGGGCCAGAGAGAGGATAGATGATTTGTCCTTTATCTATTTTATTGGAAACAACTTCATTATAATTGCATATGCAATTATATATTACCATCCCAGTGCACACATGTAAGAAGACTGGAGATTTGAGCTTGTGAGTATGTGTTCTTCTAGGTGCCTCTGAGATTGACACAGAAAAAAGGATCTAAGGAGACTGGGAAATTAGATTCTGTAACTGTGTATAGTCACTCTTATGAAATCCTAAAAGGAGAATCATATTTGTCAGGATTTCACCTAAGACACGAGGAGTATAATAAATATTACTGAGTTCCTCTTGGTCTGGTTAGCATTTTCCACCTTTCTTTCCCCCTTCTCACCCCTGAAGACTCTCTTCATATCTTCAATTAAAACAAGTATATACCCTTACTTACGTGAGTATTCAAAGATAATACTGAAATAACAGAGGCAACTCAATTTAAGATGCTTAAATTCTTGGCATTTTTCTTAGACTGGTCCTTTGCTTTCCCTAGTCCACAACACCCTCCTTCTCCATGCAAATATGCTTCTGAAAACAAAGCAAATGCATCTGCAAATGCATTGAGTTTTGCACAGTTTTGACATTAAACAAGTCTGGGGAAAGTTAAATACTAATGCATTCTTACTAGATATATTTAATAAATTCAAATGTTGCTAATACTATTAGGTGACTCTTCATAGAGGAGACAATGTTTGAGTTGAGAGTATAATAAAAAAACGAATATTTGTCTCATAGGAAGGTCCAAGGTTGTGCAAGAGGAAACCTAGAGGAAGCATTGCTAACAGAAGAAAGCCTAGCTAAGTAGTTCTAGAATTCTAAATTAGTTGGCAGAATTCTGTCGTATATATTTTTTATGCCAGATATGTTTGTAATGGTGATGATATATTAAAGTTATCTACACTATTAATAACAAATTTGAAAATTGAATCTCTTATCGCACAGTATTTAATCACTGAATATATGACTGGATTTGAAGGTATGAATGGTTTTCCAGTTTTCTTCTAGATGAATTGAGGGTTTTTCTTTTCATATGTGATTGCTGCTGCTGCTGCTGCTAAGTCGCTTCAGTTGTGTCCAACTCTGTGCGACCCCACAGATGGCAGCCCATTGGGCTCTGCCATCCCAGGGATTCTCCAAGCAAGAACACTGGAGTGGGTTGTCATTTCCTTAGACATACTAAAATGCCTTTATAGAAATGCTGAACCTATTGAAATATTTTGACTATACTACAGACAAACCTGGATCAAATAAAGATACTTGAATTTAAAGCCCATATGCACTTTGATTTCTCCCTAATACCCCAAATGGAGTAATTTCACAATTTGGAACTGCTTAAGAGGCAGTTTAGCAGATGAGTTCTCTGTACAGGTTAATTTATCCAGATATGACTATTTGCCAGGGTCCAGCCCCCACAGGATCCAGGGGAACCCTCAGGAGAAACAGCGTCAGCAAAGAGAATGATTTAGAGAGAGATAAAGAAAGAATGTTGCAGACAAGAAAATAGAGGAGAGAAAGAAAGAAAGAAAAGCACGGGGGAACCAGGCTTTCGTGGAACCGATCCTGGTCCTTCACTTTCTTTTTCAGGGAAGCTTTTATACTTTGACTTGTACATAGAGGGAAATGAAAGATGCAAAGTCATACAGAGTCAGCCCAAACATTACATCTGTTTTGTCTTTATTGAAACCAGGATTTTTTCTGTATACCTTCCCCATAAACAATGCTGTGTATATTATCTTCTGGCCTTGGAGGCCTATGGACATTTTATGACCCTCTTTTGATAAAGGCTGCTCAACCAGAAAACTTATTTTCCCTTGAAATGTTTTTTCTTTATATTTTAATCTATGTCGGCCTCAGAAAATGCTAAACAGAGTTACATTTCTCACGGAGCAAAGGTGCAATGAGTTATAAGAAAGAACCAATTAGCTCAAAAGTCTGATGTGGTTAATTTCAAGGCTACACTTGTTTTCTTACATTCCAACTATGTTAACTAATGCACTCCCAGGTGCACAGTGGATAAGGGATATGGGAACTTGGCAGCAAGCATTGGCCCAATAATGAAATCCTATACCAGCACTACTCTAGTAACTTTTAACTCTTTGAAAGGCTCTATGTTTTAGGCTTCCTGTCACAGTTAGGAGGCTGTGAACAGTCATATGTGTAGCTGCAAGAGTCTGGATAAACCTGCCAAGCAAGCTAGAATGCTAACAGAGGGGGTTTGAATTGAAATATTCTTATCATGTCCAGGAGACTTATTAGCTAGAGCCCTAAGTTTGATTTTCTCCAGAGAAAGGTGGTCAGAGATAGCCCCCAGTTAATGTCAGAGGAGTTGGTGAAAGTCATGAAATAATAAAACAGACAGATTATGGGTTTGGGATAGATGCTCGAGAAGGGGGGCCCCTCGAGGCCTGATCTTGCCTTTGCCCATCAGGCCTCTTCCTCATGACCTTTGCCATGGGTGGGATTCTCCATGCTGGCTCCCGGCAACTATTTATTTATTCTGAAACAGTGGTTAGTGAAACTATGCTTCAGGAAAATATGTCTGGGCAGGTCTCCATTTGTAATGAGAAATAAAAGAACAACGGGGAAGACTATAGTTGTTGATGGAACTCAGCATGTCAACAACATACAGTAAGAGAGAAAAAGCGAAAAAGAGGAGGGTGTCTTGAGACTGGATGAAAACAAGGTACTGGGATTATGGAAACAAAATTTGTATTTTAAAGACAAAATAATTTTAAGCACTGCACAAAAATCAACTTAGAAGAGTCCTTTAAAATGTTTGATGTGTTTGGATAAAGTATAATTTTGAATTTTTTCTAAATATACAAGCTTTCAAGAATTATGGAGACAAAGTCTTATGGCAGCAATTTAAAAATCACTTAAATCGATTTTGAAACTATGGTGATTCATAGTGACACACTCGGAATTATAACACCATTTAAATTGAGACAGCAGATATTAGCAGAAAATCACAGCATATGTTTGAATTATATTTTATCAGAAGGGAAGTGACTGCTAAATTAATATATGACTAATATACAAATTTTGAGGGAAGGATATATATATATATATATATATATATATACACACACATGTCTATATATATATACTAATTATCAGAGAGGAAATAAAGGAGTGATAATGGTGGCTAAGAGGGTAAAGCGTCTATCTGCAATGTGGGAGACCTAAGTTCAATCCCTTGGTCAGGAAGATCCCTTGGAGAAGGAAATGGCAACCACTCCAGTACTCTTGCCTGGAAAATTCCACGGACAGAGGAGCCTGGTAAGCTACAGTCCATGGGATTGCAGAGTCGCACACAACTAAGAAACTTCACTTCTCATCAAAACATAACTAGGAATTAACTGAAAGAGGAGTTTCCATGCCTGCTGGAGTAGGGAGTAGCAGAGAGAAGGAGTCTAGAGTTTGTAAAATGTAACAAACATCTTATGACCAACAGAAAAGAGTTATTGCAGAGAGTTTGAAGAGAAAGGTGAAATTTATGAACATAAATGTCTGGAAATCAGCAGGGAGTTCAGCGCTGCATACATTTTATTGGAAACCTTTCCAGAATTGTGATTTTTTTTCTATAAGTGAGTTTCTCTGTTGGAGAAGTGGAATATATAGATCATAATATGAGATCACAAAGTATGTAGAAGTAAGGAATTGAAGAAGGAAGGATATTGTGCCAGGTCAAAAGGAGTAGCTAATATGTTATACCATGAGCAAAAAGTGTGAGAAAAATGTGATTCAGGAAAAAGTAGTAAAGGCAGTAATGGTAAACTAAGACAATATGAGCCTTACATTAAACTTCTGTGAGGGTATAGGGAATTGAAAAATGAAGTTAATGAGGGACAGAGAATTGGGCAGAGACTGGGGTGTTTCTTCCTCAGTAAGATGGATGGTGATTTAGAAAAGCAAACAAATAACCCTGTGAATTGCAGATTTAAGGGACTAGAGATTAGTGTAATAACAGGCTGCATTTTAGGCTCATTTATGAGTGTGTTTCTATAATGCCTGCAAGTAATTGCACAACCCTATTTGATGAAGAGAATCTGTGGTCAACTAATATGGGTAAAAAGTAAACGCCATAATGGATTGATTTACTGGGTTCTATGAGGTGTTTGAAGAGACAGTCATATGAATGATGTGCCTATTTTCAGTATGTGAGAGAAAAATAAGCCTCTAAGAAATTATAATAATACTTAAATATGGAAATTGCCAGCAAATGGGTTTTGTAACATACACTACCACTTCCATAAAGAATGAATGGAGTGTACAGAAAATAGAGCTATATGGTTGTATCCAGAGGCGGACTTTAATAAATATATTAAAGCTGCTTATTTTAAATCAGTAATCATATCATGAACTTGAATCATATCATTCAAAAGAAATTTGAAATTTGGTTACTTATTAAAACTGCTTATTTTAAATCAGTAATCATATCATGAACTTGAATCATATTATGAACTTGAAATTGGTTACTTATTCAATATTACATAGTATTTCTAAAGTTTTATGTATATAGTTTTGATAGTTTCTGATTTATTATTCTAGAAAAATACTGATAAATTTTGGTGTACATATGAGAATATAAATATCATTATTTGATTAGGTTTTGGTAATTGAAAACTTTCCTTGAGAAATAATCATAAAGCTTTCAATT
This sequence comes from Oreotragus oreotragus, assembly GCA_006410675.1. Lineage (NCBI taxonomy): Eukaryota > Metazoa > Chordata > Mammalia > Artiodactyla > Bovidae > Oreotragus > Oreotragus oreotragus. The sequence goes on from SJYX01014278.1 coordinate 141,971, forward strand.
TTTAGGTATTATTCTATCAGGTAAAATTTTTCCCAGTTCAGTTTTTGCAGAAATAAATTTGCATATGAGAAATTCATGTGTCACATTTTAGTATAGCAGACGTTTGACTTATTTCTTTATTGTCATTACATATTATTTTAATTATTTATCTATAAAATATTTAATTTTATACATAATACTCAGAATTTCCCTATGTTCCAACTTTGGGATAAAAGCAGATTCTAAATGCTCTGTTACAACCACTTTATGTGTCCCATATTCATACTTAGCATACCACTTGTCATGTGTAATTGTCACAGCTAGACTTTTGCCTGTGTCATCTTTGATAAAGCCACTTTATAAGTTATTTTCCCAAGATCTAGAGCAGCTCCTAAAAGTGTGTTGGTATTGTTATTATTATTTTACTTCTACTAGACTATCTGAATGAATTGGAAGTTCTTTGATTAGAAAAAAAAGCTATATGTAGCGCACCGTTTATATCAGATCTTGTTAACTTAGAAGTTAACCTAGAAGACCTAACTACATTCAATGAGATAGCTTTCAACTAATTTTGCAAAAACCATAGGAATTCACATTGACTGGAAGGAGTGCTTCCTCTCTCTATAGTGAACACTTGTAAGCTTCCAAGTGTGTATGTGTTTATATCTATCTATATACATAACAAAAAAAGAGACAGAGAAATAGAGAACAGAAGGAAAATTCAAAATAAATTATTCAGGGAAACAATCTGCATTCACAACCAAATTTAACTGCAATATTAAAAAAAAAATGAGTATGTGTGTCAAAATGCCATTTGAAACCACATTTAACTACTGGTGGTATCAACCTAGGTAAAAACATAAAACAAGAAAGATACTCAACGAAAACCGCCGTCTTGAATCAGACTCTCTAAACCAGAGAGTTCAGAACAAACATGCTCCAGCTCAGTGGTACAATCTTCATGCCCTTGGTGCTGACACTGATTGGGATCCTTGGCCTAGAGTCCTATGCAGTTCTGGATCAACATTTCTTTCTATGCCATGCACACCACTGCTCCATTTGGGAATTTCCTGCTACTGGTCATTATCAAATCTGAGCCCAGCCTCCATGAACCCATATATCTTTTCCTGGCAATGCTTGGAGTGACAGACATTACTCTCAATACCTGCATCCTGCCAAAATGTTAGGACTATTCTGGCTCCATTCACCAGAAATATATTGTGATGCCTATCTTTCAGATGTGGCTCATCCATAGCTTCCAGTGTATTGAGTCAAGTATTCTGCTGGCCATGGCCTTGGATTGCTACATGGCAATCTGTGATCCTCTGAGACATGCAATCATTTTACCCACAAACTCCTCACTCAGATTGGGGCTGGAGAGACACTCCGAGCAGCCCTCTTTGCAACTCCGTGTCTCATCCTCATCAAATGCTGGCTGAAACACTATTGGACCACTGTGGTTCCCCATTCATACTGTGAACACATGGCCATTGTGAGGCTGGCAGCCGAAGATATTCGAATCAACAAGATTTATGGTCTCTTTGTGGTTTTCATTATACTCTAATTTGACATAATCTTCATCATACTCTCTTACATTTGAATATTTGTAACTGTCTTCAATCTGACTCAAAAAGAAGCTAGACTCAAAGTTTTTAACACTTGCATTGCCCACATTTGTGTCTTCCTTGAGTTTTATCCCCTTGGTTTCTTCTTGTTTTTTTTGCACACAGGTTTGGGTTCCATATTCCATCTTACATTCACATTCTTCTGTCCAATCTTTACCTGTTCGTCCCACCTTTTCTCAATCCTATTGTTCATGGTGTGAAGACCAAACAGATTCGAGATCAAATATCCAAGATTTTCCACTCTAAGGATGCATCTTAAGTTCTCATTTATCTTATTTCAAACAATAGCGGAAACAAGTACTAAGAAAAATGTTCTTGAGAGTTTGTGCTTTCTCAGGTTTATTGTGTGCTAAAGAGCAATGTTCTGGTTTTGCATTCAAGACAATAAGGCCTTGACTCCTAACATCTTAACTTGTTTTGGATACAAAGTTTGTTGAAACACACAGAATTAGTCATATCTAATCTACACATGATATAAAGTACAAAAATTAAGCTCAATTGACTCTTGGTGACAAATGTTTCTTAAAAGCAAAATTAAATGATAATATTTTAGTCTATGTTAAAATATATCAAGTATCATTTTAGGGACTTCAAAAGAAATTCAGTATAATGTATTATAATTCTAATATATCTTAAAATAAATTTGTCCTTTTCCTATATCATTTATTGTAACACTTCATTATCCTAAAGTTTCTTACTGAATGATCATGAAGTAATCATTAAGTGGGGAATGAGGGTTTTACTATATGCATCAAGTGGTAGTCATATTTTCTTATTTCCTGAAAAAATATCACACAACCTACTACAGGAGCATATATAGTGGAGTTCTTATATATTAAACTCAAATAGAAAAATTTGAATTGATAGTAACTAAAGTCAATGTAGAATGATTAGCAGTGTGCTTCCTTGTTTTATATTATGGTCTTATAAATAAGTAAAATAGTTTTAAATAATGTGTTTTATGACTATAGCTGAAAAGGGAAATAAGTTCTGCAAGCCAAGCTATATATATATATTTTTAAATTATGCTCATGGTTTTATTATTTTTATGTTTCCCTGAAACTAATTTTCAAAATAATTACTGCAGTTGGATTCATACATTTGAACTTGCATAGCATTTGTTAACTTAAAATTGCTTTTACTATAAATGTTTTTGTGGATTGGTGAACAGTCGTTCTTATAGAAACTTAAATAGAAATTTTAAATGGTAAAGATCAGATGTAAATTGATAAAAGCAACTATAAAGGAAGAGTAGCAAGTATGGCCTAAAGAAACAGCCAACTGGTGGCCAAGGCCAGCACCTGGACTATTTAGAGAGGTGAGTTTCGATCCTCTCCCTTATTCTACATTCTACCTTCTGATGAACGTATATTCACTTCATGTTCTTTGTTATGAACCTGAAATGTTCACATTCCGTGTAGTTTGTGAAGTATAATTTCAGACTCTTTCAGGGCTAAAAGTAATATTTTCATTATATTTATGTGTTCAGGTTTTGGACTAGAATTTTTTTTAATGAAGTTATGGTTGTCTGTCTTACAAAATTGTGTGTGGTCTTCACCATTAACTCTTCATTGCCCTTTAATTCCAAAAGATGACCAATGATATGCATAGTGCCAAAAGTCGGCCTTTTTCCAATTGGACTTTTTTTGCTCTTAGGACATTTTTGTACTTAAGAGATGTATCCATTTCTATTATTTTCACTCTGATTAATTGTGATATATCCTCTACCTGGAGACCCTGATCCTGATTCCTGAATTGGTAAAATAGTCTTCATTCTATAACATTAGGCTCAGACTTTTTTTTCGTACCTTCTTTCTCAAGATTCCTTAACTGAGATTTCCTTTTGGGATCAGTGTTGTTTTTGTAATCCACAGTGATCTGTGCAGTTCAAACCATATTATATTAAAATGTATCTGTAGTTTAGGGAATTGTGTATGTGTGCTTAGTTGATCAGTTGTGTCCAAACTTTGTGACCCCATAGTCTATAGCTCACCAAGCTCCTCTGTCCATGGGATTCTCCAGCAAGAATACTGGAGTGGGTAGCCATTCCCTACTCCAAGGTATCTTCCTGACCTCAAGGATTGATCCTGGGTCTCCTGCACTGCTGGCAGATTCTTTATCATCTGAGCCACCAGTGAAGCCCCTGGTGAATTATACAAGATATCTAATAATTTAACTTTATCTCTTTTTGTCATCAGTTCAGCTCAGTTCAGTTCAGTCGCTCAGTGGTGTCCGACTCTTTGAGACCTCATGAATCGCATCACGCCAGGCCTCCCTGTTCATCACCGTCTCTCAGAGTTCACTCAGGTTCATGTCCATCGAGTCCGTGATACCATCCAGCCATCTCATCCTCGGTCGTACCCTTCTCCTCCTGCCCCCAACCCCTCCCAGCATCAGAGTCTTTTCCAATGAGTCAATTCTTCGCATGAGGTGGCCAAAGTACTGGAGTTTCAGCCTTAGCATCTGTCCTTCCAAAGAAATCCCAGGGTTGATCTCCTTCAGAATGGACTGGTTGGATCTCCTTGCAGTCCAAGGGACTCTCAAGAGTCTTCTCCAACACCACAGTTCAAAAGCATCAATTCTTCGGTGCTCAGCTTTCTTCACAGTCCAACTCTCACATCCATACATGACCACAGGAAAAACCATAGCCTTGACTAGGCGGACCTTAGTCGGCAAAGTAATGTCTCTGCTTTTGAATATACTATCCAGGTTGGTCATAACTTTTCTTCCAAGGAGTAAGCGTCTTCTAATTTCATGGCTGCAGTCACCATCTGCAGTGATTTTGGAGCCCCAAAAAATAAAGTCTGACACTGTTTCCCCATCTATTTCCCATGAAGTGATGGGACCAGTTGCCATGATCTTCGTTTTCTGAATGTTGAGCTTTAAGCCAACTTTTTCACTCTCCTCCTTCACTTTCATCAAGAGGCTTTTTAGCTCCTCTTCACTTTCTGCCATAAGGGTGGTGTCATCTGCATATCTGAGGTTATTGATATTTCTCCCAGCAATCTTGATTCCTGCTTGTGTTTCTTCCAGTCCAGTGTTTCTCATGATGTACTCTGCAAATAGGTTAAATAAGTAGGGTGACAATATACAGCCTTGACGTGCTCCTTGTCATAATGTGGGACAATAAATTCTTAATGACTTGGACTGACTCTCTTACTGCTTTTATTGATTTGGTTTGATATTCACTGAAAGAAGCAATTTTGAAGGATAGTCTGGTGGAAAAACACGTGCCATAAAAGCCATATACATTAATATTTATTTAAGGTAATAGAGCTGTCTAGTATTCTCTGGCAACTCTCTGGTGGCTCAGCTGGTAACAAATCCACCTGCAATGCGAAAGACTTGGATTCAATCCCTGTGTTGGAAAGATGCACTGGAGAAGGGAACAACTGCCTGCTCCAATATTCTGGCCTGGAGAATTCCATGGACTGTAGAGTCCATGGTGTCGCAAAGAATCAGACATGACTGAGCAACTTTCACTCACCCAGTACAGATATCTATTGGACAATTAAAAGTAAGATCTAGGGGGGAAAAAAAAGCTTGTTTAGTTCATTTTCNCTGCCGTCTATGGGGTCGCACAGAGTCGGACACGACTGAAGCGACTTAGCAGCAGCAGCAGCAGCAAAAAATATTTAGTGCATGTTACATTTGGTGAATCTGAAAACTGACATTAATGGGAGGTCTCTTTCTCACCGTGGTGTGGAAGTTACAAGTATCAAAAAGGAGAAAAGTTGAACGATTATCTGTAGTTCAGAATTTGTTAAAGATATCCATCAGTGAACCTGAAGGTTTACAATGTGTGTTGATATAATTTATCAAAATGAATGTAGATGTAATTTATGTACAGTGAGTAAAACTGATACATGTGTGAACATGCTTGTGTGTGACTGTGTTTTCTAATATTTTATCTTTTGCAGTGGCCTTTGCTCAGTGAATTCCCAGTACAAATAAGCCCAAAAGGTCACAAGCAAATTCTAAGCTACATCACAAGATAGAACTTTTGATTCTATGGATCTATTTTGTTGTTGTTCAGTCACTCAGTCGTGTCAACTGTTTGCAACCCCATGGACTGCAGCATGTCAGGGCACCCTGTCCATCACCAACTCCCAGAGCTTGCTCAAACTTATGTCCATTGAGTCAGTAATGCCATCCAACCATCTCATCCTCAGCGGTCCCCTTCTCCTCCTGCCTTCAATCTTTCCATGTGTCAGGGTCTTTTCTAAAGAGTTGGCTCTCCAAATTAGGTGGCCAAAGTACTGGAGCATCAGCCTCAGTATCAGTCCTTCTAATGAATATTCAGGATTGATTTCTTTTAGGATTGACTGGTTTGATCTCCTTAAAATCTAAGGGACTCTCAAGAGTCTTCTCCAACATCACAGTTCAAAAGCATCAATACTTTGGCACTCAGTCTTCTTTATGGTCCAACTCTCACATCCATACATGACTACTAGAAAAACCATAGCTTTGACTAGAAGGACCTNGATTGACTGGTTTGATCTCCTTAAAATCTAAGGGACTCTCAAGAGTCTTCTCCAACATCACAGTTCAAAAGCATCAATACTTTGGCACTCAGTCTTCTTTATGGTCCAACTCTCACATCCATACATGACTACTAGAAAAACCATAGCTTTGACTAGAAGGACCTTTGTTGGTAAAGTAATGTTTCTGCTTTTTAATATGCTCTCTGGGTTGGTAATAGCTTTTCTTCCAAGGAGCAAACATTTTTTAATTTCATGGCTTCAGTCACCATCTGCAGGGCTTTTGGAACTCAAGAAAATAAAATCTGTCACTGCTTTTGTTGTTTGCCCATCTATTTACCGTGAAGTGATGTGACTGGGTTCCATGATCTTAGTTTTCTGAATGTTGAGTTTTAAGCCAGCTTTTTCACTCTCTTCTTTCACTTTCATCAAGAGGCTCTGTAGTTCTTCCTCGCTTTCTGCCGTAAGGGTGGTGTCTTCTACATATCTGAGGTTATTGATATTTCTCCTGGCAATCTTGATTCCAGCTTGTGCTTCATCTAGCCCAGCATTTTGTAGGATGTACTCTGCATGTAAGTTAAATGAACAAGGTGACAACATATAGCTTTGATGTACTCCCTTCCTGATTTTGAACCAGTCCATCGTTCCATGTTCAGTTCTAACTATTGCTTCTTGACCTGCATACAGGTTTCACAGGAGGCAGGTAAAACCTCTGGATCTATAGGTTTGTCAAATTCCATTCCAGTAATCTTGACTTTATCACATGAGTTATGTTTTTATAATTACAGAGTTAATGTCATAAAATTTGTTTGTGTGCACATCATTTTTATCCAGCTAGAATTAAATTACTTTGAAAGTAGGAAAGGATTTCATTAATCTATGTTTTTCCAATACTGTAGAACCCACTGAAATTCCCTACTTCTCTGACCATGAGTCCTATTGATGTTGCACACCAGCAGAGTCTGATGCAAAGTCTTTACAACTCTAATTTCCCAGACCTGACAGTATCTTTAAGTGATATCACAAATGCTATAGGGCTAAGCTTTATAGTGCTGAAATTGCCCCAAACTATCCAATTGTGTCTTTCTCAGATGACTTTAAGAAGACAGCACCTTGCAAATTCTAGATTATACTAAATTAATCTCATTTAACATCCTTACTTTTATTCTTAAATCGTTAATGTTGTTAGTGATACTTTATCTAAATTTATTACAAGTTTCTGTTTTTTACATCATTTTTCCCTTATGCAAAATTCTATCTGAATACAATAATGAACTGAAAACATGTCCTAAAGTTATATTTTCTCCAGTGGTCAGCATGATATCATGAGGACACTCTGAGAGAGGTACTGTTTATAGCATTAACAGTTCTTTACCAAGTTGTTACCTGGTGGTTTGTGATGACATTCTTTAACTGTTAGTTGCATATTTTAATAAGGTAAATTTTAAAAATTGTATTTTTTCATATTTTACTTTATGGTAGTTCAGTATGATGGCAAAAGGAAAAGAAACAATGATATTGTGGATATTTTGTTAGAATTTTAAGTCTAAGGGAAATTAAGTTTTTATTCATGAAATAGAGGAATGCTGCTTAAGTTAGATAAATAATCTGGGTTGAAAAAATAGCACCATTAAGCTGCATACTAACTTTGGGAAAAAAATAGTACAAAGAATGTTTCCTAACCTACATCCATTTAACAGAAAAAGTAGATTCATGGATGTCCATGTTGCACTTGAGACATATGTCTTTTAGTGTATTTACTATCATATCCACACACTTCACACAATTCTATCAGTTCAACTCTAGGTTCAACAAGAAGCACATAATGTATACTTTTGGGTATTTGTGATTTAACTCTTCTGTTTGTAAGATGCCATTTAGGTAAATTTAGGCTTCCCAGGTGGCACTAGTGGTAAGGAACATGCTTTCCAATGCAGGAGACATAAGAGTTGCAGGTCTGACCCCTGGGTCAAGAAAATTCCCTGGAGGAGGGCTTGGCAACTCACTCCAGCATCTTGTCTGGAGAATCCTATGGATAGAGAAACCTGGAAGGCTACCGTCCTTAAGGTCACAAGGAGTCCAACACGACTGAAATGACTTTAGTACACACACATGCATTTAAGTAAATAAGATGTTATATGCAAAAATAATTGGGATTGGACTATAAAAGTCCTATTCTTAAACCTATAGACATAAATATTCAATATTTTTGAGAACCTTAAATACAGTATAACACTTTTTATATTTTCAATTCAATTTATTTATAATATATTAATGTAAATGAGCGTAAATGTGGACTTCCTTGGGGGCTCAGTGGTAAAGCATCCATCTTTCAATGCAGGAGAAGTGAGAGTTTGATCCTCGGGTCAAGAAGATCCTCTGGAGAAGGAAATGGCAACTCACTCCAGGGCTCTTGAATAGAGAAACCCATGGACAGAAAAGCCTGCCAGGCTGTGGCCCATGGCATAGCAAAAGAGCCAGACACAACTTAGCTACTCAGCAACAACAAACAATGGGACTGGGGGAGAGTTCCATATGCTGTGGAAGGATTCTCCTTCACAGTGTGCTTAACTTCTTATTTCACTCTAAGAAAGTGAAGACAAAAATGGAAAGCGTCTTTTTGGCTTGGCTAGTGAAAAAAACCATACCTAGAAACACGAGACCATTTCAAGAATAAGTTTTGGCTGGCCTTACACTAAAAAATGAGAAATGATTGCAATTTTGGTCTCAAAATAAATGTTATTAGTCCCCTATATATATATATCCATTGATTCCTTTTATTTATAAAAGTTTAGCATAACATATAAGTTGCTGAAATATTTGTAGAAATGTGAAATCAGTGTTAAATATACAGCTGAAAAATCTTGCCCAATGATAACGTTTGAACTGCTTACACACATTAGCTCTCTTTATTTAGTGCTATATGTCCTGCACTTTTCATACGCTACATATCACTGTTTTGATAATTTCAAGAACTATTGTTTCCATAAATGTTATTACAGATTTTAAAAATGTGTTTAATTAACATGCAAGAGAGAAAAGGTCTAGGATAAACCAGTTTCAATGGGTTAAAAATCCATAGATTTTATCATAGGCTTCTAACAAATAAAGTAGATCATGTTTACACTGTTAAGGAGTAAGTCCAGCCTTAGAGTAATCTCCTTGTCTTCTTTATTTAATTCAAAACTACTCTTCTTTTTCCTCCAATCTCCTCATTCCATTCAGAGAATAAAATACAGTCACCCCATTAGAACTGACTCAAAGGTGTTTCTTTTTATGGCTGAGTAATATTACATTGTGTATATGCACCACAACTTCAGAGTTCCAGAAAAGCACCTACTTTTGCTTTATTGACTAGGTCAAAGCCTTTGACTATGTAGATCACAACAAACTGGAAAATTCTGAAAGAGATGCCAATACCAGACCACCAAACCTGTCTCCTGAGAAATCTGTATGCAGGTCAAGAAGCAATAGTGAGAACTCAACATGTAACAACAGACTAGTTCCAAATCAGGACAGGAGTATGTCAAGGCTGCATAAGGTGACCCTATTTATTTAACTTATATGCAGAGTACACCATGTGAAATGCTGGGCTAGATGAAGCACAAGCTGGAATGAAGATTGCTGGGAGAAATATCAATAACCTCAAATATGCAGATGACACTACCCTTATGGCAGAAAGTGAAGAAGAATTAAAGAGCCTCTTGAAAGTGAAACAGGAGAGAAAAAGTTGGCTTAAAACCTGCATTCAGAAAATTAAGATCATAACCTCCAGTCCCATCACTTCATGGCAAATAGATGAGGAAACAGTAGAAACAGTGACAGACTTTATTTTTGGGTGCTCCTAAATCACTGCAGATGGTGACCGCAGCCATGAAATTAAAAGACACTTGCTTCTTGTAAGAAAAGCTATGACCAACCTAGATGGCATATTAAAAAGCAGGGACATTACTTTGCCAGCAAAAGTCCATCTAGTCAAAGCTATGGTTTTTCTAGTAGCCATATATGGATATGGGAATTGGAGTATAAAGAAAGCTGAGCACCGACAAATTGAAGCTTTTGAACTGGGATGTTGGAAAAGACTCTAGAGAGTCCCTTAGACTGCAAGGAGATCCAATGAATCCATCCTAAAGGAAATCAGTCCTAAATATTCATTGGAAGACTCATGCTGAAGCTGAAACTCCAATATTTTGGCCACCTGATGCGAAGAACCAACTCACTGGCAAAGACTCTGATGCTGGGAAAGATTGAAAGGAGAAGGAGAAGGGGACGACAGAAGATGAGATGGTGGATGGCATCACTGACATGACGGACATGAGTCTGAGTAGGCTCTGGCATTTGAAGATGGACAGGGACGCCTGGCATGATGCAGTCCTTGGGGTCTCAAAGAGTCAGACATGACTGAGCAGCTGAACTGACTGACCACAACAACTTCTTTATCCATTCATCTGTTGATGGACATCTAGGTTAATTCCATAGTCTAGTTATTATAGATAGTGCTGACATGAACAAAGGGATACATGTGTATTTTTCAATTTTGGTTTCCTCAAGGTATATGCCTAGGAGTGGGGTTGTTGGGTCATATGGTGGTTTTATTCCTAGTTTTTAAAGGAATCTCCATACTGTCTTTCATAGTGGCTGTATTGATTTACATTCCCACCAACAGTGCAAGAGCCTTACCTTTTCTCCACACCTTCTCCAGCATTTATTATTTGTAGACTTTTTGATGATGGCCATTCTGACCAGTGTGAGGTGATATCTCATTGTAGTTTCGATTTGCATTTCTCTAATAATGAGCGATGTTGAGCATCTTTTCATGTGTTTGTTAGGCATCTATATGTCTTCTTTGGAGAAATGTCTGTTCAGGTCTTTTTCCCACTCTTTGATTGGATTATTTGTTTTTCTGATATTGAGTTGTATGAGCTGCTTGTATATTTTGGAAATGAATCCTTTGTCAGTTGTTTCAGTTGCTATTATTTTCTCCCATTCCAAGGGGTTGTCTTTTCACCTTCATTATAGTTTCCTTTGCTGTGCAAAAGCTTTTAAGTTTAAATAAGTCCCGGTTTTTTACTTTTGTTTCTATTTCCATTACTCTAGGAGGTGGGCCATAGAGGATCTTTCTTTGATTTATGTCATCGAGTGTCCCGCCTATGTTTTCCAGTAAGAGATTTTTAGTTTCTGGGTCTTCATTTAGGTCTTTAATCCATTTTGAGTTTATCTTTGTGTATGGTGTTAGGAAGTATTCTGATTCATTCTTTAACATGTAGCTGTCCAGTTTTCCCAGCACCATTTATCAAAGAGGCTGTCTTTGCCCCATTGTATAGTCTTGCCTTCTTTGTCAAAAACAAGGTACCCATAAGTTCATGGGTTTATTTCTGGGCTTTCTATCTTGTTCTAGTGGTCTATGTTTCTGTTTTTGTGCCAGTACCATACTGTGTCAATGATGTAGCTTTGTAGTATAATCTGAAGTCAGGAAGGTTGAATCCTCCAGCTTCATTCTTCTTTCTCAAGACTGCTTTGGCTATTTGGGGTCTAAGGTACCCATAAGTTCATGGGTTTATTTCTGGGCTTTCTATCTTGTTCTAGTGGTCTATGTTTCTGTTTTTGTGCCAGTACCATACTGTGTCAATGATGTAGCTTTGTAGTATAATCTGAAGTCAGGAAGGTTGAATCCTCCAGCTTCATTCTTCTTTCTCAAGACTGCTTTGGCTATTTGGGGTCTTTTGTGTTTCCATATGAATTGTGAAACTTTTCTTCCAATTCTGTGAAAAATTTCATTGGTAATTTGAAAGGAATCACGTTGAATCTTTGGATTGTATTTGATAGCATAGTCATTTTCACAATACTGATTTTTCCTACTCAGGTACATGGACTATCTCTCCATCTGTTTATGTTATCTTTGATTAGTGTATTATACTTTATTGTGTACAGTTTTTTTGTTTCCTTAGGTAAGATAATTCCTAGGTATTTAATTCTTTTTGTTGCAATGGTGAATGGGATTGATTCCCAAGTTTTTCTTTCTGATTTTTCATTGTTCAGTTCAGTTCAGTTCAATCCCTCAGTCATGTCCGACTCTTTGCGACCCCATGAATCGCAGCACGCCAGGCCTCCCTGTCCATCACCATCATCTGGAGTTCACTCAGACTCATGTCCATCGAGTCCGTGATGCCATCCAGCCATCTCATCCTTGGTCATCCCCTTCTCCTCCTGCACCCAATCCCTCCCAGCATTAGAGTCTTTTCCAATGAGTCAGCTCTTCACATGAGGTGGCCAAAGTACTGGAGTTTCAGCCTTAGCATCATTCCTTCCAAAGAAATCTCAGGGTTGATCTCCTTCAGAATGGACTGGTTGGATCTCCTTGCAGTCCAAGGGACTCTCAGGAGTCTTCTCCAACACCACAGTTCAAAAGCATCGATTCTTCGGCGCTCAGCTTTCTTCACAGTCCAACTTTCACATCCATACATGACCACAGGAAAAACCATAG
>SJYX01014278.1:226759-315996 GCA_006410675.1 Oreotragus oreotragus
TGCAGAAATTATTACTCTAAGTGCACCAAGATATATATACAAGAATGTTTAAAATTGTGTTCTTCAAAATCAAATATTCTCAATGCCCATAAACAGAAGATGGGTAAAAAAGCTGTAGTATATTCATACCATAGTACGTTATGCAGCAAAGAACATGAACATGACAGATGTACAAAAAATATTCTAGTCAAAAATTCACAAGAAGAAAGACAGAAAAAAATCAATACTATGTACTTCCAATTATATAAAATGGAAAAATCAGCCAAACTAAACTATAAGGTTTAAGAATGCATGCTTAGGTTGTAAACATAGATATAAAAAATGTATAATTACTTTAGCTATTAATATAGAGATTATCTTTAGGAAGAATTAGAGACTGTAATGGTGAAGTAACACAACACAAGACTTGTAAGGAATGAGAAATTGTTTCCTCATCTAGAAGTTATTTTCACGAACTTTACAAAACTGGTTATTTTCACTTTTCTGTATGAGAATTATATTTCAAAAATCAAAGAAAATATATCTGTACTAGTGATTATATTACTTGCTTCTAATCACCTGAATCAAGTTTAAATTCTAATTATTTATTGTTGTAAAAGGTAAGGCAATTACTTTGCTTGTATTTTCTCCAGAACTGTCAATTCTTAATAATTGACCTATTTCTAATCTCCTATTTAAGAGACAAAAATAGTTGCTCAATTATTACACCTTGTTATTGGTCTCTTTAGCTAATTATAGGCTTAAAAACTTGACTGTCAACCCACAGTCATAGTATACCCTACATGCCTCATTTGAAAATTACTTTTTATGTATGATGATGTACTTTTATGGTTTAGGTTGTTTGTCTTTTCTCATACTCCAGAAGATAAATAAAGCCAGGCATACTGATGCATATGGAATGTGTTTGGTTTTGTTGGTTGATACAGCCAGGTCGATTTTTCTTATTGAGCTTTTCAAATGTATGTGCTTTTTCTAGTATAATTTATGCACTTTGGTACATTTTTGCACTTTGTATTTTGGAATATGGTCCTCCTAATTCCTGCATAATTAATTGGTTATTGTCATCACATTCTATTTGCCTTGGTTTCTTATTCAGGGATATCACAACTTTTTATCTTCATTCGGTGCACATTAGATGTTATATATAACCTCTTGGAGAGAATTCATATATTTGCTATTTTACTTCTTTTGAGAGGTGGATGTCTTCACCAGTTATTCATTATGCACTATGGTTGCCACAGCTTTTTGAAACATTTAATGCTGTAACAGATTTTAAAAATTAGTAAAGTTTTTGTTACTTCATTAAAGAAATTTTTGTACATCTGAAATTCACTAACATATTGCTTTATTACTTCCCTTGGTGTATTTTTCCTTTCTTCATATAAAGGAAGGTTTATAAAAATTTTATTAAAAACTTAGTGCAGAACTTCCCTGGCAGTCCAGTGGTTAAGACTCTGCCCATACAGGGGGCACAGATTCAATCTTTGGTCCAGAGCAAACATTCCAAAGACTCCACTTGCTGTTCAGTATCTAACCTACCTGAGGTCAGTTGTAAAAGTACATTATGACACAAGTTTATTCTGCTTTATTCAACATAATTATTTATTCCAAAATAATTATCTGCTTCTGCCTTTTACATGACATGATTCCTTTTTCTTTCTTTCTTTTTTTTTTTTTTGTAGTGAAATGTTTGACTATGCATTAGTTTACAACTACATATTCAGGTATCTCTCTTTGTTTACTACGTTTTTCTTCAAAGTTTTCTTATTACACTAAAGTCTCTATATTTGTTGGCTTTGAATACCATTGATCAACAGCAAGAAAAGGTCTTAATTGTTCATTATTCAATGTCATTTTTCTGAAGTTTGAAGACGCCTCAAGCATTACCTTAGTGTTGATAAAAGCACCAGTTAGACACAGTTCCTCTACTCAAGATACTTGCAGTATGAAATTTCTAAATGCAGTGAAAATGTATTTGTATATGTGTTCAATGCTAGAACTAAAGCTCCAGTTTCAAGCAAAACTCAAATTGGGTAAAATCATTCAAATATTTCTGTCTTAAGGGTGTTTTCTATTTGACACTGATTGGATTTTTTGGATAAAAAAGTTATATTTTTGAATATGCTTGAAATTTCTATTAACATTTTTAAATGCATGCTTTCCTGTGAAAACTCCTCAGTGTTTATAGACTTTGGACAGCATCAAGCAGATTTTATGTTTCTGATATTGATATTACTAATTTTAGATAGTTTATATATTCATCAGTTATTCAGAGAAAGTAGACAAAAATCGATAAGTGATTTCAAAAATCAAAATATAGATTCATAAACAAATATTAGAAAGTAAAACAGCTAGAATTACATCTATGAATTGGTTTAGCAGCTTGACAATATTGGTATATTTCATGGTGCTTGAAAATTACTGGAAATGAAGTACTGTTTTTTTTTCAATTTTGCTGTCAATATGTGTTGCTAGAAGGGAAATTCTAGGTTTAAATAAACAGGGCCAAACAAGAGTAACAGAAAAAATTTGAAATCTCAGCATANGTGTGGTGGCGTGTGAGAACCAAACCTGTGTGTGAAGAAAGAGAAGAAGCCAAGGAGGTAGAACTGCAGAAAGACACAAATATGAGCGATGCATGTGTTAAAGGCTTTCAACCTTGCCTCCTTCTGGGGCAGCTGAAAGACGGTGACAAAGATCTGAATGTAGGACAAGATGATAAAGCTGATGTCAAATCCTAAGATAGTGAAGGCAACAAACTGACCTAATATCTTGTTGATCCGTATATCTTCAGTAGCCAGCTTCACAATGGCCATGTGCTCACAGTAAGAGTGGGAGATGACTGTGGTTCGGTAGAATTTAAGACGATATTTGATAAGCACTATGCATGGTGCTACAAGAACGACAGCCCTGAGTATCACACCAATTCCAATGTGAGTCAAGAGTTTTTGGGAGAAGATCCTGGCATGTCTCAAGGGATTACAGATGGCCACATAGCGATCTAGGGCCATGGCCAGTAAAACACCTGATTCGGTTGCCTGGAATGAGTGAATAAGCCACATTTGTAGAAGACACCCATCAAAGGAAATCTCTGTCAAATGAAACCAATTCACACCAATTCCAATGTGAGTCAAGAGTTTTTGGGAGAAGATCCTGGCATGTCTCAAGGGATTACAGATGGCCACATAGCGATCTAGGGCCATGGCCAGTAAAACACCTGATTCGGTTGCCTGGAATGAGTGAATAAGCCACATTTGTAGAAGACACCCATCAAAGGAAATCTCTGTCAAATGAAACCAAAAGATGCCTAACATTTTGGGGAGAATACAAGTGCTAAGTGCAATGTCTGTGGCCCCCAACATGGCCAGAAAAATGTACATTGGACTATGAAGGCTGTTTTCGTATTTGATTATCACTAAAATTAATGTATTCCCAATCACTGCCATAAGGTACATGATGCAGAATGGAATCCCGATCCAACACTGCACTGACTGCAGGCCAGGAATCCCGATGAGTGTCAGTACAGAGGGCATGAAGACTGACCCGTTGGGTCTGAGCATGGTGATCTGAGTAGTAGAATCAAGAAGTGCTACTTCTGTGTCATCTTTTAATTTCTGGTAAAACTGCAAAATTAAACATGAGAATGAGTTATTTTGGCAAAATATACTTTAGTTAGATTAAGAGGATACCATCTTACTTTCTCTGCCCAATGACTCTCTAATTTTCCCTCTCTTTTCTCAATGTCTTTAAGTAACCAATCTTCAGATTCTGTTTCTGCATGCCTTTATTTTTTTCAGTGAGAAAAATTAAGTGGACTGTATGGCTCCTTTCTGGTCCATGACTACTGAAAGAAACTCCCCTTAGCTGTGCTTTTGTGTGTGCGAATCATCAGTGCGTGCTTTCTTTTTTGGTCACCTTTGGAGTTGAGGGAAAAATTGATCTAATTCAAAGTAATGAATTTGAAGACTAGACTGTACCTAGATCCAGCATGAAGTATCTATACTAGTGGCAAATCATTCTGTTTGGTCATAATCAGAAAGCAAGTTTGATTAGAATATTTTTCAGTTTTGCAGCTCGCTATTTTTTTTTTCTCTTAAATTGGTTTCTTCTTGCCCAGATCCCTCTGAAATACACTCTCTCTGAATGCTTTAAACTAATTATTTAAATTTTTCGGTGTTTTCCCAAAAATGAGCCACACATCTTTACCTTCCCCTACTTAAGGTTTCAGAAAATAAATCCATCACTTTTAAAAGTCATGGATGTTATCCCCTTATCCTTGGTAGTTCTTTTAAAATTTGTTCTCACTGTGCCCTGCTATGTACACATCAGTTCAGTTTAGTTCAGTCACTCAGTCCTGTCCGACTCTTTGCAACCACATGAATCACAGCACGCCAGGCCTCCCTGTCCATCACCAATTCCCAGAGTTCACTCAGACTCACATCCATCGAGTCAGTGATGCCATCCAGCCATCTCATCCTCGGTCATCCCCTTCTCGTCCTGCCCCCAATCCCTCCCACCATCAGAGTCTTTTCCAATGAGTCAACTCTTCGCATGAGGTGGCCAAAGGACTGGAGTTTCAGCCTCAGCATNAACCATTAAAGCAAATATAAAACAAAGACTATGAGAAAGTCCTAAAACAACAGATTTGGAATAAGAAAAATCTCTGCTCATATTCCCTCCATCATCCTTCAGGTTGTCTCCCCTGACAAGCTCAGATTCTCTCGCAGACAAAAAGATATATCTGTCCTACCTGAGGTCAATTGCAAGAGCGTTTCTTGCTTATTTTTCTTAAAACTTATTCCTCTATGAGCAAGGCTTTCCTTTTGGACACTTTTGTTTAGAAATTCTTCTTGGAGCAAATACACAATATACCAAAACAGATGTTTTTCAAATCAGAAATTAACATTTGAGAAGTTTATTCCCTAATGATTTTACTAAATACATATTAATTAAGCATCCACTATAATCAAAGTATTATTTACACCAAGTATAGAACAAATATCAATGTATTTATCATATAACTATGAAGTACTCACATTGAGCTGAGTGATTGAAACTCAAAAAGTGGTGTCAAACATTGTTAAATAATTATTATATTTTTTTTAAGTTTGTAATTTTTTAAATTTTCCTCTGACTATTATATTGGCATCATTAACTTATTTTATTAATGCAAAGCTAAGACTTGTTAATTTGTAAATAAATATTTGTTGTTGTTCAGTCGCTAAGTCATGACTGACTGTTTTGCTACCCCATGAACTGTAGCCCTCCTCTGTCCATGGGATTTCCCAGAGAAGTTGCCATGGAGTGAGTTGCCATTTCCTCCTTCAGGGGATTTTCCAACCCAGGAATTGAACCCTCATCTCCTGCACTGAAAGACATATTTTTGCCAGTGAGCCACCAGGGAAGCCCATAAGTAAATGTACTTTGTTCTAAATTACATGGGATATTGATCTAGGTAAAACAAACCAACAAAAAAAAGTAAATTTTGTCTTCTGAGATTTTACAGCTATAATTCAGTAAATATTAGGTGATACATTCAGAGTACAGCTAAATCAGGATAGATTGTATTAAAATACACTAAAGATTTCAATGAGATTGTTCCTCTCAGGATCTGAAAGACAGCTCTTAGGTTAGCTTCTTAATTTAACAAATAGTTTCACTATATACATTACAGTACACGTTTATTAGATGCTACTTGTCTGGCATAGGACCCCACTTGGAACATCATGGTATCCATATGCTTGTTAATAATCTCTATGATTTGACTCAAAAATACAGGCTACTCTCTTTATCCAGAATATTTGAGAGATTTAACATGGCTGTATAAGGAATACTTGACCCAGAGAATCCATAAAACATGGAAGCCATAGCTGTAGGTAAGTTAATATTGTGAATAATTGCAGAAAGGAAAGAGAGCAAAAGAGAAGAGAGCAGTAAACAAATTAGCAGATACAGAAATAGAAAAGTGTGCCTTCAATCTAAAAGACAATATCTCTTATGAAAAATGTAGTTACCTTTCTAAGTGATAGTTTTATATTCTTAATGAGAAAGAAAATTCTTGTTTTATGGAGAAGACAAATAATTTAAACATGAAATTAATTTTTCTGCCTTTTGACCTCTTCTCTACCCCTAGATTGCATTGTTTATCTGTCTTAAGCATCAGACCAAACTAGCCCATGGGCAGAAATACCTGTTTCATTAGAAAGAACAAAACTTTCCTGACACTACAACTCTTTAAAAGGTAACATTCCTTCTTAATCTTGTAAGGGGTTGCAATGACCCACCATCTTGTTCTTGGAGATCTGGATTATATAAACTGTCAATAATACATCATTCAAAGTACAACTTTCTTCGCCCTAAAATTTATATAACTGTGCTTTCATTTCTAATAGGGGGAACAGTCTACAGATTTTTCTGAGATTTTGTTGCCAGATTATAATCTTAAATTTGGCCCGAATGAAATTTTAAACTTGCTTCTTAGATTAATGTTTTCATTGATTCTAACATCATGAATCCTAATGACAATTTTCTGGGGCAGTGTTTCCTAAGCATGGTACAGTTACCAAGATATGTTGATGTTTAGTTGCTAAGTAGTATCTGACTCCTTGTGACCTCGTAGACTATGGCCCACTATGTTCCTCTGTCCACAGGATTTCCCAGGGAAGAATACTGGAGTGGGTTGCCATTTCCTTCTCCAGTGGGTCAGATCTTCCTGACGCAGGGGTTGAACCACCAGGGGAGCCCACCAAGCTATGGGTCAGATAAATTTTTGTTTTGGGGTAATTCTCTGCATTGTAGAGGTATAAAACATCCCTATTTCTTACACATTAGATGTCAATAGCTCTCTCTCATCTTGCCACTCAAAAGGTATTTAGATGTCACCAAATAGCCCATAGATGTGTAGGGAAAAGCACATCACCCTGGTCGCTAAACATTATTATACAGTTATACAGAAAAAGCACTTTTCAATTAATAAGAATGAACGATTATGTACTTTTAATCAAAATGGGCAGAATAAATTGCCTTATGAAGGGGAATACATTTTCAGTAAAAATTACTAGATAAAAGAGACTGAGACAGGCATGGTAAGAGAAAATAGTTTGTACAAAAATCACAAGAGCATATGACATATGGTGACATTGTCTCCATATAAATATTTTTCACATACAAATCATTTCATAAGGAGAAATGATGGCTAATAAAGGGAAATAATATCAAATGTAAAGTGTTTTAAACCAAATGATTTTATATTTTTGGTGGAAGGACACTTTGATGTTGATGGCAGTTTGATGAATGGCTTGTAAGATGTGACAGCTAAGTGTAAAGAGACTCAGTCAGAATAATACTTGTGATAGTCCATACATTGCATTACGAAGTATTATGGTATAGCAAAAGAATAACAAGGAATAAAAATCTGTGAGACTCTGATCTTATGTAGCAGAAATTAAGGAGAGATGAGGCTAAAGGAGCTTTTTCCTTGAGAATTTCAGCTATGAATGACAAAAGAAAAGCTGAAAGGAACTCTGTGTATACAAATGTAAGTAGATTTAGAAGACTGAGGAAAGGTATCTTAAGCTCTTGAAACTCATAAGCCAGGGTAGATATACCTGGATCATTTTTACAGCATAAAAGATGAATTGTTAGTGTTACAACTCTGATTTTGAATATGCTGAATTTCAAGATGCAAAAGATTTAAGGAATTCAGGACTCTAATTCCACACTTTCTACAATCTCAGGACTCTTTCCTCTATGAACTCTCTGTGTTCACCCACACATCTTTGTCTCAAGTCCTCATGAATATAGAGGACTGTTTGTTTCTGAGATAGCGTGACACATTTCAGGACAGTTCCAAATGTCAAATAGATATTCTTTATAATGAGCCTTAAATGGCTTCCTTCTTAATTTCTTCTCAAAGTCCTAAATCTGCAATTCAATGATATATAATAGCCATGGGTCATGGCAGTTAATTGCCCAAATCTGCAGTCAGCCAAGAGAGTTTAAAATCTGGATGCTACTACTTATGTTTGCCTTTTCTGCACCCAGTTATAAAACTTTGAATTGTATCAATTTCTTTATTTCTAAAGCAATATTCATAGATAGAAACATTACCATGTGACTTTGATTATTAATTACAAAATCCATCTAAATAGTTGGAAGGAAACATAAAATATATTGATCTGTCAATAAATGCCAGTTATTAATCAATGAACATTTATCTTCTCACAAATAACTTGTGATATTTAATGAACACTTTACCTAAATAACTGTTTCTACTGAATTACTTGAAGGACAGGTTTTTCCTCCATTTTTCCAATGTGAATGTGAAAGTGAAAGTCGCTTAGTCGTGTCCGACTCTTTGTGACCCCATGGACTATACAGTTCATGGGATTCTCCAGGCTAGAATATTGGAGTAAGTAGCCTTTCCCTTCTCTAGGGGATCTTTCCAACCCAGAGATAGAACCGAGGTCTCCCGCATTGCAGGTGGATTTTTTACCAACTGAGCTATCAGAGAAGTAAACATGTATCATTTCCTGACCTTTTAACAAATAAATTTTCCATTAATCTGTCAACACAGATACCAATCTCTAAATATCCTTCTTTTTAAACTTCATTTGTTACCAAGTGTAGCTAAGTGATTCAGAAATGTTGTGAAAAGCATGAGACACATCTCTCTGGTGACTAAACATTCAGCTACTGTAAGATTGTATTACTTTTTTTTTTTTTTTTTACATCCTGGAAATGGATTGTATGACATATACATCTTTTTGAAACCAGTCCTCCAATTTCCCACACTCAGTGCAGAATCTCAAACCCAAAGACTTACCAGGGATCATCTGTGGTAATACAAATAGAAACTATAAAGTAGAAAATGTTCTGACATTTCAGATAGTGAAGAGTGAATGCTTTATACTATAGGATGCACCTGGGGATTGGTTTTCACCAATCCCCGGTGAGCTTTCAGGTTCACTGGACACAGGAATGAAAAAGAAGGCACATTCGGAGCGTATAAGATTTATCTCTAATAGCTGGTTCTGCATCTAAAAAAATTCTCAAACTTTGGTTTCACTTTAGGACTGGGAACCAAAATGAACCTCCTTCTAAAAATTCCTAAGAGGACAGTGCCTCAAGACAGCACAAAACAAGTCAGTGATATTTATTTACAAAAATAATGAAACAATAAAGGTAAAACACACATCTTGAAATGTTCAAAATAACCATCCAAGACATTCTGACAGAGAAGTAAAATATATATATATATTTTTGTAATCTAATTTTAGTCAGAGAAGCACTGATTTCTTGTTTAATCCCATGATTGGGGCTGACCTGGGAACAGTCACCTCAGAGCCTCAGCTACCAGTCATTTTCTGAGCTTCTTCTATGTAAAATTTGGGACACAAATCTATCCCATATCCAAACCAGCTCTCACCAAATTAGCCCAGTTATTTTCAGAATTGTTATGAAAGGATGGTATATATTTTAAAAAATTTTAGTGTCTAAAATTGATGTCAGTTTCCACATGAGAGTTATTTACTTGGTTGAAAGAAAGGTTTGTGCCTCACAATAGTGTTTTTAAGTTTCAGTATCAAGAAGAGAAAGGAATGAAAAATAAAAGAGAGTGGATTACCAGATGACCACACTTGAAGTCACACTGATTTTGTCCTGTATCATTGGGTTAGGCACTATTTATTAGTTGTGTTCCTTTTGAATTAAAAGACTCTCTGACTTCATCCTCTATTAAATTGCCATAAAATTATCATTATCCTACAAAAAGCAATGGGCTTCCCTGGCGGCTCAGACTGTAAACAATCTGCCTGCAAAGCAGGAGACCCGATTTTTATCCCTAGGTCTGGTAGATTCTCTGGAGAAGGGAATGGCAACCCATTCCAGTATTCTGGCCTGGATAATTCCATGGACAGAGGAACTTGGTGGGCTACAGTTCATGGGGTGGCAGAGTCAGTCACGACTGAGCAACTTTCACTTTCAGAAAAAGCACTGGTATAGTATTGTGAGCAGATATACAGGTAACCAGCTCAGCTTGGATCAGAGTGTGTGCGTGTCTTCGCCACTGGGCACTCAGTGATTCACATGAGCAGACTGGAATCAGCTGTAGCTGAGAATCTGCACCAGAAAAAATAAAACACAAAACCAGTACTTATCAGAGTGCCAATAGCCCACTGAAGTAACAGGTGAACCCATGATTAAATGAAATATTTTCAGGAAAATAAAGATTACTGCCTTTCAGATAGTACATGAAGTAGATGGAGGTGAGGACCACATAGTCTGAAGTCTATGTACTACTCTTTATATATATTGCAATGGCTAATATAGACCTATTGAATGACTCCCAATATACTTTTAGAAAATATGCAAAAACTGTTTGAACCTGAAGCCATCAAAGTGCTGTAGAATGTTAGAGGCATATATATTCTTATATATTACTTAGTTAAAATCTGTTAGAACAGTGGGGGAAAATATGTTTTCTAAGTGATGTGATTTTTTTGTTGTTGTTTTGCTGACACATCTATTATGGTTCCTTTGAACTCTGAATATCAATAAGAAATTTTCCAAAGCATTTTTAATAGAAATGTATGCCTTTGTTAAATAAAATACAGAACAGCAAATTTTCAGAAAAGGCACTTATTTCCTAATTAAAAAAAAAAAAAAAACAGAGAAAACAAACATCACCTGATCCTACTTATGTTACTGTGCTAAGTCACTTCAGTCATGATCCTTCAGTAGGATCTTTGGAACCTACTTATATGTGGATT
Organism: Oreotragus oreotragus; assembly: GCA_006410675.1. Classification (NCBI taxonomy): domain Eukaryota; kingdom Metazoa; phylum Chordata; class Mammalia; order Artiodactyla; family Bovidae; genus Oreotragus; species Oreotragus oreotragus. Next base: position 237,529 of record SJYX01014278.1, read on the forward strand.
AAAAAAAAAAAAGAACTCATGGACACAAAGAACAGATNAAAAAAAAAAAAAAACAGAGAAAACAACTTAAAACATAACCAGTTAGAAATTGAAATCAAATAGCTTTACTATAGATGGCTAATAAAACTCATCAAATAAGAAGAAATATGATTAAATGAAATATGAAGAATAAAAATGAGAAGGGTCTGAACATGCGTATAGTTTTTGTAGAATTGTCTGAATGAAGATGGTGATCCTTACCATTCAGAGAGAGAAGGGTCATGAAAAAGCTTATTTGGCCAGATATCTGCTTACTGAAAGAGCATATTCAGGTACAACATACAATAGAATATCATTTAAGCATAAAGGTAAATGACATGCTTATTTATGTACAACCCAAAGAAACCTTGAGAACATTATTCTAAGTGTTCTCTTAGTTCATTATTCTTTCTTTCTTATCTTTAATTATCTTACTAAGAACTGTACATTAATTGGTAGGTAGAAATCTTTCTTATCTTCATTTCTTATCTTATCTTATTCATTATTCTTTCTTTCTAAGAAGAAAGCCAGATGTACAAAGCCAAAGATTGTTTAATTCCACTTATATGAGATGTCCAAGGTAGTGAAAGCACAGACACAGAAAGTCAGTGAATGGTTGTCCTGTAATGGGGCAGGAGAATGAGAAGTACCTGCTAAGGGGAGTGGAATCTCTTTATTAGGATGGTGAAAATGTTCTGGAATTTGATAATAGTATTGGTTGTGCAATTTTTTGAACATATCAAAAACCAGAGACTTGTACTCTTTAAAGGGTGAGTTACATGGTATATGAATTGCATCTCAATGAATTAAAAAAATTTTTTGAATCAGTATGTTATAGAAAGAACATACTAGAAAAATTACTAGATGCATATTTTTAAAATTAGGATGTACCAAATAAATGTGGTGATATGAATTGATGATCAAAAAGGCAGCTAAGCTCAAATGTAATTGTTAAATATTTATTCAAGACAGAAAGGTTATATGGGAATTCTGACTTTTTACCTATTTATTTGGTAAAACTTAAACTGTTCTAAAAATAAAGTGTAGAAATTAAAGATAATTTAAGAGTAGAAATAATAACTATGAAAATATTATCTTATTAAATTATTTGTGTTTGATACACCTCTTCTTCCACATGATTTTTAGTACATGCCTGCTTAGTCATTCAGTCACGTCCAACTCTGTGCAGCCCTTTGGACTGTAGATTGCCTAGCTCATCTGTCTGTGGAATTTTCCAGGAAATAATCCTGGAGTGGGTCGATATTTCCTACTCCAGGGAATCTCCCTGACCTAGGGATTGAAACTGCATCTCTTGTGTCTCTTGCACTGGCAGGGGAATTCTTTACCATTGCGGCACCTGAAAAGGCTTTGTCTTTAGGAAGTCATGCATTATCCTATTGTGAAAATAAATTCTCATTATGAAAGTTGTAGTAGAATTTTTGTGCGTTCATTTTCCAAATCCTCAGCAATATGTATTTGTTCATACTGAAAATGTTTCATATATGTGTAGGTCAGGAGTAAACATATAAATTACACATGAGATCTATATGAAAAAAGAAGTTACATACAGAGAAAATGTTGTGATACATGCTATGAGAGTTGTTAGAAGGGATAGAGACTGAAAGGAAAATGGTCTAAATTCCTTAAACGAAATGTCTAAGTTCTAAAAGCAAGAGAGCACTCAGCATGTAGAAAAACTACACATATTGATATACATAATCAGGAATAAGACAGATTCATCAAGTAATTGCTGTTGAAAAATCCACAGCATTTGTATGAAAAATGCCAGCAAAGAAAAGATAAAAAGATATTATTTTCTTCTTCATAGGCTCTTATACGGGGAAGGCAATGGCATCCCACCCCAGTACTCTTGCCTGGAAAATCCAATGCACCATAGACAAGTGGATTGAGAAATGGAGGGACCAGCAAGTAAATGCTAGAAATGAGAATATGGATAAAAGTGGGGATGTGAGAACCAAACCTATGTGCAAAGAAAGAGAAGAAGGCAAGGATGTAGAACTGGAGGAAGACACAGATGTGAGCGATGCAAGTGTTGAATGCTTTCAACCTAGCCTCCTTCTGGGGCAAACGAAAAACTGTGATAAATATCTGTACATAGGACAATGTAATGAAAGAGCTGTCTCTTATACACATCTAGATGTGTATAAGAGACAGCGACTGAAGTGACTTAGCAGCAGCAGCAGCAGGCTCTTATATAAGGTTGAAAAAAAGGAATAAGATGATCCCTTGGAGGAGGAAATGGCTACCCAATCCTATATGCTTGCCTGGAGAATTTCATGGACAGAGGGAGCTAGTAGACCACAGTTTAGGGGGCTGCAAAGAGTTGGACACAACTGAACACGCTCACACACACAATAGAGAGAAGGTGATTTATTTGAGAATTTATTTTAGAAATAATCACTGAGACCTGTACATTATAGAACTGGGGACAACAGCAAAAGCACATGATGTTTCCTGCTTGGCTGAGTGAGTGAATAATGGTAACCATTTCTAAACTGAGACTATTTTTCAAAAGTACTTGATAAAAATACAGTTTATCCTGATGTGCAATATTTTTCAAGAATAGTACAATAAACTCCCTTATACAGTTTACCCAGGGTCTCAAATTATTTTTAACTTTGCTCCATTTTGCTTTTTCACTCAACAGATGACTAGATAGATAGATTGATAGATAGATAATTGGATAGATTATTTTTCTGAAGTGTTTTTAGAGACACAATATTCCTTTACACCTAACTATTTTGTTATCTATTTCCCTAGGAAAAGGGTAATCTATTGCATAGCTATAGTAGTATTGCCAATATCGGGACATTTAGCACTAAAGACATATTACAGCCTAAGTACTAGTCCATATTTCAAATTTGAAAATAGTTCAAAGACTTCTATATCTTTATTTTCTTGCCCCAAATCCAATTCAGATACACAGTGCATTTAATATTCATGTCCTTTAGACTTCTTTAACCTATAGCAATTTCTTTGGCTTGATACATTTTCTCCTTTGTTTTGTTTCATTTCTGAGAATTCATTAACTTAATATTTTAAACCTTTGTGTTGAAGTCTAATATATGCTTAGAAATATGCTGTACAGCTTAAATAATTTTTCACAAAGTAGGCATAAATATGTAACAACCCAGTTGAAGAAGAGAATACATTGCTTGCACCTAGAAGCCCCTTTCTGAATTGTTCATTATATCACCATTTCCGCAAGTAAAGGGAAAGATGTATGCTCACAATTTCCCTCTTTTATGATTCTTACTCTCATTACAGAGGTAGAGTCCATAATCCTATTAACAGAGAATTGACACGTGGTAAAAATTACTCCTTGGAAGAAAAGTTATGACCAACCTAGATTGCATATTCAAAAGCAGAGAGATTACTTTGTCGGACTAAGGTCCATCTAGTCAAGGCTATGGTTTTTCCTGTGGTCATGTATGGATGTGAGAGTTGAACTGTGAAGAAAGCTGAGCGCAGAAGAATTGATGCTTTTGAACTGTGGTGTTGGAGAAGACTCTTGAGGGTCGCTTGGGTTGCAAGGAGATCCAACCAGTCCATTCTGAAGGAGATCAGCCCTGGGATTTCTTTGGAAGGAAGTGATGCTAAAGCTGAAACTCCAGTACTTTGGCCACTTCAGGCAAAGAGTTGACTCATTGGAAAAGACTCTGATGCTGGGAGGGATTGGGGGCAGGGGGAGAAGGGGACAACAGAGGATGAGATGGCTGGATGGCATCATTGACTCGATGGGCATGAGTCTGAGTGAACTCCGGGAGTTGGTGATGGACAGGAAGGCCTCGTGTGCTGTGATTCATGGGGTCGCAAAAAGTCGGACACAATTGAGTGACTGAACTGAACTGAACTGAATAGGATCCTAAATCTAGCTAACATGCTGGCAGATTAAAAACAACAACAAATATAGCAAACAGAAAACTCAAGAATCTCAACTAGCATGTTGTTTTATTAAATTGTGAAATACCGTTACCATTCACAAAAAGTAAAACAGCAAAGTATTATTTACGGTAAATTTTACAAATGGAACATTTTTACCATTTGGATACGGATCTGCTTTGTCTTTGCACCATAGACAAGTGGATTGAGAAATGGAGGGACCAGCAAGTAAATGCTAGAAATGAGAATATGGATAAAAGTGGGGATGTGAGAACCAAACCTATGTGCAAAGAAAGAGAAGAAGGCAAGGATGTAGAACTGGAGGAAGACACAGATGTGAGCAATGCAAGTGTTGAATGCTTTCAACCTAGCCTCCTTCTGGGGCAAACGAAAAACTGTGATAAATATCTGTACATAGGACAATGTAATGAAAGAGAGATCAAACACAGCAATGTTGAAAGCCACAAATAAACCATAGATTTTGTTGACCCGGATATTTCCTATAGCCAGTTTCACAATGGCCATATGCTCACAGTAGGCATGGGAGATGACTGTTTTGTAGTAAAATTGCAATCGGAATTTTATCAGTACTAGGCAAGGGGCTACAAGAAGGGCAGCCCTGAGTGTTACTGCACTTGCTATTTGAGAAATAAGGTGGGGAGTGAAGATGGCAGCATGTCTGAGTGGATAACAGATGGCTACATAGCGGTCCAGCGCCATGGCCAGCAAGATGCCTGACTCTATGCCCTGAAATGTGTGAATGAGCCACATCTGAAGCAAGCAGGAGTCAAAATATATCTCTGGTATGTGAAACCAGAAGATTCCAAGCATCTTGGGCACAACACTGGTAAGAAGTGCAATATCAGTTACTGCTAACATGCCTAGGAAAATGTACATGGGCTCATGGAGGCTGGGCTCTGACTTGATGATGATCAGAAGCAAAGAATTTCCGATCATAGCAATGAGATACATAATACAGAATGGAATCCCAATCCAACACTGCACAGACTCTAGGCCTGGGATCCCTATTAGTGTCAACACAGAAGGCATGAAGACTGTGATGTTGGAAATGTACATAGTATCCTAGGGTCTCCTGATGCAAACAAAAGAATATCTGTCAGTGCTGCTTCCTCTTTTAATTCCTATTTTCATCCAAAGTCACAATATTGAATGCATGATTTTTGCTAGAACACTAACATCATGTCATCTGCCTCATTCAAATATAGGAGGTAAAAGAAAGAGCCATATGATACATCATTTTTTAAAGACAGACATCCGCAAGCCCTAAAAATGTGATCTGCCACTGCATTAGATAGAACCAGTCAAATTCCCGAGTGAGGGGATCAACTACTGACTCGTCTGTTATTTCACTTCAGACCTGTGGACAAAAATAACATGCTGTTTATTTTGCTGGCAGTTACATTTTAGTCAGAGGTTGATAATTCTCTCCGTATTTCACATTCCAATTTCTGCTTTAGTACTCTGTTATTCTCAGTTGTTTCTCAGTCTAAAACAGTCAGTTTGGACTGGCGAAAACTCAGACTTGACCATTATTAGTGCAGAATGCTATCCAAAAAGGAGAATAGACCTAGATAAACTTGTCATCTGAAACAAAAATATATTTGTTTATGTAGTGATCTATATTACATATCTCTATTGAAGACTAGATATCTTTCAGAGGAATGTGAAGGAAGAGTTTTAGAAAAGATCACTCAAATCCAAAGTTTCTTGCCACCTTTTTACATTTCTAATAAAACTGCATTAGATTTGCCTATATTTCCAACAGCTGAAATAACTAAGTTTTTGTTTTTAAAATGAATAAAATACATTACTGAATACACATACAAAATAAGTAGAGTGGAAGGACCTTTAGGAAACAAGAAACTCAGAGTAGCAACTGAATAGAGAGATAAGCGGACTCATTCTTAATGGTGTAAGGATACAAGAACCTGGGTAAATGTAAATGTAATAGAGTCTTCTCTTTTGAGTTTAAACCTTTCAGAGCTGTCATTAGCATGAGATTTGACTAATTTAAGCTCATTGATTTTTCATTAAAAATAGTCTGAAACACTTGAGCCATTTTTTCTGAGCTCAGGTATACCTGTGGCGGATTCATGTTGATGTATGGCAAAACCAATACAATACTGTAAAGTAATTAGCCTCCAATTAAAATAAATAAATTTATATTTTAAAAATTCAATAGAAAATGAAGGGATGGAAGGATATGCTCCTTAAAAAATGTCAAATATAGAACTACACACAGGAGACAGAAAGCTTACTTCAGGATTTCAGAAATGTTTAAGAAGAGAAATTTAGAACAAGTGAAAAATGTAATCATTATTCAATTCACTGATAAATGATTTTTTTGAAAACTTTTTACCCACTATATCAAATTTGCTAATCTGATCAAAGAGTCATACACGACTGAGTGACTGAACTGAACTGAACTGAACCTGATCAAAATAATTTCTTGCTAAGCACTGCATATTTTAAATCAAGAAATTATCGAATCGAATACTAGAGAAATGTTTGTAAGTTTGTGAAAATAAAGTTAGGTTTTTTTTCATTTTTTCATAGACCCTCCAAAAAAGTTGCTTCATGTAAGTAAACTCATGATCAGTTAACCCTACAGTGAATGTCAACAAATGGGGCAGTAATGCAGGAAGCAGCTGTGGTTCCTGCTGTCAAACCACAAATGGAAGACTCAAGAGGTCATTCTAATGCTATAGCTTGTATCAGTTGACATATATTTATGATAGACTAGTCATTAAAATAAACAATTGGATATCCATAGGTTTGCTCCCCAATGACTAATCATATATCAATCCATGCATACTTGACTCTAACAATAGGCAAGTTGTTCTTTCTAAAACATTTTCAGAATGAGAATGGAAATCCATAGAATTTAACTTTCTGAAGAAGTAGGAGCAATATTTAAGCATGATCTGATAATTACAGATAGTGGAATGGCAGGTGGGAAGTACATAATTGAGTGCAGAGTTGACTGGATGAAGTGATTACTATTGGAAAAGCTGACAATGAAACATTACAGAGGTAAACTTGGAAACAGTGAGACTTACTTGCTAACTGTTGAGTGCCCATTCTGCTTTTAGCAGATATCTGAAAAGTAGTGTCAGTTCTTCATATTGACATCTCTCAACATTTATAACACACAGACTCTGCTTAGCCTGTGTGTTTTGCGTTCTCAGTCCCTCTTCATTCTATTTGGACTCCCTGTAACAGCACAGTCAATGTCAGGAACGTGAATCCATTTGGTGCTGGGGCCATCTGCGAAGAGAAGCTACCTCTGGGACAGTCTTTCATGTTTTTTCTCTTGTCTCTGTAATAGACATATTCCATCTTTTGTAAGTTTGTCTGAGATCATGTTTTTGCATTCATTCTCTAATAAAACCAAAGGCAGTATCTGTAATACTTGGAGGCATAGCATCAATTTATTCAGATAGAATTGAAGAAGAAAGCTGCTAAACATTACTTTAACATTCTCTAATAAATGTGTTGAGAAAGAGGATTTATAAACATAAAATGAGGGGTTTATTAGCCACCAGTTAAACCACAAGGGGCCCACCAAATTTCAGTTATGTCCTCTTGGGTTCATCCACACTTAATATCCCTGAAATTATTACTACAACTTACAGATATCTCCTTGCTCTTTTTTTCTCTGGCATAAAATTCTAAATAAGAGATATTTATATACACCAGTGTTCACTTAATAAGCTGAGTTCTTTTTCTGCCTTCCTCATTTCTCAAAGGAACAAAGCAAACATAAAGTCTACTACTATTATAGACATGTTTCTTTGCCAGTGAATTCTACTTAAGTAAATAACCTGGACTACTTCCTTTCAACCAGACAATTTGGGAAGAAAAATCTGTATCCATAATGTTCTTTTATTTTGCACTTATTTCCTACAGTCTCACTCTTTTGATTTGTATTTTATTGAGACTATTTTTGTACATTCAGTAATTTTTTTTTTTTGGTGAATTTCTCAGAGTGACCACTTGTGGTGGACATTTCTAAATCCTGCTGGTTGGAGTTCTGAGTGACTGGTTGCACACATGACTATATTTTTTCCACCCCTCCATTCTTACCTTCCCTCTGTTGCTCATATCTTTCTTCAAAAGAAGTTGTTATGTGTGTCAGATATATGAAGGAATCATTTCATGTTCTGTTAATGAAGAAAAGTATTTCTTCAAATTTTGGGAAATGCAGAGAGATGCATTTGTATAACTTTTATCATGTGTGCAAATAATAAATTCTTAGAAAGTCTTATGCATATGATACCTTTCTCTTTGACATATTTTACCCAGTTTACTTGATGTAATTTGGATATGTTGGCAAATTTAGGACGAATCTTTTCTGTGGGCTGGAACAAAGTACTGACAATGTATTTCAGAGTGAATGAGAGACAGTGATGAAAAGTGAAAGGTCTAAATTCTCTTTGCAGAAATTCTTCTGTGAAGGAGAATGAAAACATTATACTGACTCATGCTGAATGGAACTGATTCAGAGATTTTACTGACATCTATACTTCTCTTCCTGGTGGCTTCCCTGGTGGCTCAGAGGTTAAAGCGTCTGCCTCCAATGTGGGAGACCCCGGTTCGATCCCTGGGTCGGGAAGATACCCTGGAGAAGGAAATGGCAATCCACTCCAGCATTCTTGCCTGGAGAATCCCATGGACGGAGAAGCCTAATAGGTTATAGTCCATGACTGAGCGACTTCACCTTCACCTTCACCTAATAATTATGTTTAAGTTTTGGTAACTCCGAAAGTTCTTTCCTGGGTCCTGACATTCAAGCTATACAAATACAACAGTTATTTTATCTACTCAAAAGAATTCTGTTATCTCCAATATGTCATCTACTAGAACAATATTGCACACAATTTTTTTCATTTTCTTCACTCTGTTCCCATTGGAGAAGGCTAGCATATCTTATCCAGATTTCAGTTCATGCTGAATATTCTTTGAAAAACTGTCCCCAGTTAATTTTACTCCCAGAAGGATAACAGGTTTTTTTCTTTAACATTTGGAAATATGTTAATGCCTGTCAGTCATTATGTTTGTTGGCTTTCACTTTCTTTCTTTCTTCTTTTTTCTTGTTTATTTTTTAAAAGAAGTTCAATATTCTTTAATATAGAGTGCCATAAATTTTAACTTTTTTACCAAAATTGTAGGTATGTATTCATTATAAAGCATGCATCAATCTTGCAAACTAGGCCCTCAGCAGAGTAAGACTTAAGACCCATTTTCTGTCCATTTCTTATTTTAAAAAAGCTAGTCATTGAGTGACTTGTATCTCCAAAATCTGTTAAAGTGCCAAAATCTATAAAATATGAAGTCATTATTAATCCCTATATTAAAAAAATCAGTTGAGTCTCAAAAACAATGCTGAGATAATTCAATGGAAAATAGTCTTTTATATAAATAATGTTTAAACAATAGAGTAGTCATTTTTAAAAATTAATTTTCTTTTTAACAAATAATAATAACTTGAAATTGATTATAAACCTAAATGTAAGATCTAAAATTGTAAAATTGCTAGAAGAAAACAGCATTTTTGTGATCATGTTAGGCAAAGATTTCTTAGGACAAAAAAATATAAAAGTATAAACTGATTAATATTAGAGTTCATGAAAATCAAAAATATTGGTTAACATGCTATGAAAAATGAAAGTGAAAGTGAAGTCGCTCACTCATGTCTGACTCTGTGCAACACTATGGACTGTAGCCTACCACGCTTCTCTGTCCATGGGATTTTCCAGGCAAGAGTACCGGAGTGGGTTGACATACCCTTCTCCAGGGGATCTTCCCAACCCAGGGATTAAACCCAGGTCTCCTGCATTGCAGGCAGACGCTTTACCCTCTGAGCCACCAGGGAAGCCCTACCGTGCTATATAAAGAGTAAAATAAAACCAGAGACTGGGAGGCAATATTTGCAAAAAACATGAATGTGAATGTATTAGTCACTCAGTTGTGTCCGACTCTTTGTGACCCCATGGACTGTAGCCCATCAGGCTCCTCTGTCCGTGGAATTCTCCAGGCAAGAATACTGCAGTAGGGTGCCATTCCCTTCTCCAGGGGATCTTCCCAACCCAGGGATTGAACTTGCATCTCCTGCATTATAGGCAGATTCTTTACCATATGAGCTGCCAGGGAAGCAAAATACCTAGGTAGTCATTTTTTTTATTCCAGGATATGCTCAAACAGTCACAACATTTAAAAAGATAAATTAATTAAAAATGGCTTTATTTAATAACTTTAAAAGTTTTCCCCTCATGAGATGGTATTGTAATACAGAAGAGAGCATTGTGTAAAGTTACAATCATTATCACAATTGAAGAAGCTAGAGATAGAAAACTAACTAAAATACACATAAACCCAGAAATGCATCCTTACTAGCTGGCTGTGCTGTGCTCAGTCATGCCCAAATCTTTGTGACTCCATGGACTATGGCTCACCAGGTTCCTCTGTCCATGGTATTTTCCAAACAAGAATATTAGGTGGATTGCCATTTCCTTCTCCAGGGGATCTTGCCCACCCAGGGATCAAACCAGTTCTTCTGCATTGGCAGGTGGATTCTTTATCACTGGGCCACCAGGGAAGCCCAGAAATATTAAAATATTAAGAAATATTTAGGAATATTTCTAAAAATACATCACAGAGATTTTTAAATTACTTAGGCACACAAAAATACACATATGGCATTTAAGCACATGAAAAGAACCACAGTATCTTTATTTTTAGAGGATGCAAATTAAAATTATGATCAGATGTAATTTGTTATCAACCACAATAGATGAAGATTTAAAGACTGATATTGCCAATCATTGATGATAATGAGGAACATCCAGAACTCTCATACACAGCTGATGAGAGCTTAAAATTGTATGGCCATTAGTGAGAGCAGTTTGAAATTTGTTTTAAAAGTTCATCTTGCACATAACAAATGCCCTAGCATTTCCATGCCTAGTATTTATACAAGAAGAATAAAAACGTTAACGTATGTGAGAGATTTACTCAAATAATCATATCCATATTGTTCTTAATGGTCTAAAATTTTAAATATGTAGTTTTGTTTGAAAATACATTAACATAAGACTTTTATTCCTGAATGCTAAGAATTGGCTGGAACTGCATAGCTTCTGCCTTTTTTGTACAGTGAAAAGTCCCTTCCATTGCTCAGTCTTCACTAGTCTCTACTGTTTCATATTTACTCTCTTGTTTCTGTAATATTTCTGCTCTAATAAGTATTTTAATTATTTCAGATTCAGATGAAAAGCATAATTTTGACATAATGTTCTCTCTGTGCCAGGAGACTGTTAGAATATGTCTCTCTTCTCTGATGGCAGGGTTAGGAAAGTGCTGGCAGAGAGTATCAGACTTTCAGCAGCGCTCTGCTCTTGAACTAACCTCCTTCTTGCCTTCTTTCTTTCTTCCCCTCACACCCCACCCTCTTTTCCCTCTTCTCTTCATTATTATCTTCTTTGCTTCTTTCTAAGAATTAAAAGTAAACATAAATGTGGAGGGCATAGTAACATGTTTGACGTCAAGAATCAATTTGGACTTTTTCTAGCAATGTCAATCTGATTTAAACAATGAGAACTGATTTTTGTAAAACTGGTATAAATTTATCATTTTTACACAGAAAAGATATATTGCAGATCCAAAGACTTAGCAGAAATATGTTTAAATCACATTGCAATAAAATATTGTAAAATAATATATTTTAAATCTATTTAGAGTTAAGGTGAAAAATATTAGATGTTAACATTAAAATATAATAATTGATACATAATTGGTTTTAAAATTTTAAGGAGTATTAGAGTGAAAATGGTTGAAGACTGTTGCTCTAGAATCCCCACTCTTTTTTTTTAGTATATTTATTTTAACTGAAGAATAATTACTTTACAATATTGTGATGATTTTTGCCATACATCAACATGAATAGGCCATAGAATATTATTTTTAATAAGGAAGAGGTATCAATGTGTACTTGTTCAAAAAAAAGTTGTTTTGTTTTTCAGTGACCAAGTTGTGTCTGACTCTTTGCAAGCCCGTGGACTGCAGCACGCCAGGCCTCCCTGTCCCTCACCATCTCCCAGAGTTTGCCCAAGTTCATATCCATTGAATTGGTGAAGCCATCCCACCATCTCATCCTCTGTTGCGCTTTCTCCTTCTGCCTTCAATCTTTCCCACCATCAGGGTCTTTTCCAATGAGTCAGCTGTTCGCATAAGGTGGCCCAAGTATTGGAATTTCACCTTCAGTTTCAGTCCTTCCAAAGAGTATTCAGTGTTGATTTCCTTTAAAATTGACTGGTTTGATCTTCTTGCTTTCCAGGGGCCTCTAGACTCTTCTCCAGCTCTACAGTTTAAAAGCACCGATTCTTTGACACTCTGCCTTTGTTGTCAGGCTCTCACATCCATACATGACTACTGGAAAACCATAGCCTATATGGACTATATGGACCTTTGTTGGCAAAGTGATGTCTTTGGTTTTTAATACACTGTCTAGGTTCGTCATAGCTCTCCTGCCAAGGAGCAATGGTCTTTTAATTTCATGGCTGTAGTCACCATTCACAGTGATTGTAGAGCTAAAGAAATCTGTCACTGCTTCCACATTTTCCCTTTCTATTTGCCATGAACTGATGGGACTGGATGCCACAATCTCAGCATTTTTAAAATTTAATTAATTTATTTAAATTGGAGGCTAATTCTTTACAATATTGTAGTGGTTTTTGCCATACATTGACATGAATCAGCCATGAGTGTACGTGTGTCCCCATCTTAAAACCTCTCCCAAGTCCCTCCCCATCCCATCCCTCAGGGTCGTCCCAGTGCCCCAGTCCTGAATGCCTTGTCTCATGCATCAAATCTGGACTTGTGATCTATTTCACATATGGTCATAAACATGTTTCAGTACTATTCTCTCAAACCATCCCACCCTCGCCTTCTCCCACAGAGTACAAAAGTCTGTTCTTTATATCTGTGTCTCTTTTGCTCTCTTGCATATAGGGTCATAGTTACTGTCTTTCTAAATTCCATATATATGCATTAATATACTGTATTGGTGTTTTTATCTCTGACTTACTTCACTCTGTATCATAGGCTCATCCACCTCATTAGAATTGATTCAAATGTGTTCTTTTTAATCGTTGAGTAATATCCTATTGTGTACATGTACCACAGCTTTCTTATCCATTCATCTGCTGATAGACATCTAGGTTGCTTCCATGTCCTAGCTATTGTAAACAGTGCTGTGATGAACATTGGGGTACATGGGTCTCTTTCAATTCTGGTTTCCTTGGTGTGTATTCCAAGTAGTCGGATTACTGGGTAGTATGGCCATTCTAAAGGAGATCAGCCCTGGGTGTTCTTTGGAAGGAATGATGCTAAAGCTGAAACTCCAGTACTTTGGCCACCTCATGCAAAGAGTTGACTCATTGGAAAAGACTGATGCTGGGAAGGATTCGGGGCAGGAGGAAAAGGGGATGACAGAGGATGATGGCTGGATGGCATCACCGACTCGATGGACGTGAGTATGAGTGAACTCAGAGTTGGTGATGGACAGGGAGGCCTGGTGTATTGCAGTTCATGGGGTTGCAGAGTCGGACACGACTGAGCGACTGAACTGAACTGAACTGATGGCAGTCCATTTTTTAAAATAATCTCCACACTATTTTCCATAGTGGCTGTACTAGTTTGTATTCCCACCAACAGTGTAAGAGGGTTCCCTTTTCTCCACAGCCTCTCCAGCATTTATTGTTTATAGATTTCTTGATGGCAGCCACTCTGAGTGGTGTGAGATGGTACCGCATTGTGGCTTTGATTTGTGTTTCTCTGATAATGAGTGATGTTGAGCATCTTTTCATGTGTTTGTTAGCCATCCATATATCTTTTTTGGAGAAATGTCTGTTTAGTTCTTTGCCCCATTTTTTGATTGCATTGTTTATTTTTCTGGTATTGAGCTGCATGAGCTGCTTGTATATTTTTGAGAGTAATTCTTTGTCAGTTGCTTCGTTTGCTATTATTTTCTCCCATTCTGAAGGCTGTCTTTTCACCTTGCTTATAGCTTCCTTCATCGTGCAAAAGCTTTTAAGTTTGGCCCATTTGTTCATTTTTGCTTTTATTTCTATTACTCAGGAGGTGGGTCATAGCGGATCCTGCTGTGATTTATGTCAGAGTGTTTTGCCTATGTTTTCCTCTAGGAGATTTATACCTTCTGGTCTTACATTTAGATCTTTAATCCATTTTTAGTTTATTTTTGTGTATGGTGTTATAAAGTGTTCTAGTTTTATTCTTTCACAAGTGGTTGACCAGTTTTCCCAGCACCACTTGTTAAAGAAATTGTCTTTTCTCCATTGTATATTCTTGCCTCCTTTGTCAAAGATAAGGTGTACATTGGTGCATGGTACAATCCCCACTCTTAATTGCCCCCCATTATACTGCCCATTCAGTAAACAGCAAACCATACCCAAACTTATTAATAGGAGAATAAAAATTTAATCAACAATGAGATTTCATCTTTTCATCCGTCAGACTGCTAAAGATTTAAAGTCTGATAAAGTCCAGTAGTTGTGAAGTCATGAGTAAATAGTTTATAAGAATGTATATTTTGGTAGGTAATTTTATTATTGGGGACTGTATATTCAAAAGGTTTATAATTACTTATTTTAGATGGTATAAAGGAAATTATGAATGCTAAAGGAGTATATTGTATGACATCTAAGAATCATTTCTAAATTCTCAAAGTTGTAAAATTTAGGGTTGAAAACAATATCACATGACATTTTTTCTAATCAATTTTTGCTTAAATTTCCTCTTACTATCCCAGAAAAACTCACCTCATTTTGTATTTAGCCAATATGATACTTAACTTCAATATGCAACATTTTATTCTTGTATTTTATTTTAAAAACTTCACAGAATACAGAAATATTAACTTAAAACAATATTTTTTTCCAAATCTCACCCATTTAGTTGTAACAATTTTCAACATTTGATTTATAGTCTTCCAGGTTGCCTGACACTAAACATTCTACCCATTTTAAATTGTAATTGATATTATCAAATTACCTACCCAAATGTACAATTTCCCTTATTGTTAACTGAAAACTGTTCTGGAATAGCCCCCCCAAATTGCTAAAACCTCCTTTGCTATGGTAGGATAAAAACTTTAGGCCATAAATTTAAGGTTGATTTTAGTATCTATTTCACAGAGAAGAAAATATAAACTTAGATTTTTTTTTCTCTTGTCCCAGAGTTGTATTAAAACCTAAAGTTGAATAAAAAAGTCACTAAATATTCCTAAGTTATGAATAGTTGATGTGGTTTATAAACTCTATTTGTCTCTATTGCTGCTACTGATTACCATCTCTACTGCCCACCATTTTCCCATTTCCTGCTCAAATCTCAGCACTTGAGAGCGTGAGGGCATTCATGATTTGTCCTGGAGCTTCCTTATTCCCTGCTCTTGGGAGAGCAGACAGTTGTGATTTTCCACACCTGGACCCAAGGGAGTCAGATTCAAAAAATTAGCATGAAGATTGGACATTTCTCAAAAAAGTGAAAGACTGACACTCTTGTCCTTTAAATATTTAATGTCCTACAAAATCTGGAGATAAATTTGTGCATGCTGTTACCACTTCTCTCTCATTACCACGTCTCTGTTTCCCTCTTGTTCACTAGGAAATAAGGATAAAAAGTTTACAAACTCATGAAAATTGATCACTGGGTCAAAGTTACCTCTACGCTACTATTCCGTAGCATAGTATTTATAATGGCTTAGGAATTTGATAACACTTGATGAATTAATTAAAATGAATAATTTTACTGCTTATGAGTTTGCTGCTTATGAGTTTTGTGTCTATAACTTTATGGACGACCCTAAAAATATACTGAAATTTGTAGACTTTATTTTCTCATTACAAACATAGAGATATAATTTCTGTTTGTTTTGTTTTTGATAAGAACAGTTAACATATACTTCTTCCATTTTTTAAAAGAAGACCCAGAAGACCAAGAAACAAAATCAAGAACTAGATTTATTGAGTACTTGGATACTGCAGAACATTAAGCCTTGGGCATATCTCAATTCACTGAGAGATGCACAATTTGTGAATCTTTTCAGAGCTAGATGGTTACAAGTATACACTCAAACAGGTACTAAAAAAATTAAAGAGAAATGTAAAAGGGAAACATTCAGTATTTTCCTCCTTTATGCTTATCATTCTTATTACCCATTTAGGATCCACAATCCTATTGACTGCTGTCGTGGCCTAATAGGCAATAGCTAACATGCTTGCAAATTGAAAAAAAAAAAAAATAGAAAACTTGAGCAAAACTTTTATTGGAAAAAACATTTCCAATAACAATGACTCTGTTGTTTTATCATGTTGGGGAAAAGTGTTACTATTCACAAAAAGGTAAACATAAAAGCTTTTCTCACAACAAATTTTTTGAACAAAATATTTTTACCATATGGACACGGATCTGCTTGGTCTTTGCACCATAAACAAGTGGATTAAGAAATGGAGGGACCAGCAGATAAGTGCTAGAAAAGAGGATGTGAATATAAGGAGGGATGTGGGAACCAAATCTATGTGCAAAGAAGGAGAAGAAACCAAGGGAGTAGAACTGGAGGAAGACACAGATGTGAGCGACACAAGTGTTGAATGCTTTCAACCTGGCCTCCTTCTGAGGCAAACGAAAAACTGTGATGAATATCTGCATGTAGGACAATGTGATTAATACAATGTCAAGTCCAGCAACAGTGAAGGCCACAAACAAACCATAGATTTTGTTGACCCTGATATTTTCTGCAGCCAGTTTCACAACAGCCATATGTTCACAGTAGGAATGAGAGATGACTGTTGTATGGTAAAATTGTAATCGAATCTTTATCAGTATTAGGCATGGTGCTACAAGAATGGCAGCCCTGAGTGTTACCATAGCTGCTATTTGAATGACTAACTGGTGAGAGAAGATGGCAGCATGTCTGAGTGGATAACAGATGGCTACATAGCGGTCCAAGGCCATGGCCAGCAAGATGCCTGACTCTATGCCCTGAAATGTGTGGATGAGCCACATTTGAAGCAGGCAACAATCAAAATGTATTTCTGGTACATGAAACCAGAAGATTGCAAGCATCTTGGGCACAATGCTTGTGCTGAGAGCAATATCTGTGACTCCTAACATGCCCAGGAAAATATACATGGGCTGATGGAGGCTGCGTTCTGATTTGATGATGATGAGAAGCAAGGAGTTTCCAATCATAGCCATGAGATACATGGCACAAAATGGAATCCCAGCCCAGCACTGCACGAACTCTAGCCCTGGGATCCCTATTAATGTGAACTCAGAAGGCATGAAGACTGTGGTGTTGTAAATGGACATAGTGTTCTTGGGTCTCATGATGCAAACCAAAGACATATCTCAGTCCATGCTACTTCCTCTTCTACTTCTTATTTTCGTCCAAAGTCATCATATTGAGTGGGTATGATTTTGGTAGATCTCTCAGATCATATCATCCACCTCATATAATATCATAAAAACTATCATATCATCCATATCATATAAAAGGTAAAAGATCCACAATGACACATCATGTTTTTAACAACGGCATGCATATGTCCTGTACCATCATAAAAATTGTATTAGCATGGCAGTGAGACTGCATTAGAACCAACCAAATACCTGAGTTCCCTGACGGCACTAGTGGTAAAGAACCCACCCGCCAGTGCAGGAGTCATAAGAGACACAGGTTCAAGCCCTGGGTCAGGACAGTGCCCTGGAGGAGGACAGGGCAACTCACTCCAGTATTCTTGCTTGGAAAATCCCACAGGCAGAGGAGTCTGGAAGACTACAGTCCATGGGGTTGCAAAAAGTCAGACATGACTGAAGTGGCTTAGTACATACGCACAAGAATACACAAGGACTGCTTTCTCAACTGCTGATGTGTCTGTCATTTCACTTCAGAGCTGTGAAAACAAAAAGTTGTTTATTTTGGTTGGCAGTTATATTTTAATCAGAAGTTAATGATTATCTTCATATTCCACATTTCATTTACTGCTTCAGCATTCTTATTATTCTCAGTTGCCTCTCAGTCAAAGCCATTCGGTTTGGACATTGAGAGTCTGACAATATATTAGTGCAGGTTGCTCTCTAAGAAGGAGAATAAACATAGGAACACTTGTCACCTAAAAGCAAAATATATTTGTCTATGTATTGATGATATATATTATCTATCTCTGTGTAAAACTAGATGTCTTTTCAGAAGAACTTGAAGGAAGAGGTTTAGAAAAGATCATTCAAATCTGTGTACATTTGGTAAGTCTGGACCAAGTTTGTGGATACTGTTTTATGTTTCTAGTAAAACTGAACTCTTGCTTATATTTCTAATAGCTGAAATGCTTCATTTTTCTGCTTAAAATAAAATGTATTCTGTAATACACATTACAAAATGTTTAGAGTCAAGAGAACTCAAGAAAGCAGTATTGACAACAGTAGCAAAATACGTAGGTATGAGGACTCATTCTTAATGCCTGATGGATACAGGAACATGGGTAATTGAAACAGAGGCTTCACTCTTGAGTTTTCACCTTTTGTTTCTCTTCTTTTCACAACTACTTGTAAGGCCTCCTCAGACAACCATTTTGCCTTTTTGAATTTCTTTTTCTTGGGGATAGGCTTGATCACTGCCTCCTGTACAATGTCACAAACCTCTCTCCATAGTTCTTCAGGCACTCTGTCTATCAGATCTAATTCCTTGAATTGATTTGTCACTTCCACTGTATAATCATAAGGGATTTGATTCAGATCATACCTGAATGGTCTAGTGGTTTTCCCTACTTTCTTCTATTTAAGTGTGAATTTGGCAATAAGGTGTTCATGATCTGAGCCACAGCCAGCTCCCAGTCTTGTTTTTGCTGACTGTATAAAACTTCTCCATCTTTGGCTGCAAAAATATAATCAATCTGATTTCAGTATTGACCATTTGGTGATATCTATGTGTGTAGAGTCTTCTCTTGTGTTGTTGGAAGCAGGTGTTTGCCATGACCAGTGGGTTCTCTTGGCAAAACTCTATTAGCCTATGCCCTGTTTCACTCAGTATTCCAAGGTCAAATTTGCCTGTTACTCCAGGTATTTCCTGACTTCCTACTTTTGCATTACAGTCCCCTATAATCAAAAGGACATCTTTTGCGGGTGTTAGTTCTAGAAGGTCTTAAAAGTCTTCATAGAATTGGTCAACTTCAGCTTGTTCAGCATTACTGGTCTGGGCAAAACTCGGATTCTGTGATATTGAATGCTTTGCCTTGGAAAGGAACAGAGATCATTCTGTCATTTTTGAAGTGCATCCAAGTACTGCATTTTGGGTCTTTTGTTGACTATGATGGGTACTTTATTTCTTCTAAGGGATTCTTTCCCACAGTAGTAGATATAACTGTCATCTGACAGTTAAACTCACCCATTCCAGTCCATCTTAGTTTGCTGATTCCTAAAATGTCATTGTTCACTCTTGCCATTTCCTCTTTCACCATTTCTAATTTGCCTTGATTCATGAACATAACATTCCAGGTTCCTACACAATATTGCTCTAACAGGATCAGACTTTACTTTCATCACCAGTCACATCCACAATTGGGTGTTTTTGGTTTAGCTCCATCTCTTCATTCTTTCTGGAGTTATTTCTCCACTGATCTCCAGTAGCAGAGAGTTCATCTTTCAGTGTCCTATCTTTCTGCCTTTTCATACTGTTCACAGGGTTCTCAAGGCAAGAATACTGAAGTGGTTTGCTCTTCCCTTCTTCAGTGGACCACAGCTTGTCAGAACTCTCCACCATGACCCATCCGTCTTGATAGCTGTGAAAAGAAGAGAAGTGAAAAGCAAAGGAGAAAAGGAAAGATATACCCATTTGAATGCATAGTTCCAAAGAATAGCAAGGAGAGATACCAAGGGAACGTTTCATGCAAAGATGGGCTCGATAAAGGACAGAAATGGTATGGACCTAACAGAAGCAGAAGATATTAAGAAGAGGTGGCTAGAATACACAGAAGAACTGTATAAGAAAGATCTTCATGATCCGGATAATCACAATGGTGTGATCACTCATCTAGAGCCAGACATCCTGGAATGTGAAGTCAAGTGGACCTTAGAAAGCATCACTATGAACAAAGCTAGTGGAGGCGATGGAATTCCAGCTGAGCTGTTTCGAATCCTGAAAGATGATGCTGTGAAAGTGCTGCACTCAATATGCCAGCAAATTTGGAAAACTCAGCAGTGGCCACAGGACTGGAAAAGGTCAGTTTTCATTCCAATTCCAAAGAAAGGCAATGCCAAAGAATGCTCAAACTACCACACAATTGCACTCATCTCACATGCTAGTAAAGTAATGCTCAAAATTCTCCAAGCTGGACTTCAGCAATACATGAACCGTGAACTCCTTAATGTTCAAGCTGGTTTTAGAAAAGGCAGAGGAACCAGAGATCAAATTGCCAACATCCAATGGATCATGGAAAAAGCAAGAGAGTTCCAGAAAAACATCTATTTCTGCTTTATTGACTATGCCAAAGCCTTTGACTGTGTGGATCACAAGAAACTGTGGAAAATTCTGAAAGAGATGGGAATACTAGACCACCTGTCCTGCCTCTTGAGAAATCTGTATGCAGGTCAGGAAGCAACAATTAGAACTGGACATGGAACAACAGACTGGTTCCAAGTAGGGAAGGGAGTACGTCAAGGCTGTATATTGTCATCCTGCTTATTTAACTTATATGCAGAGTGCATCATGAGAAACGCTGGACTGGAAGAAACACAAGCTGGAATCAAGATTGCCGGGAGAAATATCAATAACCTCAGATATGCAGATGACACCACCCTTATGGCAGAAAGTGAATAGGAGCTAAAAAGCCTCTTGAGGAAAGTGAAAGAGGAGAGTGAAAAAGTTGGCTTAAAGCTCATCGTGAAAGAGGAGAGTGAAAAAGCTGGCTTAAAGCTCAACATTCTGAAACTAAGATCATGGCATCCATCACTTCAAGCCAAATAGATGGGGAAACAGTGACAGATTTTATTTTGGGGTGCTCCAAAATTACTGCAGGTGGTGAGTGAAGCCATGAAATTAAAAGACACTTGGTCTTTGGGAGAAAAGCTATGACCAACTTAGACAGCATATTAAAATGCAAAAACATTACTTTTACAAAGGTCCATCTAGTCAAGGCTATGGTTTTTCCACTGGTCATGTATGGATGTGAAAGTTGGACTGTGAAGGAAGCTGAACATTGAAGAATTAATGCTTTTGAACTGTGTTGCTGGAGAAGACTCTTGAGAGTCCCTTGGACAGCAAGGAGATCCCACCAGTCCATCCTAAAGGAAATCAGTCCTGAATATTCACTGGAAGGACTGATGTTGAAGCTGAAACTCCAACACTTTAGCCACCTGATGTGAAGGTCTGGCTCATTTGAAAAGACCCCGATGCCTGGAAAGATTGAAGGTGGGAGAAGAAGGGGATGACAGAAGATCAGATGGTTGGATGGCATCACCGACTCAATGGACATGCATTTGAGTAAACTCTGGGAGTTGGTGATGGACAGGGAAGCCTGGGCTGCTGCTATCCATGGGTTCGCAAAGAGTCGGGCATGAATGACTGATTCTTGGGTTTAAACTTTTCAGAGCTATCATGAGCATATGATTTGACTAATTTAGGCTCATTAATTTTTCATGAAAAACAGAAAGTCTGTAACACTTTAGTCATTTTTTCTGAGCTGAGGCATAAGAAATTATTAGAAAATGAAGTGGTGAAAGGATGTGTTCCCTAAAAGAATTCAAATATAGAACTAAACAGAGAAGACAGAGAACTGACCTTGGAATTTCAGAAATATTTAAGATGAGAAATTTAGAGCAACTTAAAAAAAGTAATCATTACTCAATTCATTGACTTTTTGTGAAAACTTTGGTGCTTATCCATTATATGAAAGCTGTTATCTGATCAAAAGCATTTCCTATTGCATATTTTGCATTGCATACATTGCATATTTTGAAGCAAAAAAATCCTCAAACCATACATTAGAGAGATATTTGTAATTTTGTGAAAATAGGGATAGGTTTTTTTTTTTTCATAGATTCTTTGATAAAGTTGCTTTATATGAGTAAAGGGATGATCAGCTAACCCTGCAATGAATGTCAACAAATAGGGCAGTAACACAGGAAGCAGCTCTGGTTCCTGTTGCTAAACCACAAATGAAGGAATCAATAAGTCATTTTCATTCTGTAGCCTGTATCAGTTGACAATTATCTATGATAGACTAGTCACTAAAAGAAGTAGTTGGATATCCATAGGTTTTCTCCTCAATGACTAATTTTATGATCAATCCATACCTCACTGACTAGTAATAATCATTTTTCTTTCTAAAACATAATAAGAATTAAAATAGAAATCCTTTAAAAACAACCACAGTTTCTGAGCTTTTTAAGATGTAGGAGCAATATTTGAGTTTGATCTGATAAGTACAGACAGTGGAATGTCAGGTGGAAAATACATAATTGAGCACAGGGTTGGTGGAATAGAGGAATTATTATCGAGAAATCTGGCAATGAAACATTATGGAAGTAAACTTGGGAATCGTGAAACTTACTTGCTGATTGTTGGGTGCTGGTTCTGCTCTCACTAGATTATCAGAAAAGTATTGTCAGTTCTTCATATTAACATCACTCAGCTCTTATAACACACTGCCCCTTCTTGTTTGTGTTACGTGATCTCAGTTCCTCTTCATTCTATTTGGACCCTCTGTAACAACGCTCATTCAGCATCAGGAACATGAATCCATTTTGTACAGAGTCATCTGCAATGGGGAAACATCTCTGGGACAGACTTTCATGCTTTTCCTGGTCTCTATAACAGACATTCTCCATATTTTGTAAGTCTGTTTTAGATCATATATTTGAGTTCATTTTCTAATAAAAGTCAGGGCAAGATCTATATTACCTCAAGGCATAACGTCAATTTATTTAGTTTGAATTGAATAAGAAAGCTGCTACCCATCAGTTTATGTTCTATAATGAATGTGTGGAGAAGAAAAATTTATAAACATAAAATGAGGGGTTTATTAGCCATCAGTTAAACCACAAGGGACCCAGCAAATTATAGTTATGTCCTCTTGGGTTCATCCACAGCTAATATCCCTGAAATTATTATTACACTTACAGACACATCTCTTCTCTTCTATTTTTCTCTTGTATAAAATGAATAAGAGATATTTATATATACCAGTGTTCTTTTTATATCTCAGTTGTTTTTCTGGATCTCCTAATTTGCCAAAAAAAAAAAATCTAAGCTCTACTTAAATATAGACATTTCTTTGCCAATGATTTCTACTTGAATAAATAATCTGTGACACTTTCTTTCAATGAAGCATTTTGAGAGGAAAAATCTGTATCCATATGCTATTTTATTATGCACTTCTCATTTCCTGCAGTCTCACTCCTTTGATTTGTATTTTATTTAGACTATTTTTGTATATTCAGTACTTTTTTGTTTATTTCTTAGAGTGACCAATAGTGGTTGACATTTATAAATCCTGCTAGAGAGAGTTCTGACTAAATTGTACACATGAATAAATTTTCTCCATCTCCCACTTTATAATTTTCCCTCTTTTCCTCCTCTCCTCTTTCATAAAGAAGGTATTATGTGTGTCAGATATATGAAGGTATCATTCCATGTGCTTTTAATTAAGAAAATATATCTTCAAATTTGGGGAAATAAAGAGATACAAATTAGGATATCTTTTATCATGAGTGCAAATAAATTCTAAGAAAGTTTTAGACACATGATACCTTTCTCTTTGACATTTTACCCAGTTTTTAGACTTTCTTAAATGTAACTAAATTTTAGATATACTTGATGTAGCTTAGACATGTTGGCAAATTTAGGAGAAATCTTTTCTGTGAGCTGGAGGAGGTTATTTCCAATGGATTTCAGGATGATTAAGAGATATGATGAAAAGGAAAAGATCCTAAATTTTCCTTCCAGAAATTCTTCTGTGGAGGAGAACGAAAACAGTATACTGATTCATGTTGAATGGAATTGATTCAGAGGTCCAACTGACATCTGTACTTCTCTTCAGCCTGTCTTTTATTTTCTGATATGCCATTTCATTTATCACCTGTTCTCTCTCACTTCAGTTCAGTTCGGTCATTCAGTCGTGTCCGACTCTTTGCGACCCCATGAATCGCAGCACACCAGGCCTCCCTGTCCATCACCAACTCCCGGAGTTCACTCAGACTCACATCCATCGAGTCGGTGATGCCATCCAGCCATCTCATCCTCTGTCCTCCCCTTTTTCCCTTGCCCCCAATCCCTCCCAGCCTCAGAGTCTTTTCCAATGAATCAACTCTTCGCATGAGGTAGCCAAAGTACTAGAGTTTCAGTTTTAGCATCATTCCTTCCAAAGAACACCCAGGACTGATCTCCTTTAGAATGGACAGATTGGATCTCACTGCAGTCAATTGAGTATAAATTTTGATGTTTCCCCAAGTTCTTACCTGAGTCCTTTTGCTCAAATTATACAAATATGATGGCAATTTTATCTACTTAAAATAAATCAGTTACCTTCAACATGTCATCTACTAGAACAATACTCAAACACAAATTTTTTTTTTTTTCATTTTCTTCACTCTGTTCCCATGATATAAGGCTGCTGCTGCTGCTACTGCTGCTAAGTCGCTTCAGTTGTGTCCAACCCTGTGCGACCCCATAGGCGGCAGCCCACCAGGCTCCCCCCTCCCTGGGATTCTCTAGGCAAGAACACTGGAGTGGGTTGCCATTTCCTTCTCCAGTGCATGAAAGTGAAAAGTGAAAGTGAAGTCGTTCAGTCGTGTCCGACTCTTCGCGACCCCATGAACTGCAGCCTACCAGGCTCCTCCGTCCATGGGATTTTCCAGGCAAGAGTACTGCAAGGGGTGCCATCGCCTTCTCCGCTATAGAAGGCTAGCATATCTTATTCAGATTTCAGTTCATGTGAATATATTTGAAAAACTGTCCCCAGTTAATTTTGCTCCCGGAAGGATAAATTTACTTTTTCTTTATTTTAACATTTAGAAATACCTTCATACTTAAATCAATCCTTATGCTTGTTGGGCTTTTCTTATTTTTCTCTTCTATTTTTCTTGTTAATTTTTTANGAGTACTGCAAGGGGTGCCATCGCCTTCTCCGCTATAGAAGGCTAGCATATCTTATTCAGATTTCAGTTCATGTGAATATATTTGAAAAACTGTCCCCAGTTAATTTTGCTCCCGGAAGGATAAATTTACTTTTTCTTTATTTTAACATTTAGAAATACCTTCATACTTAAATCAATCCTTATGCTTGTTGGGCTTTTCTTATTTTTCTCTTCTATTTTTCTTGTTAATTTTTTAGAAAAGTTATTAAATACTGTTTAACATAGAAAGTCATAAATTTTAATTTGTTTACCATGATTACAGATATGTATTCATTATGAAGCAAACGTCAGTCTTGCAATCAAGGTCATTAGCAGAGTAAGACCTAAGAACTGTTTTCTGTCCATCTCTTATTTTAATAATATGAGTCATTGAGTGACTTCTATCTCCAAAATCTGCTAAACTACCAAAAAACATACAGAATATGAGGTCAGTATGAATTGCTACATAAAAAAATCAATTGATTCTCAAAAACAATGTTGAGATAATTCAATGGAGAATAGGTCTTTTATACAAATAATATTTAAACAACAGGATGGCAATTTAAAAAATTAGCTTTGTTTTTAACAAATGATAATAAAATAACTTGAAATAGATTATAAAGCTAAACATAAGAACACTTTTGTTAGCATATTAGGCAAAGATTTCCTAGAAAGGACGAAAAAGCATAATCCAAGAGCATAAAAGATAAATTAGGGTTGCTAAGAGTCGGACATGACTGAGCAACTTCACTTTCACTTTTCACTTCCATGCATTGGAGAAGGAAATGGCAACCCACTCCAGCGTTCCTGCCTGGAGAATCCCAGGGGCGGGGGAGCCTGGTGGGCTGCCGTCTATGGGGTCGCACAGAGTCGGACACGACTGCAGTGACTCAGCAGCAGCAGGCTTCATGAAAATCAAAAATATCTGTTAACATGCTATTAGATTAAGTTAAAACCAGCTACTGGGAGGAAATATTTGCAAAATACATAGCCAGAATTTTTTTATTTAGGAAAGACACAAACATTCACAACAATAAAAAAACTCATTAAAAATAATTCTTTTCAGTAACTCTTAAAGGTTTTGTCCTTTGTGAGATGATAGCAGCAGCAAAGAAGACAGTAGAGTGTAAAGTTATAATCATTATCAGATAGAAAACTAACTAAAATACAGATAGACTCAGAAATATTAGTACATTAAGAAATATTGGGGAATATTTCTAAAAACATGTTATAGAGATTTTTAAGTTACTTCACATAAACATACAAAAAGATACATATAGCACATAAGCACATGTAAAGAATCACAGCATCTTTTAGATGATGTAAATTAAAATTATCCTCAGATATAATTACTCATCAACTACAATAAATGAAGATTTAAAGATTGACATTGTCAATCACTGGTGATAATGAGGAACATCCAGAACTCTCATACACTGCTGATGGGAGTGTAAAATTGTTTGGCCATTAGTGAGAGCAGTTTGAAATTTGTTTTAAAAGTTAACCTTACACATAGCAAATACCCCAGTATTCCCATTCTTAGTATTTCTGCGAGAAGAATAAGAATGTTAGCATATGCTAGAGATTTATTCAAATAATCATATCGTTATTATTCTTAATAGCCTAAAATTTTATATATGTAGTTTCGTTTGAAAACACGTTAACACAGGACTTTTATTCCTGAAAGCTAAGAATTGGCTGGAACAGCAAAGTTTCTGCCTTTTATGTATAGGAAAAATTCTCTTCCATTGCTCAGTCTTCCCTAGTCTCTACTGTTCTATATTTAGTCTCTTTTGTTTCTATAATATTTCTACCCTAATATGTATTTTTATTATTTCAGATTCAGATGAAAAGCATAATTTTGGCATCATGTTCTCTCTGTGCCAGGTATAGCATCTCATGTTGAAATCAAGTTTAATAAACTTTTGACATAGTATTTCCTCTTTTCCTGTTAGAAATTGAAGGAGGCTTCCCAAGTGACTCAGTGAGTAAAGAATGCACCAGAGATGCAAGAGACACAGGAAACAGGGGTACAATCTTAGGTTGGGATAATCCCCTGAAGGAGGGAATGGCAACTCACTCCAGTATTCTTGCCTGGAGAACCTCATGGAGAAAGGAATCTAGCAGGCTACAGTCCATAGGGTCGCAAAGAGTTGTACACAACTGAATTGACTGAACACGCACACACACATAGGTTAATCAGTAAATAAGAGATGTGAAGTCGCTCAGTCATGTCCAACTCTTTGCAACCCCATGGACTGTAGCCTACTAGGCTCCTCCATCCATGGGATTTTCCAGGAAAGTAGAGACTTTGAAAGGCAGAGACATTACTTTGCCAACAAAGGTCCGTCTAGTCAAGGCTATGGTTTTTCCTGTGGTCATGTATGGATGCAAGAGTTGGACTGTGAAGAAAGCTGAGCGCTGAAGAATTGACACTTTTGAACTGTGGTGTTGGAGAAGACTCTTGAGAGTCCCTTGGACTGCAAGGAGACCCAACCAGTCCATTCTGGAGGAGATCAGCCCTGAGTGTTCTTTGGAAGGAATGATACTAAAGCTGAAACTCCAGTACTTTGGCCACCTCATGCGAAGAGTTGACTCATTGGAAAAGACTCTGACCCTGGGAGGGATTGGGGCCAGGTGAAAAAGGGGACGACAGAGGATGAGATGGCTGGATGGCATCACAGACTCGATGGACGTGAGTTTGAGTGAACTCCGGGAGATGGTGATGGACAGGGAGGCCTGGCGTGCTGCACTTCATGGGGTTGCAAAGAGTTGGACACTACTGAACTGAACTGAACTGAACTGAGAGACTATTAAATTGTCACACATCAGTTTCATAGGAAGAAGAATACTGACTGAATGGGTGATAGAACAGAAGTGACAATAAATATAGCTTGAAATGTCACATAATGTTCAGAAGATTCATTCTTCTCAGGATGTACTCTGATGAAAAGACAGCAGGTTGTCTACATCTGTGTTAGACATTGCCACTGTTTACCAGTATTTCCTAGTTTCTCTCTCTTCTATTCTTTTCTTTTTAATTTTTGTGTTTCTCTCTTTTATTTATTTTTAATTATTTCATTTTCAATTAAAAATAATTGCTTTACAGTGTTGCGTTAGTTTCTGAACCTGGAGAAATGGTACTGATGAACCTATTTGAGAGATAGGAATAGAGACACTGACGTAAAAAATGGACTTGTGGACACGGGGTGGAAGGAGAAGGTGGGGTGAATTGAGACAGTGATATTGACATAAACAGGCTTCCTTGATGACTCAGATAGCAAAGAATCTGCCTGCAAGGCAGGAGACCCAGGTTTAATCCCTGGGTCAGGAGGATCCCCTGGAGAAGGGAATGGCTTCCCACTCCAGTATTCTTGCTTGGAGAATTCCATGGACAGAGGAGACTGACGGACTACAGTCCATATGGTTGAAAGAGGCAGACATGAGTTAACAACTAAACAACTACCGCCACTGGCATGTACACTGGTGCTGCTGCTAAGTCACTTCAGTCGTGTCTGACTCTGTGCGACCCCATAGATGGCAGCCCACCAGGCTCCCCCATCCCTGGGATTCTCCAGGCAAGAACACTGGAGTGGGGTGCCATTTCCTTCTCCAATGCATGAAAGTGAAAAGTGAAAGTGAAGTCGCTCTATTGTATCTGACTCTTAGTGACCCCAAGGACTGTAGCCTACCAGGCTCCTCCATCCATGGGATTTTTCAGGCAAGAGTACTGGAGTGGGGTGCTATTGCCTTCTCTGGACATATACACTACCATGAGTAAATTAGATAGCTAGAGGGAAGCTGCTATATAACCCAGGGAGCTCAGATCCATGCTCTCCAATAATCTAGAAGGATATAGTGGGAAGGTAGGCAGGAGGCTCCTTTTGATCATTATATATGATATTTTCAACATATCATTTAGTTTGATAATATTTTGTTTTGAGCATTTTCCATTCAAATTCATGAGTTTTAGGCTTTTAATTTTTCTTTATTTTAGTACCCTTTCTATTAATAGTTTGGTTTCATTGAAATATTGGCAATAATAAAATAATTTAGAAACCATTTTCTCCTCTTTAATATTTTAGAAGAGTTTGCTAAAGATAGCTGTTAAATTGACTTTGAATGTTTTGACAGAATTCAACTCTGAAGTTCTCTGGTCCTGACCTTCTGTTGGGGAGGAGGGGTGGATTTTTATTTAACATTCCTAACTCTTTACTAGTGATCAGTTTATTCAGATTTTCTATTTCTTCATGATTCAGTCTTAACACTGAATGATTCTAAAAATGGATTCATTTCTTCTAGGTTGTCAATTTGATGGCATATAGCTGTTTATAGTATTTCTGTGATGTCAACTATAATTTCACCTCTTTTCTTTCTGATTTCATTTATCTAAGCTTTCTTTCCTTCTTAGTGAGTCTAGGTAATGGTTTGTTAATTTTGTTTATCTTTTTAAAGTATCTATTCTCAGTTTTGTTAACCTTTTATATTGTCTTTTTGTTGATCTTTTATACTTTCTTGTTTCCTGAAGTGGACCTATGTTGCTATAAACTTCCATTTTAGTACTATTTCTGCTGCATTTCATAGACTTTTATCATTTATATTTTCAGCCTCATTTATCTTCAGATATTTTTGAAATTTTTCTTTTGACTTCTTCATTAATAGATTAGCTGTTCAATAGCATGTTGTTTAGTCTCCAAGTATTTTTTTCCAGTTTTCTTGTAGCTTATTTTTGTTTCTGGTTTCATATGATTATGGTGAGAAAGGATGCTTGATATGGTTGGTTTAAATCTTCATAAAATTATGGAGCCTTATTTTGCATCTCAAATTATGTTCTATGCTTGAGAAAATTGCTCGTGCACTTGAGAAGAGTGTTCTGTTACTTTTGGAGAGCATAATTTGCTCAAACCTAATAAAACTATCTGGTCTAAAGTTTTATTTAAGGCCATTATTTTCTGTCTTTGTGATTCTCTGTCAATGTGACATATCCATTGCTATAAGCAGCCATGAAATTAGAAGACACTTACTCCTTGGAAGAAAAGTTATGACCAACCTGGATAGTATATTCAAAAGCAGAGACATTACTTTGCCGACTAAGGTCCGCCTAGTCAAGGCTATGGTTTTTCCTGTGGTCATGTATGGATGTGAAAGTTGGACTCTGAAGAAAGCTGAGCACTGAAGAATCGATGCTTTTGAACTGTGGTGTTGGAGAAGACTCTTGAGAGTCCCTTGGACTGCAAGGAGATCCAACCAGTCCATTCTGAAGGAGATCAACCCTGGGATTTCTTTGGGAGGAATGATGCTAAAGCTGAAACTCCAGTACTTTGGCCACCTCATGTGAAGAGTTGACTCATTGGAAAAGACTCTGATGCTGGGAGAGATTGGGGGCAGGAGGAGAAGGGGACGACCAAGGATGAGATGGCTGGATGGCATCACGGACTCGATGGACGTGAGTCTGAGTGAACTCCAGGAGATGGTGATGTATAGGGAGGCCTGGCATGCTGTGATTCATGGGGTCGCAAAAAGTCGGACACGACTGAATGACTGAACTGAACTGAACTGAACTGAAGTGATAAAGACCTTTACTATTATGTGGTGATATTGTTTTTTCTTTTTAGGTCTTTTAATAATTCCTTTATATATTTTGGTGCTCCCACATTAGGTGTTATTAACTCATGTTATTATGATGAATTTTACCTTGTATATAATTACCCTGTATATAATGTCTATCTTTTGCTCTTGTTACCTTTTTTGGTTTGAAGTCTATTTTGTCTGATGTGAGTGTAATAAAAGCTGTTTTCTTTAGAATGCTATTTCTTTGGAGTATCGTCTTCCATCCCTTCGCTTTAGCCAACTTCTGTCTTTAGAGCTAAGGAAGTGGCAATCCACTCCAGGACTATTGCCTGGAAAATCCCACGGACAGAGGAGCCTGGTGGGCTACAGTCCATGGGGTCGCAAAGAGTCGGACACGACTGAGTGACTTCACTTCACTTCACTTCCTGTCAGAAATATATAATTCTGTCCTGTTTTTAGTCCATCCAACCAGGCTGCATCTCTTGATTGAATTCAACCCACTTTTATTTATGGTGAAAATTGACAAATGNTGGTGGGCTACAGTCCATGGGGTCGCAAAGAGTCGGACACGACTGAGTGACTTCACTTCACTTCACTTCCTGTCAGAAATATATAATTCTGTCCTGTTTTTAGTCCATCCAACCAGGCTGCATCTCTTGATTGAATTCAACCCACTTTTATTTATGGTGAAAATTGACAAATGAGGACTTAGTACTGCCATTTTATCATTTTTGTTTTCTGGTTGCTCTAGATCTACATTTTTTTTTCCTTGTTTTTCTCTATGCCACTACAGACTCATGGTTTTCTTTAATGTTTCTCTGTTTCTTTTCTTTCTTTCTTTCTTTCTTTCTTTCTTTCTTTTTCAATTTTGTGTCTCTTTTCTAGATTTGTAATTTGTTTAAACTATGAGATTTGTATAAAATGTCTCTTTGGTAAAATAGTATTATTTTCTGTGATAGCATCTTATCTTCATTAGCCTGTATGATTTCCATCCTTTTCCTCTTCCAATTTTATGTTTTTTGTTTGTTTGTTTGTTTCTGATCATGTATTCTACTGTGAATTTTTTATTAAAATGTAGTAGCAATTTTTAAATTTTTACTTTAACCTTTCTGGTTTCTCTTCTCACGAGGTCACTAATTCTGTCATACAGACCTCACCCTTATGATATCAACTAAACCTATTAATTGTCAAAGGTCCCATCTCCAGTGACCATCATATTGGGAGGTAAGGCTTCTATATATGACTTATGAGGAGACACAGTTTGGTCACAGAATGTGTCACTCATAGTTTGAGAAGAGTTTTGTTATGGTTGTATACTGTGGTGACTTTTTTTTTAATGTGTCAGTTGTGAAAAATTTGTGTACATTGCTTCATCCCTGTCAGTATGTCTGAGTCTGGTGTTACTGACCTTTACTGTTACTAGAGTCGTTGGCTTCAGTGTGATTGCTCTGGGAACTGAAAAATAAAATGGGTTAAATCATATTTAGCAGAAAACAGCAAGGTCTGGAAAATTTTACTGTTTATTTGGTGTTTGATCACAGACTATTATATGTTAGACTAGGAATGGACTTTCCAATTAGCAAGGCTAGTCTATGCTAAAAATTGAGATAACTGGGCCTTTTTGTTTGAATTGAATCTAGAAGAGGTTTATAAAGCAGGAAGAATATGGAAGGAGGGGGTCAGGCAATAGAGAGACATGACAGACTGTCAGCCATTATGAAAGGAGCAGCCGTAGTGTTGGAAGGATGGAGCCTCAGAAATTAGGAAGAAATTAGTCTCCTCCACCCTTTCATTCAAAGGATCAGGTGGACCTGTACGGAGAACATACAGATTCTTAATGGCCTTTTCATTATGCATGGCACATACCTAATTTTTTCACATTTATTCATAATTGTTGTCCTCTTTACAAGTGATTAAATTTGAATGAAAGTCATTTAACATATGCTATTTGGGCTTCCCAGGTGGCTTAATGGTAAAGAACCCATCTGCAATACAAGAGGCACCAAAGACAAGGGTTTAATTCCTGGGTTAGGAAGATCCCCTGGAGAAGGAAATGGCGACACCTCCAGTATTCTTGCCTGGGGAAATTTCGTGGACAGAGGAATCTGGCAGGTTACCATCCATGGGGTCACAAAGAATTAGACATGGCTTAGCACAGCACAGCATGGATCCTAATGCTATTAATAGCAGAATGTAATGTAAACATCAATGGTAATCTTTTAAAAAAGGCAAGAAGTGCATTTGTACTGTAATATATTTCCCTCATAATTATCAGGAGACACTGTTTAAGGAATGATTTCACAAAGGCTCTGAAAGTTCTGCTACTTCCTTAAATTCACAGAGTTGATATGGGATTGAGATGGACTATTAACTCGGACTTTGACTCTGAACACAATAAATTCTCTTAGTATATAAGATTTTATTTATTCAGATAAAATAGTTATTATTCTGAGGCAGCACTCAGATAATCAGGTAGAATGTGATTTGCTTTGAGCTCTGTTCCTATGTGTATTAACTACTCTCATTCTTCAGCATTGACTGATTCCATCTCATAGAGCCTGATCAAAGAAGTTTCTCTCAATATAACCAAGCAGAAATTGATTGTAGTGTTTCTTATGCAGATGAGTCAGACTTGTTCACCTCTGTGATTGTTGACAAATAGCAAATTTGAAACCATAAAACATCACATGAGTGAGTATCTGTGCTTTGTGACCCTATGGATTATAATCTTTCAGGCTCCTCTGTCCATGGGATTCTCCGGGCAAGAATAATGGAGTGGGTTGCCATTTCCTTTCCCAAGGGATCTACCTTACCAAGGGATCAAGATCAAACCTGTGTCTCTTGTTTCCTGAGTTGGCAAGTGAGTTCTTTGTCACTAGCACCACTTGGGAAGTCCCAAAATAATATATATATAAAGGCAAAATTTTAACATATTTTTAGACATGTTATAAATTTTTATTATGTGTCAGACACTTAATGTATTTTTATGTTCAGTCCCTACAAAGATCCAATGTGGTAGGGTGATATTGTCATCCATATGTTACAACCACTTTTGCTTCCTCTCTACACAATATCCCGATATCCTTCTTCTTCTTAACAAGATCATGGCACATTATCCCAGGTTGTGAAAATCTCTAGGATGCTTAACAAAGGCACAATTCATGAACATGGGTCTCTTCTCTGATGGCAAGATTAGGAAAAAGATGGTAGAAAGTGCTGGGCTTTCAGCAAAGCTCTGCTCATAAACTAATATCCTTCTTGCCTTATTTCTTTCTTTCCCTAATTCATAACCCTCATTTCTCTCTTCTTCTTGCATTCCTTATTTCTATCTAAGAATTAAAAGTGGACATAGAAAGAGAAAGATAAATATTGTATACTAATGCATATATAACTATAATGTAAACCACAATCACAGAAAACTAACCAATCTAATCACATGGATCACAGCCTTGTCTAACTCAATGAAACTATGAGCCATGTTGTGTAGGGCCACCCAAGATAGATGGGTAATGGTGGAGAGTTCTGACAAAATGTGGCCCACTGGAGAAGGGAATGGCAAACCACTTCAGTATTCTTGCATTGAGAACCCCATGAACAGTATGAAAAGGCAAAAAGAGGAGACATTGAAAGAAGAATTTCACAGGTCAGTAGGTCCCCAATATGGTACTGGAGATCAGTGGAGAAATAACTCCAGAAAGAATGAGAGATGGAGCCAAAGCAAAAACAACACCCAGTTGTGGANGTGGTCCACTGGAGAAGGGAATGGCAAACCACTTCAGTATTCTTGCATTGAGAACCCCATGAACAGTATGAAAAGGCAAAAAGAGGAGACATTGAAAGAAGAATTTCACAGGTCAGTAGGTCCCCAATATGGTACTGGAGATCAGTGGAGAAATAACTCCAGAAAGAATGAGAGATGGAGCCAAAGCAAAAACAACACCCAGTTGTGGATGTGACTGGTGATGGAAGTGAAGCCTGATGCTGTAAAGAACAATATTTCATAGGAACATGGAATGTTAGGTCCCTGAATCAGGGAAAATTGGAACTGGTCAAACAAGAGATGGCAAGAGTGAACGTCAACATTCTAGGAATCAGTGAATTAAAATGGACTGGAATCAGTGAATTTAAATCAGATGACCAATATATCTACTCCTGTGGGAAAGAATCCCTTAGAAGAAATAGAATAGCCATCATAGTCAACAAGAGAGTCCGAAATGCAGTACTTGGATGCAGTCTCAGAAATGACAGAATGATCTCTGTTTATTTCCAAGGCAAAACATTCAATATCATGATAACCCAAGACTTCCCTGGTGGCTCAGATGGTAAAGCATCTTGCTTACAATGCAGGAGACCTGGGTTCGATCCCTGGGTCAGGAAGATCCTCTGGAGAAAGGAAATGGCAACCCACTCCAGTACTCTTGCCTGGAAAATCCCATGGACAGAGGAGCATGGTGGGCTACAGTCCATGGGGTTGCAAAGAGTCGGACAAGACTGAGCGACTTCACTATGCCCCAATAATTCTGAAGAAGCTGAAGTTGAACAGTTCTATAAAGACCTACAAGACCTTCTAGAACTAACAGCCCAAAAGATGTCCTTTTTATTATAGGGGACTGAAATCCAAAAGTAGGAAGTCAGGAAATACCAAGAGTAACAGGCAGATTTGGCCTTGGAGTACAGAATGAAGCAGGGCATAGGCTAATAGAGTTTTGCCAGGGGAACACACTGGTCATAGCAAACACCCTTTCCAACAACACAAGAGAAAACTCTACACGTGGACATCACCAGATGCTGCTGCTGCTGCTGCTGCTAAATTGCTTCAGTTGTGTCCAACTCTGTGAGATCCCAGAGATGGCAGCCCACCAGACTCCCCCATCCCTGGGATTCTCCAGGCAAGAACACTGGAGTGGGTTGCCATTTCCTTGTCCAATGCATGAAAGTGGAAAATGAAAGTCAATTTGCTCAGTCGTGTCTGATGCAATGATCAACACCAAAATCAGATTGACTATATTCTTTGCAGCCAAAGATGAAGAAACTATACAGTCAGCAAAAACAAGACCGGGAGCTGACTGTGGCTCAGATCATGAACTCCTTGTTACCAAATTCAGAACTAAATTGAAGAAAGTAGGGAAAATCACTAAACCATTCAGGTATGACCTAAATCAAATCCCTTGTGATTATATAGTAGAAGTGAGAAATAGATTTAAGGGACTAGATCTGATAGAGTGTCTGATGAACTATGGGTGGAAATTCATGACATTGTATAGGAGATAGGGATCAAGAGCATCCTCAAGAAAAAGAAATCCAAAAAAGCAAAATGGCTGCCCAGGGAGGCCTTACAAATAGCTGTGAAAAGAAAAGAAGCAAAAAGCAAAGGGGAAAAGGAAAGATATATCAATTTGAATGCAGAGTTCCAAAGAATAGCAAAGAGAGATAAGAAAGCTTTCCTCAGTGATCAGTGCAAATAAATAGAGGGAAAAAGAGAGTGGGAAAGACTGGAAATCTCCTCAATAAAATAAGAGATACCAAGGGAATATTTCCTCCAAAGATGGGCTCAATAAAGTGCAGAAATGGTATGGACCTAGCAGAAGCAGAAGATATTAAGAAGAGGTGGCATGAATATACAGAAGAACTTTATAAAATAAGATCTTCATAAGCCAGATAATCATGGTGGTGTAATCACTCACCTAGAGCCAGACATCCAGGAATGCAAAGTCAAGTGGACTTTAAGAAGCATCACTATGAACAAAGCCAGTGGAGATGATGGAATTCCAGTTGAGCTATTTCAAATCCTGAAAGATGATGCTGTGAAAGTGCTGCACTTAACATGCCAGCAAATTTGGAAAACTCAACAGTGGCCATGGGATGGGAAAAGATTAGTTTTCATTCCAATCCCAAAGAAAGGCAATGTCAAAGAAGGTTCAAACTACCATACAATTGCACTCATCTCGCACAGTAGTAAAGTAATGCTCAAAATTCTCCAAGCCAGGCTTCAGCATTATGTGAACCATGAACTTCCAGATGTTGAAGCTGGTTTTAGAAAAGGCAGAGGAACCAGAGATCTAATTGCCAACATACACTGGATCATCAAAAAAGCAAGAGAGTTTCAGAAAAACATCATCTATTTTGCTTTATTGACTATGCCAAAGCCTTTGACTGTGTGGATCACAATAACTGTGGAAAATTCTGAGACAGATGGGAATACCAGACCACCTGACCTGCCTCCTGAGAAATCTGTATGCAGGTCAGGAAGCAACAGCTAGAACTGGACATGGAGCAACAGACTGATTCCAAATAGGGAAAGGAGTATGTCAAGGCTGTATATTGTCACCCTGCTTATTTAACTTCTATGCAAAGTACATCATGAGAAACGCTGGACTGGAAGAAACACAAGCTGGAATCAAAATTGCCGGGAGAAATATCAAGAACCTCAGATATGCAGATGACACCACCCTTATGGCAGAAACTGAAGAATTAAGAGCCTCTTGATGAAAGTGAAAGAAGAGAGTGAAAAAGCTGCCTTAAAGCTCAACATTCAGAAAATGAAGATCATGGCATCTGGTCCCATCACTTCATGGTAAATAGGTGGGGAAACAGTCGAAACAGTGGCTGACCTTGTTTTGGGGGGCTCCAAAATCACTGCAGATGGTGATTGCAGCCAAGAAATTAAAAGACAGTTACTCCTTGGAAGGAAAGTTATGACCAACCTAGATAGCATATTCAAAAGCAGAGACATTATTTGCCAACTAAGGTCCATCTAGTCAAGGCTATAGTTTTTCCAGTGGTCATGTATGGATGTGAGAGTTGGACTGTGAAGAAAGCTGAGCACTGAAGAATTCATGCTTTTGACCTGTGATGTTGGAGAAGACTCTTGAGAGTCCCTTGGACTGCAAGGAGATCCAACCAGTCCATTCTGAAGGAGATCAGCCCTGGGATTTCTTTGGAAGGACAGATGCTAAAGCTGAAACTCCAGTACTTTGGCCACCTCATGAGAAGAGTTGATTCATTGGAAAAGACACTGATGCTGGGAGGGATTGGGGGCAGGAGGAAAAGGGGACAACAGAGGATGAGATGGCCGGATGGCGTCAACAACTCGATGGACGTGAGTTTGAGTAACTCCGGGAATTGGTGATGGACAGGGAGGCCTGGCATGTTCAATTCATGTGGTTGCAAAGAGTCAGACATGACTGAGTGACTCAACTGAACTGAACTGAACTGAACTGACGTAAAACAGATTCAATACAGTTCAGGTAAGTCACCTAGTCATGTCTAACCCTTTGTGACTCCATGGACTGCAACACGACAGGCCTCCCTGTCCATTACCAACTCCTGAAGCTTGCTCATACTCATGTGCACCAAGTCAGTGATGCCATCCAGCCATCTCATCCTTTTTGGCCCCCTCTCCTCCTGCCGTAAATCTTTCCCAGCAACAGGGTCTTTTCCTGAGTCAGTTCTTCACATCAGGTGGCCAAAGAATTGGAGCTTCAGCTTCAGCATCAGTTCTTCCAATGAATATTCAGAACTGATTACCTTTAGGATCAGTTCAGTTCAGTCTCTCAGTCGTGTCCGACTCTTTGTGACCCCATGAATCACAGCACGCCAGGCCTCCCTATCCATCACCATCTCCCGGAGTTCACTCAGACTCACGTCCATCGAGTCCGTGATGCCATCCAGCCATCTCATCCTCGGTCGTCCCCTTCTCCTCCTGCCCCCAATCCCTCCCAGCATCAGAGTCTTTCCCAATGAGTCAACTCTTTGCATGAGGTGGCCAAAGTACTGGAGTTTCAGCTTCAGCATCATTCCTTCCAAAGAAATCCCAGGGTTGATCTCCTTCAGAATGGACTGGTTGGATCTCCTTGCAGTCCAAGGGACTCTCAAGAGTCTTCNCAACTCTTCTCATGAGGTGGCCAAAGTACTGGAGTTTCAGCTTTAGCATCGTTCCTTCCAAAGAAATCCCAAGGTTGATCTCCTTCAGAATGAACTGGTTGGATCTCCTTGCAGTCCAAGGGACTCTCAAGAGTCTTCTCCAACACCACAGTTCAAAAGCATCAATTCTTCGGGGCTCAGCTTTCTTCACAGTCCATTATTACTATTTTAGGACCCCAGGATTCCAAAGTGTGTTTATAGAAAGTTACTAGTATTGCAAACATCCCACTTACCTAGGTTTGCGGTTTGTCACCACAAGCTCAGTGACAGAAAACAATTTCTTATTACCATTGCTCACCGTTTTGTGGCTCAGGAATTCCGACAGGGCTCCGCAGCTGGGACCCCTCCCTGTTCTCAGACGTTTGGTCCCCACCGGGCCAGTAGCCTGCAGAAAACCAGAGGGCGCTTTTCTCCGTGGCTAGCTCGGGCTCTCTCACTTCGTGGCAGCCTCAGAGTGCTTAAGAAAAGGGCCAGAGCTCTAAAGAGACAAAGGGTAACGGGCCAGTCCTCCCAAGGACCAGAACAGCATCCCTTCCTTGGCACTCTACTGACCTAGGCAGTCAGGGAGGGCCGTGTTCAAGGGCAGGGACACAGAGCCCCTGTGGGCAGGGATGGCAAACAATGGGCAATGATTTTTAATTCACCTCGGATGACTCTGGGGCTGAATAGTTCTGGAGTTCCGGGGCCTGGGGTTGCAGGGTCCCAGGAAGGACACGGGGAGGGCTGGTAAGCCCGACGACCCCTCCTCGGACTCCGGAGGGCGCAGCGGCCGGGCTGATTTGGCCCGGCCCCGCCCCGCCCGGCAGGTACCTGGAGAAGTACCTGGAGCGCTTCCTGGAGACGGCCGAGCAGCACTTCATGGTGGGCCAGCGCGTGGTGTACTACGTGTTCACCGAGCGTCCGGCCGCGGTGCCCCGCGTGCCGCTGGGCCCGGGCCGCCGGCTGCGCGTGGAGCGCGTGGCACGCGAGCGCCGCTGGCAGGACGTGTCCATGGCGCGCATGCGCGCGCTGCGCGCGGCGCTGGGCGGCCGCCTGGGCCGCGAGGCGCGCTTCGTGCTCTGCATGGACGTGGACCAGCACTTCAGCGGCGCCTTCGGGCCCGAGGCGCTGGCCGAGTCGGTGGCGCAGCTGCACGCCTGGCACTACCGCTGGCCCCGGCGGCTGCTGCCCTTCGAGCGCGACGCGCGCTCGGCCGCCGCGCTGGGCCCCGGGGAGGGCGACTTCTACTACCACGCGGCCGTGTTCGGGGGCAGCGTGTCGGGCCTGCGGCGGCTGACGGCGCACTGCGCGCGGGGCCTGCGGCGGGACCGCGCGCGCGGCCTGGAGGCGCGCTGGCACGACGAGAGCCACCTCAACAAGTTCTTCTGGCTGCACAAGCCCGCCAAGCTGCTGTCGCCCGAGTTCTGCTGGAGCCCCGACATAGGCCGCCGGGCCGAGATCCGCCGCCCGCGCCTGCTCTGGGCGCCCAAGGAGTATGCCTTGCTGCGTGGCTAGCGGTGCCCTGGGCCCCGGAGGTCCCAGATGCCGGCGGGGCCCCTTCTGGAAGGGGTGTGGAGCTGGAGGGGACAGAAAGACTGCATGAAAACCTGCCTGGCTGCGGGGATGGGGGCGGGGGGTTGGAGGAGGCCTGGCCTTGGGGGAGTGCCTCTCCGAGGCGGGCGGTCCATCCCTTCCCCAACTTTGTACAGCGACCCAGGCTCCACCAGCTGCCTGGAAACCTTTCACTTCTGACCTTATTGAGTTCAGCGGAGGCCCCACTCCCGAAGAGATGTTTTAGCCCCTTTTTCATAACCCCCACTTTAAAAAAAAAAAGTGGGACTGAGGCCCAAAAAGGGAACGTAACTGTCCAAGGACCCAGAGCATCTGTGAGTCAGTGAGGTCAGCAGCTGGAAGGTCAGGACGGGCCCGCGGGCCAAATAGCTGCCGCTGGGCAGGAGCCCCAGGTGGAGAAACACAGCGGCATCCGGTTCACCTCCCCCGCTCTCGCCATGGTTTGTACATATTTAAGCAATAAAATAATAAAAGACATTATTCCACAGGGTCCTTGTGGCCTTTTCTCCTGGAGAATCCAAATTCATAAAAATAACTTTTCCTGCCAGGGGACCCATGGCTGTTTAGCCACAGTGTCTGGGAGATAAATTTCCTTATCCGTGGCTGCTGTCCAGACTCCATCCTCAACAGAGAAAGATGCCCGTTCCCAGTGGGAACATGAAGTCGCCAGGCCTTCCAGGAAAGGTGGTTCCCTCTGGGAAATAGCTGCAGAGTTGGGGAAGTTATCTGCTGAAAGTCCCTGAGATATTGTCTTAACAGCTGAAAACTAGAGGCCCGGAGAGGGTGGGATTTCCCTCTGGGTCTCCTGAACCATTTCTGTAGTGTTCTCATAGACCTTCAATTTTTAACAGCCTCCACTGTTTTCAGGTGGGACAACAGTTCTGTAAGCCAACTCTGATGGCTTTTACACACTAACCATTTTTTCAAAGCATTTTTACATTTTATCAACACAGTTGATGATGATCTACCGTCTCCAAAGCAGGTCCTAAGTTCCAGTGTCTCCTGCCTAAACTAGGTTAGCAGAACCCAGGAGGCCTTTTGGACTCTGGGTTAGAGCTAAGAACAAGCCAGGTGTACCCGAGAACAGGTTATTACTTGATGACTATAAGCTGACATCCCTTCCTCTGGTGGGAGACTGTCCCCCTTACCCTGCAGCATTCACTAAAAGCCACACAGACCGACTCCTCAGCCAGCAGAGACCTGAGTTCGGGCCAGTAAGACCTGGTTAGGAACCAACTCCCTTTCTGACTCTGCGCATGGCTGTGGACTAGATCCTCAACCTTTGTTGAGTCTGTTTTCTCATATGTAAAGTGGGGGTGCCAGTCACCCTCCATGCAGGTGTTGTGACACTCCAGAAAATAACTTGCCTTCTTCCCCTCCTTGCCTGCCCCTTCTCCAGCAAGTTCA
Organism: Oreotragus oreotragus; assembly: GCA_006410675.1. Taxonomy (NCBI): domain Eukaryota; kingdom Metazoa; phylum Chordata; class Mammalia; order Artiodactyla; family Bovidae; genus Oreotragus; species Oreotragus oreotragus. The sequence continues at coordinate 279,109 of SJYX01014278.1, forward strand.
AGGGGTGCAGAGGAGTCCGCAAAGGCCAGCCATTTCATGTTTTAAAGAGGAAGTGATGGCAGGAGTCAAGGGTTTTCTGCAGCTGGGCTGGAGCAGCCTCCTGCACTGGGCTGAGATCTTTTTGAGGAGAGGAGGGGTCAAGGAAGCAACAGGGGAACAGAGTGGATCATCACTTGGGAACAGGTCGTCTTTTGTCCCAGAGGCCCACCACCATGGGGGTGGGGCTGTAGAGCCAGGATAAGCTCCTGCAGCTCCTTCAGGACCCCTGTCAATCATTGTCCTCAGCACCCATCCTGTGACCCTCAAGGACCTAATAAGCTCCTGAGAGCTTCCAGGTGAGCCAGTGAAAATCAGATTCCCAGTCCCCCTAGTGTCACTGCTACATGCAAAACCTAGTGCCATGCCCGCTCAGATGTCATCCCCCCAAATTCCCAAACTTCGACAGCCCTCTGTAATCAGAGTTCACTGATCATAAAGGACATAGATTCAAGGATACATCAAATAATAACAAGTACATTTATTGGGTACTTACTGTGTGCCAAGCACAGTTCTAAGCCTTAGATATCTATTGATTCATTCAATTCGCATATCCATCCTATAAATTACTATTATTTTCCTCATATTACCCATAAGAAAATCGGGCACAGAGAGGTTAACTAACTTATCTGCTGCTACACCATTCAGTTCAGTTCAGTTGTTCAGTTGTGTCTGACTCTTTGCGATCCCATGAATCACAGCACGCCAGGCCTCCCTACCTCATGAATCACAGCACGCCAGGCCTCCCTGTCCATCACCAACTCCTGGAGTTCACCCAGACTCATGTGCATCGACTCCGTGATGCCATCCAGCCATCTCATCCTCTGTCATCCCCTTCTCCTCCTGCTCCCAATCCTTTCAAGCATCAAGGTCTTTTCCAATGAGTCAACTCTTCGCATGAGGTTGCCAAAGTATTGGAGTTTCAGCCTCAGCATCAGTCCTTCCAATGAACACCCAGGACTGGTCTCCTTTAGGATGGATCCTGGAGTTCACCCAGACTCATGTGCATCGACTCCGTGATGCCATCCAGCCATCTCATCCTCTGTCATCCCCTTCTCCTCCTGCTCCCAATCCTTTCAAGCATCAAGGTCTTTTCCAATGAGTCAACTCTTCGCATGAGGTTGCCAAAGTATTGGAGTTTCAGCCTCAGCATCAGTCCTTCCAATGAACACCCAGGACTGGTCTCCTTTAGGATGGACTGGTTGGATCCCCTTGCAGTCCAAGGGACTTGCAAGAGTCTTCTCCAGCACCACAGTTCAAAACCATCAATTCTTCAGCGCTCAGCTTTCTTTATAGTCTAACTCTCACATCCATACATGACCACTGGAAAAACCATAGCCTTGAATAGATGGACCTTTGTTGGCAAAGTAATATCTCTGCTTTTTAATATACTATCTAGGTTGGTCATAACTTTCCTTACCAGGAGTAAGCATCTTTTAATTTCCTGGCTGCAATCACCATCTGCAGTGATTTTGAAGCCCCAAAAAATAAAGTCTGAAACTGTTTCCCCATCTATTTCCCATGAAGTGATGGGACCAGATGCCATGATCTTAGTTTTGTTGAGCTTTAAGTCAACTTTTTCACTCTCCACTTTCACTTTCATCAAGAGGCTTTTTAATTCCTCTTCACTTTCTGCCATAATGATAGTGTCATCTGAATATCTGAGGTTGTTGATATTTCTCCCAGCAATCTTGATTCCAGCTGTGCTTCTTCCAGCCCAGCATTTTCTCATGATGTACTCTGCATAGAAGTTAAATAAGGGTGACAATATACAGCCTTGATTTACTCCTTTTCCTATTTGGAACTAGTTTGTTGTTCCATATCCAGTTCTAACTGTTGTTTCCTGACTTGCATATAGGTTTCTCAAGAGCCATGTCAGGTGGTCTGGTATTCCCATCTCTTTCAGAATTTTCCACAGTTTATTGTGATCCACACAGTCATAATATACAGCCTTGACGTACTCCTTTTCCTATTTGGAACCAGTCTGTTGTTCCACGTGCAGTTCTAACTGTTGCTTCCTGACCTGCATACAGATTTCTCAAGAGGCAGGTTAGGTGGTCTGGTATTCCCATCTCTTTCAGAATTTTCCACAGTTTATTGTGATCCACACAGTCAAAGGTTTTGGCATAGTCAATAAAGCAGAAATAGATGTTTTTCTGGAACTCTCTTGCTTTTTCCATGATCCAGCGGATGTTGGCAATTTGATCTCTGGTTCCTCTGCCTGTTCTAAAACCAGCTTGAACATCAGGGAGTTCACGGTTCACATATTGCTGAAGCCTGGCTTGGAGAATTTTGAGCATTACTTTACTAGCATGTGAGATGAGTGCAATTGTGTGGTAGTTTGAGCATTCTTTGGCATTGCCTTTCTTTGGAATTGGGATGAAAACTGACCTTTTCCATCGCAACCTTTAGGATAATCAATGGGAATTTGCTATATGTCTCAGGGAATTCAAACAGGGGCTCTGTACCAACCTGGGAGTGGGATGGGGAGGGAAATGGGAGGGAGCTTCAAGAGGGAGAGGACATATATTGATACAAAACGGCAAAATTCTGTAAAGCAATTATCTTTCAATTAAAAAAAAATTTTTTAATGGTCATAAATCTTGAGGGCATATCACCATGTTTGACTTAAAGAATAAATTTAGACTTTTTCTGACAATGTCAATCTAGTTTCTACAATGAGAACTAAATGCTGTAAAATGGGTATGCATTTAGCATTTTTCCACTGCAGATCCAAAGATTTAGCAGAAATATATTTAAATCACATATGCAATAAAATATTACAAAAATAATATATTTTATATCTGTTTAGATGTGCAATGAAAAATATTAATGACAACATAAAATATAAATAATACAAAGCTGTTTTCAAAAATTTTAGGGAGATTAGAGCCAAAATGATTGAAGACTACTGCTTTAGAACTCCCACTTTTAATTACCCGCTATTATATTGCCCAGTCAGGAGAAGGCAGTGGCACCCCACTCCAGTACTCTTGCCTGGAAAATCCCATGGATGGAGGAGCCTGGTAGGCTGCAGTCCATGCTAAGGGTCAGACACAACTGAGCGACTTCCCTTTCACTTTTCATTTTCATGTATTGGAGAAGGAAATGGCAACCCATTCCAGTGTTCTTGCTTGTAGAATCCCAGGGACAGGGGAGCCTGGTGTGCTGCCGTCTATGGGGTCGCACAGAGTTGGACACGACTGAAGTGACTTAGCAGCATATTGCCCAGTCAGTAAATAGCAAATGTGTCTGACCTTATTAATAAGGGAATAAATTTTAATCAACAATGATATCTCAACTTTTCATCCTTCAGACTGTTAAAAATTTAAAGTCTGATAAAACCAAGCAGTTGTGACACCTTGAGGAAATGGTTTATAAGTATGTATATTTGGGGAGAATGTATATTCAAGGGATTCATAATTACTTGTTTTGGATGAAACCAAAGGCAATTATGAATTGCTGATGAAATATATTATATGGCATCAAAGAATCATTTCTTAATTCTCAAAGTAGTACAATTTAGGGTTGAAAACAATTTTATGTCTGTTATTCTAATATCTTATTGCTTAAAGTTGCTCTTACTATCCCAGAAAAAGTCACCTTATTTTCAATTTGGAAATCATGATATTCATCTTCAGTTCAGTTCAGTCACTCAGTCGTGTCCGACTCTTTGCGACCCCATGAACTGTAGTACGCCAGGCCTCCCTGTCCATCACCAACTCTTGGATTTCACTCAGACTCACATCCATCGAGTCAGTGATGCCATCCAACCATCTCATCCTCTGTCATCTCCTTTTCCTCCTGCCCCCAATCCCTCGCAACATCAGAGTCTTTTCCAGTGAGTCAACTCTTCGCATGAGGTGGCCCAAGTACTAGAGTTTCAGCTTTAGCATCATTCCTTCCAAAGAAATCCCAGGGCTTATCTCCTTCAGAATGGACTAGTTGGATCTCCTTGCAGTCCAAGGGACTCTCAAGAGTCTTCTCCAGCAAGGTCTATGCATTTTTTTTTCTTGTACTCTATATTAAAACTTTAAGAATTAGAGAGATACTAACATAAAAATGATCAGTTTTTCCACACCTCTTTTAGTTGTAACAGGTCTTAGCAGTTTGATTTGTAGTTTTCCAAGTTTCCTAGCAAAGGCAAACCACTTCATACTCTTGCCTTGAGAACCCCATGAATATTATGAAAAGTCAAAAAGACAAGACACTGAAAGATGAATTCCCCAGGTTGGCAGATGCCCAACATGCTCCTAGAGAAGATGGGGAAATAACTCCAGAAAGAATGAAGAGATGGAGCCAGACCAAAACAGCACCCAGTTTTAGATGTGACTGATGATGGAAGTAAGTTCGATGCTATAAAGAACAATATTACATAGGAACCTGGAACCTTAGATCCATGAATCAAGGTGAATTGGAAGTGGTGAAACAGGAAATGGCAAGAATAAACATCAACATTTTAAGAATCAGTGAACTAAATTGGACCTGCTGGGTGAATTTAATTCAGAGGACCATTATAAATATTATGTTGGGCAATGATCCCATAAAAGAAATGGAATAAACCTCACAGTCAACAAAAGAGTCTGAAATATAGTTCAATTCAGTTCGGTTAAGTCACCCCATGAATCACAGCGTGCCAGGCCTCCCTATTCATCACCAACTCCCGGAGTCCACCCAAACCCATGTCCATTGAGTCGGTGATGCCATCCAACCATCTCATCCTCTATCATCCTCTTCTCTTCCTGCCCTCAATCTTTCCTAGCATCAGGGTCTTTTCAAAAGAGTCAGTTCTTCGCATCAGGTGGCCAAAGGGTTGGAGTTTCAGCTTCAACATCAGTCCTACCAATGAACACCCAGGACTGATTTCTTTTAGGATGGACTGGTTGGATCTCCTTGCAGTCCAAGGGACTCTCAAAAGTCTTCTCCAACACCACAGTTCAAAAGCATCAATTCTTCTGCCTTGAGCTTTCTTTATAGTCTCTACTGCTACTACTGACTATCACCTCTCCTGCTCACGATTTTCCCATTTCCTGCTCCAATCTTAGCATTTGAAAGAGTGAGGGCATTCATGATTTGTCCTGTAGCTTCCTTATTCCCTGATCTTGGGAGAGTAGATAGTGTGACTTTCCACACCTGGACCCAAGAGAGTCAGAACAATAAAATTCCCATGAAGATTGGATATTTCTCACAATGTGAGAGACTGACACTCTGGTCCTCTAAGAATTTAATTTCCTATAAAATCTAGAGATTTATTTGTGCATTCTACAACCATTTCTTTCTTATTATCATGTGTCTCTTTTCCTCTCATTTGCTAAGAAATATAAGGCTACAAAGTTTACAAACTCAATATAATTAATTGCTGTGTCAAATTTTCCATTATGCTGCTATTCTGTAGCATAGTATTTATAATGGCCTAAGATTTTAATAACATTAGATGAATTAAAAAGTAAATGATGAAAACAGCAGAAAAAGTACTGTTGTGGAAAATCAAGCACTTTACTGCTCATGATTTTTGTGCCTATAACTTCCTGAATGACCCTGAAAATATACTGAAATTTTTAGACTTTATTTTCTCATTACTAAATTAAAGATAGAATTTCTCTTTTGCTTTGTTTTTGATAAGAACAGTAACATACACTTCCTTCTTTTTTTTTTTTTTTAAAGAGACCCACATGACCAGGAAACAAAATCAAGAACTAGATTTATTGAGTAGCTGGACACTGCAGAACATCATTGAGAGATCAGTAATTTGTGAATCTTCCAGAGTTGGATATTTACAAGAAGACACTCAAGCAGGTACTAAAAAAAAAACTGAAAGAGAAATTTAAAAGAGAAACATTCACTATTTTCCTCCTTTATGTTTCTCATTCTCAATAGGATCCATAATCCTATTGACTGCTTTCATGCCTTAATAGCTAACATGCTGGCAAGTTGAAAAAAATTAAATAGAAAACTTGAGCATTTCCAATAACAAGAACTTTTTGTTGTTTTATCATGTTGTGAAATAATGTTGCTATTCACAAAAAGATAAACATAAAAGCTTTTCTCACAGCAAGTGTTTTGAACAAAATATTTTTACCATATGGACACGGATCTGCTTGGTCTTTGCACCATAAACAAGTGGATTGAGAAATGGAGGGACCAGCAGATAAGTGCTAGAAAAGAGGATGTGAATATAAGGAGGGATGTGGGAACCAAATCTATGTGCAAAGAAGGAGAAGAAACCAAGGGAGTAGAACTGGAGGAAGACGCAGATGTGAGCGACACAAGTGTTGAATGCTTTCAACCTGGCCTCCTTCTGAGGCAAACGAAAAACTGTGATGAATATCTGTATGTAGGACAATGTGATTAATACAATGTCAAGTCCAGCAACAGTGAAAGCCACAAACAAACCACAGATTTTGTTGACCCTGATATTTTCTGCAGCCAGTTTCACAACAGCCATATGTTCACAGTAGGAATGAGAGATGACTGTTGCATGGTAAAACTGTAATCGAATCTTTATCAGTATTAGGCATGGTGTTACAAGAATGGCAGCTCTGAGTGTTACCATAGATGCTATTTGAATGACTAACTGGTGAGAGAAGATGGCAGCATGTCTGAGTGGATAACAGATGGCTACATAGCGGTCCAAGGCCATGGCTAGGAGGATGCCTGATTCTGTGCACTGAAATGTGTGGATGAGCCACATTTGAAGCAAGCAAGAATCAAAATATATCTCTGTTACATGAAACCAGAAGATTGCAAGCATCTTGGGCACAATGCTTGTGCTGAGAGCAATATCTGTGACTCCTAACATGCCCAGGAAAATATACATGGGCTGATGGAGGCTGCGTTCTGATATGATGATAATCAAAAGCAAGAAATTTCCAATCATAGCGATTAGATACATAACACAAAATGGAATCCCAACCCAGCACTGCACAGATTCTAGGCCTGGGATTCCGATAAGGGTCAACACAGAAGGCATGAAGATTGTAACGTTGGAAACGGACATAATCCTTGAGTCTCCCGATGCAAACACCAAGTTTCTAATTCAATTCTACTTCCTTTCCATGTTCCTGTTTTTGCCTAAAGTCATCATATTGAGTCTTTCTGATTTATGCAGAAATCTTGGATAATATCATCAGTCTCATTTACATGTAAAGGGTAAAACAAAGGTCAACAGAGCGACATCACTGTTTTAGGAAAGACATCCACAGACACAGTACCATAGTTCTTGTACCACAATGCAGAGCTGGGAAATGCTTTAAAACCTGAAAAATAACTGAATTGGGAAACAAACTGCTGTATTGACTATTATTTCATTCCAGACCTGTGGACAAAGAAAATAGACTTGTTTATGTTGTGTGATAGTTGCATTTTAATCAGAATTTAATGAATCTCTCCACATTACATAGTTCAGTTAACAGCTTTACTAGTCTCTTTTTCTCTATTGACTGCTTGCTAAGTCACTTCAGTGGTGTCCAAATCTATGAGACCACAAGGACTGTGCCTACCAGAATCCTCTGTCCACGGGATTCTCCAGGCAAGAATACTGGAGTGGTTTGCCATAACCTCCTTCAGGGGATCTTCCTGACTCAGGGATAGAACCTGTATCTCTTAAGTCCCCTGCATTGGCAGGCAGGTTAGCATCTCTTTTTCTTAGTTGTCTCTAAATCAGGCATGGTTGGCTTGGACCAGCATATACACAATCTCTGCTTAGTATATTAGAATGAAAAATTCCCCATTAAAGATGATCGAGGTAGAAACTCTTGTCATTCAAAAGCATAATATGTTTATCTACCAATCAATGCAATCTGTCTTTATGTCAGTTTGGTAGTCCTTTATAAGAATGTGAAGGAAAAGTTGAAGGAAAGGTCATTCAAATCCATGTGCACTTAGCAAATTTGGGCAAAAGCTCTTTGTTACATTTTACATTTCTAATAAAACTGTACTATTTTTTCCTATATTTCTAAAAGCTGAGTTACATAAAATTTATCATGTGCTTAAAAATTAAAGATATCAAATCAAAGATTAAAAAATCTATTTTGTTTGTAGTATAAGATACCTAGAGGAGACGGAATCTCTAGGACATAAGGGAAACAGCAGCAGCAATGTATAGTGGCAAGAGGACTCATTCTTAATGGCTCAGGGGTGTAGGACATGGGCAAAAGTGTCACTTGACTGAAATACAGGCTGTTTCTTGGGTTTAAAATGTCCATAATGACCATTAATATGAGAATCATCTAACTGAGACTCATGTATTCTCCATGAAATAGATAATCCGGAATACTTGGGCTTCCCTGGTAGCTCAGTTGGTAGAAAATCAGCCTGCAGAGTAGAAGACCTGGATTCAATCCCTAGGTTGGGGAGAGTCCCTGGAGAAGGGAAAGGCTACTCACTCCAGTATTCTGGCCTGAGAATTTCATAGACTGGGTAGTTCACAGGTTCGTAAAGAGTCTGACATGACTGAGTGACTTTCACATAGCTGCCATTAACATGAGAATTGCCTAATTGAGGGTCATGAATTCTTCATGAAATAGATAATCTGGAATACTTAATGGTTGCTGTGTAATGGGAGCATGAAAATGGGATTCATGGTCTTGTAAGGGGTCACAGCAAACAACCAAATAGTACTTGCAGGTGTGAATATTGTAAACTATCAATAATACAACACTTAAAGTACATCTCTCTGTTTCAAAAATTTTATATAACTATGCTTTGACTTCTAATAAGGGGTACAGTTCTCAGAGCTTTATGAGATGATGTTCCTGGTTTATAATCTTCAATTTTTTGTTCAGTCACTAAGTTATCCTTGACTCTTTACAACGCCATGAACTGGAGCACACCAGGCTTCCCTGTCTTTCACTATCTCCCAGAGCTTGTTCACACTCATGTCCATCAAGTCAGTGATACCATTCAACCATCTCACCCTCTGTCATCCTCTTCTCCTCCTGCCCTCTGTCTTTCACATCATCAAGGTTTTTTCCAGTGAGTCAGCCCTTCCCGTTAGGTGGCCAAAGTATTGAAACTTCAGCTTCAGCATCAGTTCTTTCATTGAATATTCAGGGTTGACTTCCTTTAGGATGGACTGGTTTGATCTCCTTGCAGCCCAAGGGACTCTCAAGAGTCTTCTCCAACGTCACAATTAAAAGGTATCAATTCTTTGGCCCTTAGCCTTCTTAATGGTCCAACTCTCACATCCATACATGACTACTGGAAAAACCGTATCTTTGACTAGATGGACATTTGTTAGCAAAGTTACGTCTCTAATAAGATGTCTAGGATTGTCATAAGCTTTCTTCCAAGAAGGCAGTTGTCATTCAATTTTATGGGTGCAGTCACCATCAACAGTGATCTTGGAGCCCAAGAAAATAAGATCGGTCACTGCTTCCATTGTTTCCCCATCTATTTGCCATGAAATGATGGGACCAGACGTCATCATCTTCGTTTTTTGAATGTTGAGTTTTAGGCTAATTTTTTCACTCTCTTCTTTCACCTTCATCAAGAGGCTCTTTAGGCCCTCTTCACTTTCTGCCATTACGGTGGTGTCATCTGCATATCTGAGGTTATTGATATTTCTCCCAGCAATCTTGATTCTGCTTGTGTTTCATACAGTTCAATATTTTGCATGATGTACACTGCATATAAGTTAAAGAAACAAGGTGACAATACACAGAGTTGATGTACTCATTTTCCAATTTTGAACCAGTCCATTGCTCCATATCTGGCTCTAAATGTTACTTCTTGGCCAGTGTACAGATTTCTCAGGAGGCAGGTAAGATGGTCTGGTATTCTCATCTTTTGAAGAATATTCTACAGTTTGTTGTGATCCACACAGTCAAAGGCTTTAGCAGAATTAATGAAGCACAGTGGATGCTTTTCTGGAATTCTCTTGCTTTTTCCTATGATCCAACAGATATTGGCAATTTGATCTCTGGTTCCTCTGCCTTTTCTAAATCCACCTGGTACATATGGAAGTTTTCACTTAATGTACTGTTCAAGCTTAGCTGAAGGATTTTGAGCATTACCTCACTAGTATGTGAGATGAGCACAGCTGTTCAATAATTTGAACATTCTTTGGCATTTCCTTTCTTTGGGATTGGAATGAAAACTGACCTTTTCCAGTCTTGTGGCTATCGTGGACAACTCAACAAACAAAAATGTTGTCAAGTTTTCCAAAATTGGGAGCATATTGAGTGCAGCACTTTAATAACACCATCTTTTAGGATTTTAAATAGCTCAGCTGGAATTTCATCATCTCTACTAGCTTTGTTTGTAGTAATGCTTCCTAAGGCCCACTCAACTTCACACTGCAGGATTCTAGCTCTAGGTGAATGACCTCACCATTGTGGTTATTTGGGTCATTAAGACCTTTTTTTATATTGTTTTTCTGTGTATTCTTGCCATGTCTTCTTAATCTCTTCTGCTTCTATTAGGTCATTTCTATCCTTTATTGTGCCCATCTTTGCATGAAGTGTTCATTTAGTATCTCTAATTCTCTTGATATCTTTACTCTTTCCCATTCTTTTGTTTTCTTCTTTCTTTTCATTGTTCACTTAAGAAAGCTTTCCTTTCTCTCCTTGCTATTCTGTGGAACTCTACCTTCAGTTGGTTATATCTTTTTGTCCTCTGCTTTTCATTTCTCTTCTTTTCTCAGCTATTTGTAAGGCCTCCTCAGGCAACCATTTGGCTTCTTGCATTTATTTTTCTTGAGATGGTTTTGGTCACTGCCTCCTGTACAATGTTGTGAACCTCTGTCCATAGTTCTTCAGGCACTCTGTCTATGAGATCTAATCCCTTGAATCTATTTGTCACTTTCACTGTATAATCATAAAAGATTTGATTTGGGTCATACCTGAATGGCAACCCATTCCAGTATTCTTGCCTGGAGAATCCCATGGATGGAGGAGCTTGGTGGGCTACAGTCCACGGGTCGCAAAGAGTTGGACACGACTGAGCAACTTCACTTTCACTTGAATGACTTAGTGGTTTTCCCTTACTTTCTTTGAACCTAGGTCTCCTAGGGAGTTTTGTTTGTTTGTTTGTTTTGTTTTTAATCATCTGAGTCACCAGGGGAGACTTTAAGAGGTGGGGAGTGAAGAGAGGCAGGTCGTACAGGAGTGGTAAAGTATTAGTCACTCTGTTATATGACTCTTTGTTACGCTATGGACTATAGCTTGTCAGGCACCTCTATCCAAGTAATTCTCCAGGCAAGAATACTGAAGTGGGTAACCATTCCCTTCCCTAGGGGATCTTCCCAACTCAGGGATCAAACCTGGGTCTTCTACATGGCAGGCAGAATTTTCTCCATCTGAGCCACCAAGGAAGCTCAATGTTCAACTGAGGACAAATAAAATTTTCCACTTCTTAGATTACTTTTTTCATTGACACAACTTTATGAGTCCTGATGATACTCTTCTAGGACAGGGTTTCCTAAAGAAAAGAAAAAAGGTGAAATCATTCAGTCGTGTCTGTTTGTGACCACATAGACTGTAGCCTACCAGGTTCCTCTGTCATGGGATTTCCCAGGCAAGAGTAATGGAGTGGGTTGTCATTTCCTTTTCCAAGGGATCTTCCAGACCCAAGGATTGAACCTGAGTCTCCTACATCACAGGCAGAGCCTTTACAATCTGATCCACCAGGGAAGCCCTGGGTTTGCTAACCTTGGTGCAGTTGACATGTAGTTCAGCTCAATTTTTTGTTTTGGGGTAATTTTCTGCATTGTAGAAGGTTTAGCAACATTCCTCTTTCCTAAACATTGAATGTCAGTAGCTCTTTCTTGTTTTGGCAATAAAAAATATATTCAGGTATCACAAAATATCTCCTGGATGTGAAAGGAACAGCACATCACCTCAGTTGTTAAACATTGTTGTATAGTTTTATACAGCAGGAAAACAAACAAACAAACAGTTTTTAATGTATAAGAATTGGTAGTTTTATGACCTAATCCAAATGTGCAGAATAAATTGCTTATAAAAGGGAATCATTTTTCAATAGAAATCAACCAGATCAAAGAGATGGGGAAGGACACTCCAAGATAGTTTGTAGAAAAATCACAGAAGCCTGTGAGATATGGTGAGGCTGTATATCAATAAACATTTATCACATATAAATCAGTTCATGAGCAGAAATGATGGTTAATATAAAGGATTGAATATTACTTGTGAAGTTAGTATTTTAAACCATGATTTTTCATTTTGGGGTTGAAGAATAGGTTTCTGTGGAAGGTAAAAATATATCATTTGCTGGGTTAATTAATGCCTTGAAAAATGTGGAAACTAAGTGTAAAGGGATCTAGTCACAAACACACTTGTGACAGTGCATAAGTATATCATAAAATAACGTGGTACAGCAAAAGAATAATAAGAATGGAAAATATGCGAAACTCATTGTCTCATGTAGAAGAAATTAGAGGAGTTGAGGTTAAAAGTGTGTGGTTTGAGATTTACAGCAGTGAATGACAAAAGACAGGCTGAAAGACACTCTGTGTGTTTAGAAAGAGAGTAAAGCTATCTTAAACTCTTGAAATTCATAAGCCTGGGTAAATATACCTGCCATCTTATAGCATAAAATCTGAATTATTAGTATTTCTTACAACTCCAATTTTAAATCAACTCAAGCCCCAGGATCTAAAAGACTTAAGGAATCCAAGACTCTAATCCCATACTCTCTACAATCTCAGGAATATTTCCTCTTGAAAGTCTCCACTGATCTCATTCATCCACTGATTTCTGTCTCAAGTACTCCAGTGAATACAGAGGACTCTTTGTTTTCTGAAATAGCTTATCATGTTTTAGGAAAGCTCCAGATGACAAATAGGTATTCTTTAAAATGAACCTTAAATTTCTTCTTTTAAAAAATTTTAAAGTCTCAAATATATACTCCAGTGATACACATTAGCCATGGATCACGGCTGTCAATTGTCAAGGATCTGAAGCCACTCAATGGAATTTAAATCCCGGATGGTCCTACTAGCTTTGCCTGCCCTGTACTCAGTTATGAAATTTTACATTGTCTCATTTTCTTTATTATAAAGAAATATCATGGATAGAAACAAATTATGATGTGATTGTATTATGTGATATAATCCATCTAAATATTTGGAAGGAATCATAAAGTGCATTGATCTGTCAAAAAATGCCAGCTCTTAATAAATAAATGCACATTTATCTTTTTCTCACAAATATCTTGAGATATTAAATGAGTCCTTTATGTGAAAGAGCACTTCTACAGAATTACTTGATGGGTATCTTTTTTCCTGCATCTGTTCCAGTCTGAGCATGTGTAATTTCCAGATCTTTTAACAAACAGGCTTTCCATTCATCTATCAACACAGATATTCTCCAAAAATCTTTCTTTTTTCAAACTTGCTTTACAACTTGTCCCCAAGTGTAGTGTTAACTGATTCAAAAATGCTGTGAAAAGCATGGGACACATCTCCCTAGTGACTGAACACTCAACTGCTATAAGACTGTATTTTTTTTTCATCCTGGAATTATATTGGATCACATGGCATACACATTCTTTTTGAAACCAACCCTGCAGTTTCCCATACTCAGTGCAGAATCTCTATCCCAGTGACTTACCAGGAATCATCTGTGATAATACACAGAGAAACCATAAAGGAGAAAGTGTTCTGACGTTTCAGATAGTGAAGGGTGAATGCTTTATACCATAGGATGCGCCTGGGGACTGGCTTTCGCAAATCTCTAGTACGTGCTAAATTTCACTGGGGACAAGGATGGAAAAGAAAGCACACTATCATTCAGAACATACAAGATTTTTTCTCTAATAGTTGGGTTAGTATCTAAAAATAATTTTCAAACCTTGGTTTCATTTTAGGACTTGGAACCAAAATGAGCCTCTTTTTAAAAATTCCCAAGAGAAGACAGTGCTGAAAACCAGACAAAACAAATCAGTTTAACTTAGTTACAAAAATAATGGGACAAAAATGGTAAATAAAAACAGCTGGAGATATTCAGACTAGCCAGCATAGACATACTGACAGAGAAATAAAATAATATGTTTTTAATCTAATTCTATATTTCTTATTTAAGGTCACTGACTTATTTAGGGTCCTGATAGGTGCTGACTTTGGAACATTCACCTCAGAGCCTTCTGAGCGTCTTTCATGCAAGAACTGATTACACAAATCTTTCCAGTATCCAAATTATCTCTCTCCAAGTTGTTTCAATCATATTCAGAATTATTATGAAGGGATTGTATATATTTTCACAAATTGATATCAATTTGGCTCAGAGGATAAAGCATCTGCCTGCAATGCAGAAGACCCAGGTTCAATTCCTGGGTTAGGAAGATCCCTTGGGGAAGGCAGTGGCAACCCACTCCAGTATTCTTGCCTGGAGAAGCCCATGGACAGAGGAGCCTGGCAAGCTACAGTCCACGGGGTCGCAAAGAGTCGGACAAGACGGAGCGACTTCACTTTCACTTTTCCCAACCTGAAGCTGTTATTTATGACAGGTATTTACCAGGTTGAAACAAGACTTTGTGCCTTCCAATAGGTTTAAGCTTTAATATTATGAAAGGAATAAATTTTGATTCTTTGAAGAGTACAAGAGAGAGGCTAACAACCCTGGATTACCTGATGACCTTACTTGAAGTCACACTGGTTTTGTCCTGTGTCATTGGATCAGGCCCCATTCAGTAGTCCTGTTCCTTTTGAGTTAAGACTCTCTGACCACATCGTCATATTAAACTGCCATAAACTTATCATCCTCCTAGAGAAAGCAATGGTATAGGATCGAGGGCAGTTATATGAAGGAACCCAGCTCAGCCAGAGTCAGGGTGTGTGTACATCTTTGTATCTGGACACTCAGTGATTCATATCAGCAGAGTGAAATCAGCCATAGCTGAGGATTTGTACCAGAACAAAAAATAAAACACAAAACCAGTGCACATCATCAAATAAAAAGAAATAAATTTAAATGAAATCTGGGAAATATAAATGTAAAGGATCTAGACATGCTTATACTTTTTGTGGAATTTTCTGAATAAAGATGGACATCCTTACCATGCAGAGAGAGAAGGGGACTATGGATAAGATGGCCAGATATCTGCTTCCTGGTGCAAGAGTACACTCAGGTACCTCATGCAATAGAATATCATTCAAGTACGAAAGTAAATGAAATTCTTATTTATGCTACAACTCAAATGAATCTTGAGAACATTATTCTAAGTCAAAGAAACCAGACTCAAAGGCCAAATATTGTTTCATTTCATTTACATAAGATGTCCAGAGATGAGAAATCACAGACACAGAACATCAATTAATGTGTGCCATGAAATGGGGTTGGAGAATGGGGAGTGGCTGCTAAGGGGGATGGAGTATCTTTATTAAATGTACTGGAATTTGATAGTAGTGATGATTGCACAGGTTTTTGGATATGTCAAAAACCAGAGATTAATACTCTCTCTAGAATGTGCTATATGGTATGAAAATTATATCTAAATAAATAAAAAAACTTACTTAGTATGGTATACGCAGACCATACAGGAAAACAATATTAGATATATGCTTTTAAATTTAGGATATATCAAATAAATGTGGTGACGTGATTTTGTGACTGACAACGCAGCTTAACTCAAGTGTAATTGTTAAATATTCACTCTGCGGAGAAAGTTTATATGGGAATTCTGGCTTTTTATTCAATTTTCTGTAAACCTTAAACTCTATAAAAAGAAAGGAAATTAATTGAAACTTATTTAATAGTAGAAAAAAATTATCATTCCACAAATAGGAAAACATTAAATGATTAAGTTATTTCAGTTTGGAACAACTCTTCCTCCATATGTCTTCACTAGGAAACCATTTAAATTATTCTATTGTGAGAATCAATGTTCATTATGAAAAGTTTGGTAGAATTTTTGTGCATTTATTTTCTAAATCCTTCATGTAATATACATTTATTCATATTTAAATTTTAATATGTATGTGTAAGTCAGGAGTATACAAATAGATTACACATGTGACCTATATGAAAAAAGAAGTCATACACAGAAGAAATGTGAAGAGGTGCTGTGATGCATGCTATGAGTGCTATTAGGAGATGTAGAGAAAAAAAATTATGAAAATGGCTAAATTTCCTAGAGGAAACATTTAACTAAATTCTAAATGTAGGATAGAAGTCAGCTAGGTAAAAAATACGTGTTTGGATACAAAATATCATGAATAAGATACAGATGCATCAAGTACTTTATGTTGAAAATATAACGGTGTTTAAATGAAAACTGCCAGCAAATGAAAGATGAAAAACGTAGTATTTTATTTTTCATAAGATCATACGTAAGACTAAAAAAAAAGAATAGATAGAGACTAATGGAGAGAAGATAAATTATTTGAGGATACTTTAGAGATAAATACTAAGATCAGATGATTGGTTAGGTGTACAATGTGGAATTGTGGCCAGCATCAAAGGTAAATGATGCTTCTGGATTGGTTGACTGAGTGAATAATGGCAGCCATTTCTAAATTGAGATATTTAAAGAACAGTGCTTGATACAAACACATCTTACATTGATGTACAGAATTTGTCAAGAGTATTGTAAGATGCTTCTTTATACAATTTACCCAGATTTATATATATTTTTACATTTTGCACAATTTTGCTTTACCACTGAACAATTCAATAGATATATGGATAGATAGATGATAGTTAGATAATTTTTATGAAGTGTTTATGAGGAAGGAAAGTTATGACCAATCTAGATAGCATATTCAAAAGCAGAGACATTACTTTGCCGACTAAGGTCTGTCTAGTCAAGGCTATGGTTTTTCCAGTGGTCATGCAAGGGTGTGAGAGTTGGACTGTGAAGAAGGCTGAGGGCCAAAGAATTGATGCTTTTGAACTGTGGTGTTGGAGAAGACTCTTGAGAGTCCCTTGGACTGCAGGGAGATCCAACCAGTCCATTCTAAAGGAGATCAGCCCTGGGATTTCTTTGGAAGGAATGATGCTAAAGCTAAAACTCCAGTACTTTGGCCACCTCATGCGAAGAGTTGACTCATTGGAAAAGACCCTGATGCTGGGAGGGATTGAGAGTAGGAGGAAAAGGGGATGACAGAGGATGAGATGGCTGGATGGCATCACCGACTCGAAGAACATGAGTTTGAGTGAACTCCGAGAGTTGGTGATGGACAGGGAGGTTTGGCATGCTGCAATTCATGGGGCTGCAAAGAGTCGGACATGACTGAGCGACTGAACTGAACTGAACTGATGAGTAAATTTGAGACATAGTATTCCTTTGCTCCTAAATATTTAAGTATGCTTCCCTAAGAAAAGGATAGTCTACTGCCTAACTGTAGTATTATAGACAGTATCAGGACACTTAGCACTGAAGTAATATTATAACCTAAGTATTAGCCCATATCCGAGGTTAAAAATAGTCCAAAGACCTATATGTATATTTTTCTTGCCCAAAATTCAATTCAGGATTATATAATGCATTGTATATTCATGTTTCCTTAGACTTCTTAAATCTATAGCAATTCCTCAGACTTTTTGCTTTGTCCTTTGTTTTGTTTCATTTTTGAGGATTCACTTACTTTGTATTTTAAGCTTTATACTAAAGTCTAATATAAGTACAGAAGTTATACTTTCTACAGCTTAAGTGATTTTTTGCAAAGGAGACATAAATGTGTAACAACCCAACTGAGGTTTAAAGCATTATTTGCACCAAGAAGTTCCTTCCTGAATTGGTCATTACATCACCATTTTTGCAAGGAAAGGAAAGGATCTATGTTCACTATTTACTCTTTTATGTTTCTTAATTTCTTTACCCAGATACAGTACATGAATCTATGTCACATAGCTGTTATGCCAGATTATGAAAACTGACTTATGACAGCAAATTAAAAACAGTAAAAATTAAATAGAAAACTAAAGAATTTCAATAACATGGATTTTTGTAGTTTTATTTTGTTTGAAATTTTGTTACCACACACAGATAGAAAAGCTCGGTTGCATTATTCATAGTAAATTTTATGAACAGAATATTTTTACCATATGAGTAAGAATGTGCTTAGTCTTTGCACCAAGTAGATTGAGAAATGGAGGGAACACCAAGTAAATGCTAGAAATGAGGATGTGGATGTAAGGTGAGATGTGAGAACCAAACCTATGTCAAAAAGGAGAAGAAGCAGGGAGGTAGAGTTGGAGGAAGACGCCAATATGAGCGATGTAAGTACTGAATGCTTTCAACCTTGCCTCCTTCTGGGTCAAAAGAAAAAGCTGTGATAAATATACACAGGACAATGTAATGAGTATAAGGCCAAACCCTGCACAGTGAAGTTCAGTTCATTCACTCAGTCATGTCTGACTCTTTGCAACCCCATAAACTGCAGCATGCCAGGCTTCCCTCACCAGCTCCTAGAGTTTACCCAAACTCATGTCCATTGAGTAGGTGATGCCATCCAACCATCTCATCCTCTGTTGTCCCCTTCTCCTTCTGCCTTCAATCTTTCCCAAATCAGGGTCTTTTCAAATGTGTCAGCTCTTCGCATCAGGTGGCCATAGTATTGGAGTTTCAGCTTCAATATCAGTCCTCCCAATGAACACTCAGGACTGATTTCCTTTATGATGGACTGGTTGGATCACATTGCCATCCAAGTGACTCTCAAGAGTCTTCTCCAACACCACAGTTCAAAAGCATCAATACTTTGGCCCTCAGCTTTCTTTAGAGTCTGACTCTCACATCCATGCATGACCATTGGAAAAACCATAGCCTTGACTAGATGGACCTTTGTTGGTAAAGTAATGTCTCTGCTTTTGAATATGCTGTCTGGATTGGTCATAACTTTCCTTCCAAGGAGTAAGTGTCTTTTAATTTCATGGCTGAAATCACCATCTGCAGTGATTTGGAAGGCCAAAAAAATAAAGTTTGACACTGTTTCCACTGTTTCCCCATCTATGCCATAGAGTGATGGGACCAGATACCATGATGTTAGTTTTCTGAATGTTGAGCTTTAAGCCAACTTTTTTCACTCTCCTCTTTCACTTTCATCAAGAAGCTCTTTAGTTTTTCACTTTCTGCCGTAAGGGTGATGTCATCTGCATATCTGAGGTTTTTGATATTTCTCCCAGCAATCTTTATTCCAGCTTGTGCTTCCTCCAGCCCATCATGTCTCATGATGTACTCTGCATATAAGTTAAATAAGCACGGTGACAATATACAGCCTTGATGTAATCCTTTTCCTATTTGGAATCAGTCTGTTGTTCTGTCCAGTTATTCCTATCTCTTTCAGAATTTTCCACAGTTTATTGTGATCCACACAGTCAAAGGCTTTGGCATGGTCAATAAAGCAGAAATAGATGTTTTTCTGGAACTCTCTTGCAACAGTGAAAGCCACAAACCATAGATTCTGCTGACCCAGACATCTCCTGCAATCAGTTTCACAATGGACATATGCTCACATTAGATGGAGAAGATGACTCTTGTATAATAAAATTATAACTAGAACTTTATCAATATTAAGCACCAGAATCTTTTAGGTGGTGCTAGTGCTAAAGAACCTGCCTGCCAATATAGGAGATGTAAGAGAAGCAGGTTCAATTCCTTGGTTGGGAAGATCCCCTGGAGAAGGACATGGCAACCCACTTCAGTACTCTTGCCTGGAGAATCCCATGGACAGAGGAGCCTAGCAGGCTACAGTCCATAGGGTCTCAGAGATGGACACAACTGAAGCGACGTAGCATACATGCAGACACAAGAATGGTAGCCCTGAGTGGTACCAGAGCCTTGATTTGGGGTAACTAAAGGATGGGTGAAGATGGCAATATGTCTCAGTGGATGGTGATTTAGTGGTCCAGGGCCATGGCAAGCAGGGTGTCCACCTCTATGCACTGTAATGTGTGAATAAGCCACTTTTGAGGCAATCAGGAATCAAAATAAATCTGTTACACGAAACCAGAATAGTCCAAGCATCTTGGGCACAATGCTGGTATGAAGGACAATATCTGTGACTCCTAGCATGCCTAGGAAAATATTTATGGCCTCATGGAATCTGTGTTCTGATTTGATAATGATAAATAGCAGGAAATTTCTAATCATAGGAATGAGATACATGACACAGAATGGACTCCCAATCAAACACTGCACAGACTCTAGGCCTGGATCCCTATTAGGGTCAACACAGAAGACAGAAAGACTGTGATGTTGGAAATGGACATAGTGTCCTTGGGTCTTCTGATCCAAACAAATGTTTCTCAGTTAAAGCTACTACTTCCCTTTCTACCTTTTCTTTTCACCCAAAGTCAACATATTGAGTCTTTCTGATTTTATGGAAATCTGAGATCATATCATCCATCTCATTTACACATCTAAAGTATGAAAGAAAGATCCAAAGATATACATCATTCTTTTTTTAATATAAATTTATTTATTTTAATTGGAGGTTAATTAGTTTACAGTATTGTATTTGTTTTGCCATACATCAACATGAATGTGCCACAGGTATACACATGGTCCCCATCCTGAACCCCTCTCCCTCCCCGTACCATCCCTCTGGGTCGTCTCAGACCCAGAAATCCCACTGCTGGACATACACACCGAGGAAACCAGAATTGAAAGAGACATGTGCACCCCAATGTTCATTGCAGCACTGTTTATAATAGCCGGGACATGGAAGCAACCTAGATGTCCATCAGCAGATGAATGGATAAGAAAACTGTGTTACATATACACAATGGAGTATTACTCAGCCATTAAAAAGAATACATTTGAATCAGTTCTAATGAGGTGGATGAAACTGGAGCCAATTATACAGAGTGAAGTAAGCCAGAAAGAAAAACATCACTCTTTTTATGAAAGATATCACATAAGTAGAAATCCACAGTTCTTGTACCACAGTAAAATCTTTCATACAATATTTTAAAACCAGCAAAATAACTAAGGTAGAAAATAAACCTCTGACTTGACTGTTTGAACCAAAAAAATAGACATTAATTTTTCTTGAAAATGTTATTTTCTGATGAATTTCTCCACATTCTACTTAATTGCTTTGCTATTGTTTTTTGTCAAATGTTTCTAAATCAGAAAGAGTTGGTTTGGACCAGCAAATACTCAGATTCTGACCAATATATGAGAGGGAACAGTTTCCTATGAAAGAGAATAGAGATACAAGTACTTGTGACCCAAAGCTTTATATATATGTGTATATATATATATATATATATATATATATATATATCCATCTATCAATCTATACTATCTGTCCCTATGTAAGATAAAATATTCTTCAGGAGAATGTGAAGGAAGAGTTTAAGAAAAGGTCATTGAAATCCATAAAGATTTATTGAATTTGGGCTAAAGTTCATTGCTACAGTTTACATTTCTAGTAAACCTATATTTTTGCCTATAATTGTAAAAGTCTAAATGCTTAATATTTTTGCCCTTACATTAGATTAAAAAATTCTTTAATAACTGTAATGTATATTACAGATACCTAGAGGGAGCAATCTCCAAGGAAGCAAGAGAAGCATCAGGAGTCATGTATAGCAGTAAGAAGACTCATTCTTAAACATGTGTAAATATGCAGGACAACAAAAGAGACACAGATGTGTAGAGTGGACTTTTGGACTCTGAGGGAGAGGGAGAGGGAGAGGGTGGGATGATTTGGGAGAATAGCATTGAAATATGTATACTATCATGTAAGAAACGAATCGCCAGTCTATGTTCGATGCAGGATGCAGGATGCTTGGGGCTGGTGTATGGGGATGATCCGGAGGGATGATGTGGGGTGGGAGGTGGGAGGGGGGTTCATGTCTGGGAGTTTGTGTACACCCGTGGCAGATTCATGTCAATGTATGCCAAAACCAATAGAGTACTGTAAAGTAAAAACAAACAAACAAACAAAAAAACTAACCATGTGTAAATATGTAACTTGACTGGAATAGAGCCTTGTTTTGTGGGTTTAAACAGTTCAAAGTTACCAATACTATAAGATCTGGATAATTTAGGCTTATCAGTTCCTAATGAAATAGATAATCTGGAATACTTGTGTCATTCTTGTGAACCTACACATAAAGAATTAATAGAAAATGAAGAAATGCAAGGATACGTTCCTTAAAAGGAGTTAAACATAGAATAGAAATAGAAGACAGAGGATTGACATTGGGACATTGGAGTTAATTGACAGACACAACCAAGAAATTGAGGAATTTTTTATCATTTCTCAATTCACTGAGAACTAATTTTTATGAAAACCTGGGTCATGAATTGTATTAATTTTTTTCCTGATCAAAAGCATTTCTTGTTAAATGTTATATAATTTCAATCAAATAATCCTCAAAACCATACATTGGAGAATTGTTTATAATTCTGAGAAAATAAAGTTAGCTTATTTCTTTCTTTCATAGACTCTCCAATAAAGTTGCTTTATGTCAGTAATCTCATGAAAAGCTAACCCTGCAATGAATAGTCAATAAATCGGGCAGCAATGCAGGAAGCAGTGGTGATTCATGCTGCTAAAATGCAAGTAAAAGAATAAAAGGTAAATTTAATGTAGTATTTGAACATGATCTGACAAGTACAGAGAGAGGAATAGCAGGTGGGAATATGTAAGTGAATACAAGGATGAGGGCATGGGGTGATTATTATTGAAAAAATGGTAATGAAAACCTATGAAGATAAATTTGGGAGTAAAGAGACTTACCAACTGTTGGGAACTGGTTCTGCTCTAACTAGATACATGAAGACTACTGTCATTTTCATATCACTGTCACCCATGGCTTGGAACTCCTCAGCTTGTCTTATTCCTTTGCATAATGTGTTCTAAAATACCTCTTCCTTTTACCTGTACCTCTGTAACTGCACATAGTCAACATCAGAAACTTTAATTATATGGTGCTGGGCCATCTGCCATGGGTGCCCATCTCTGAGATAAACTTTTATGCTTTTCTTTTTTATCTGCAATACAGAAATCCCTCATCTTTTGCAAGTCTGTCTGAGATAATGTTTTTGCATTTATTCTCCAGTAAAACTCACAACAAGATCTGTGTTATTCTGGGCTATAGCATCAATTTATTCAGCCTGAATTGAAACAAAAAGTTGCTAGCTACTGATTTAAATGTTTTCTAATGGAATTGTGAAGAAGGAGGAGTTATAAACACAAAATGAGGCATTTATTACCCACTAGCTAATGACACAGGGTTTTAATCATGCCTCTTTAGATTATCTGTGCCTCTGTTCAGTCCAGTCACTCAGTCATGTCTGACTCTTTGCAACCCCATGAATTGCAGCACGCCAGGCCTCCCTGTTCATCACCAACTTCCGGAGTTCACTCAAACTCATGTCCATCAAGTCGGTGATGCCATCCAGCCATCTCATCCTCGGTTGTCCCCTTATCCTCCTGCCCCCAATCCCTCCCAGCATTAGAATCTTTTCCAATGAGTCAACTCTTCACGTGAGGTGGCCAAAATATTGGAGTTTCAGTTTTAGCATCAGTCCTTCCAAAGAACACCCAGGACTGATCCCTTTAGAATGGACTGGTTGAATCTCCTTGCAGTCCAAGGGACTCTCAAGAGTCTTCTCCAAAATCACACTTCAAAAGCATCAATTATTTGGTGTTCAGCTTTCTTCACAGTCCAACTTTCACATCCATACATGACTACTGGAAAAGCCATAGCCTTGACTAGATGGACCTTTGTTGGCAAAGTACTGTCTCTGTTATTGAATATGCTATCTAGGTTGGTCATAACTTTCCTTCCAAGGAGTAAGCGTCTTTTAATTTCATGGTTGCAATCACCATCTGCAGTGATTTTGGAGCCCCAAAAAATAAAGTTTGACATTGTTTCCACTGTTTCCCCATCTATTCCCCATGAAGTGATGGGACCAGATGCAGTATCCCTGAAATCATTGCTACGACTTTCAGATAATTCTTTACCATTCTCCACCTCCACACCTCATACAGGCTAAGTACAGAGATTTATTTTCAATAGGCTGAGGTTTTTTTATTAATTCATTTTAATTGGAGGCTAATTACTTTACAATATGGTGGTTTTTGTCATACATTAACATGAATCAGCCATGGATATATACACGTGTCCCACTGTCCTGAAGCCCCCTCCCACCTCCCTCTTCACCCCATCCCTTCCGGAGCACCATAGGCTGAATTTATTTTCTGTTGTTCTCATTGACAAATAAGTATAAAGTCTATTTACATGCAAACATGTTCTATGCTAATGAATTATATTTAAATAGAATTCCTTCTGTGTGACCCTTCCTTTTAATGAGGCAATTTTGATATGAATTTTATGTTCCATTCACTAATGAAAGTGGCATATTGAACTCTCCTACTATTTTTGTGTGGCTGTTTATATCTCCCTTCAGTTATATTAATGCTTGCTTCACATATTTGGGGTCTCTAATATTTACAATGTATTTTCATAGTGAATTCTCCCTTTTAATATTACATGATGTCTTTGCTTTTAAGTCACTTTTTTTTTTTTTTTTGCCATGCGCTGCAACTTACAAGATCTTAATTCTCTGCATGCATGCTTAGTTGTTCAGTCTTGTCTGACTCTTTGCTACCCCATGGAATATAGCTCATGGACTAGAGACTAACCCCATGGACTTTAGATTACAGGCTCCTCTGTCCTTGGAATTTTCCAAGCAAGAATCCTGGAGCCAGGTTGCCCTTTCCTCCTGTGGGGATCTTCCCAACCCAGGGATCAAACCCACATCTCCTGTGTCTCCTGCATTGGCTGGGGATTCTTTACCACTGAGCCACCTGGGAAGTGCTTAGTTCCCGGACCAGGGAAAAAATCCCTGGCCCAAGGCAATGAAAGAGCTAAGTCCTATCCAGTAGATGTACAGGGAACTCCTGCTGACAATTTTAGCTAAAAGCTTATTTTGTCTGATAAAAGCATCCCCATACCTGCCTTTTGTTTGCCATTGTCATGAAATTTCTTCTGTGCATTTACTTTCAGCCTCTAGGGATTGGGGGTGGGAGGAGAAGGGGACGACCGAGGATGAGATGGCTGGATGGCATCATGGACTCGATGAGTGAACTCCGGGAGATGGTGATGGACAGGGAGGCCTGGTGTGCTGCGATTCATGGAGTCGCAAAGAGTCGGACACGACTGAGCGACTGAACTGAATTGACTCTCTTATAGATAGCATATAGTTAGATTTAGTTTTTATTTAGTCATATATCTTTTACATATATCTGATTATCCATTAACAGGTTTTGTATTCCTTCTCTCACTGTATTTTTTTTTTTCACGTTTTGGTTCATGATTTATATTTACAGAGCTTTTTAAAGCCAAATACTTTGTGGGTCTAATTTATTTCTGCATTATTCAACAAGATATCATTCCAAAATTTCTTTTACCTCCATATCTTTAATAGAGTGCTCTGTTTGCTTTATTGTAGTAAAGTATTTCCTTGGTTTTTTCTTTCTTGAACTGTGCATCAGTCCAAAATTAGAAACGAGATGTCCTTCCCTGTGTACTTGGCTCTTCTTAAAAACTCTCATGAGTCCTCAGTGTTAAAGATTGGTTGAAGACAATTTAAACATGATCCCTCCCAGTGCAGCATCCTGGGAGAACATGAAGGTGCATGGGCAGAGGAATGGCAAAGAGTGTAGAAAGGTCTGAAGTCTTTTTTTGGAAGTCAGTTTCTCCCATGACAGGTTTGATTCTAGCTCATATTTTAAGATGATATATTAATTCATTCAGGGCATTATCATTGTTTACATTGATAATATTGGATTAAAGTCTCTATAATGCTGATTTTCTGTAAGATAATGTTATATGTTATCTTAAAGCCTTCAGATTAATTGATCTTGAATATATTGATAAAAAATAGGGAAATGTTAAATTGTTCATTATGCAATGCCATTTTTATTGAAGTTTTAAGAAGTCTCAGGTATTATCCTTGTTCATACAAGTGTAAATAAGACAAAGTTACTATCCTCTACATACTTGCGGTAGATGATTTTTAAGCATTGGAATTTATTTGTCTCTATTTTTAATTCTAAAACTTAAACCTTCAAATTTGGATAAAACTCAAATTTGTGTTAAAGTATTAAAATGCCTCTTGAAGGGTGTGCTCTTTTTAAGTCCTATGATAATTTTGTTTCCTAAAAACATTTTATCTGTGAATACTTATTTTTATAAATCTTTTTTGTGCTATCTTTCTTACACCACTAATTCCATGTTTACAGAATTTAGTTTACATCCTATAGGTTTTGTGTTGTTGTCATTGGTATTAATGATTTTACATTATTTTTATATCCATATTTCAGAAAAAAAGTAGACAAAAATAGATGTCATTAAAATTTTCAAAATATAGATTCACAAGGAGATATCAGAAAATGACGCACGGCCAGAATTACAGCTAAGAGTTGGATTAACAGTTTGAAGAAAGAATGTTTGACATGATCCTTAGAAGTTATCTGGGATCAACTGCTGTTTTCTACAATTTACTTATCTGTGCAGGTCTAAGTGTTAGTCAAGAGAAAGCTCTAGGTTGTAAATGTTAATGTTTAGTCGCTTGCTCAGTCATGTCTGACTCTTTGCGACTCCGTGGACTGTAGCCCACCAGGCTCCTCCATCCATGGGATTCTCCAGCCAAGAATACTGGAGTGGGTTGCCATTTCCTTCTCCAAGGGATCTTCCCAACCCAGGGATCGAACCCAGGTCTCCCTCATTGCAGGCAAACTCTTTAACTGCTAAGCCACCAGGGAAGCCTCCAGGTTGTAAAGGACAGGGCAAAAACAATAATGGAAACAATTGGAAACCACAATATAAGAGTTTCTTCGAGTAGTAAACCAAAGTTCTTAAGTATTGGATGATTCATTAATTGTCTCCTTCCATTATGAGTATGAGATTTAAAATATTTTTTCAGATGTAGAAATGTGTAGAAGACCTAGCTTTTAGCATATTGATGTTGCTACTTTGAACTAACCTAAATTTTATTTAGAAAGATCCACTAATGATTAAGATGTTTGGAGCATACAAATATTGTTAGCACATGGTCACGGATTTGTTTGGTCTTCACTCCATAGACGATTGGGTTGAGAAAAGGTGGGACTAACAGGTAAAGGTTAGATAAAAGGATATGGACGTGTGGTGGCGTGTGAGAACCAAACCTGTGTGTGAAGAAAGAGAAGAAGCCAAGGAGGTAGAACTGCAGGNCGGATTTGTTTGGTCTTCACTCCATAGACGATTGGGTTGAGAAAAGGTGGGACTAACAGGTAAAGGTTAGATAAAAGGATATGGACGTGTGGTGGCGTGTGAGAACCAAACCTGTGTGTGAAGAAAGAGAAGAAGCCAAGGAGGTAGAACTGCAGGAAGACACAAATATGAGCGATGCATGTGTTAAAGGCTTTCAATCTTGCCTCCTTCTGGGGCAGTTGAAAGACGGTGATAAAGATTTGAATGTAGGACAAGGTGATAAAGATTATGTCAAATCCTAAGATAGTGAAGGCAACAAATAGACCATAGATCTTGTTGATCCGTATATCTTCAATAGCCAGCTTCACAATGGCCATGTGCTCACAGTAAGAGTGGGAGACAACTGTGGTTCGGTAGAATTTGAGACGATATTTGATTAGTACCAGGCATGGTGCGCCAAGTATGGCAGCCCTGAGTGTCACCCCAACCCCAATGTGAGTCAAGAGTTTTTGGGAGAAGATGCTGGCATGTCTCAAGGGATTACAGATGGCCACATAGCGATCTAGGGCCATTGCCAATAGGACACCTGATTCAATTCCCTGGAATGAGTGAAGAAACCACATTTGTAGAAGACAGGCTTCAAAAGAAATCTCTGTCAAATGAAACCAGAAGATGCCTAACATTTTGGGGAGAATACAAGTGCTAAGTGCAATGTCTGTGGCCCCCAACATGGCCAGAANAGGACACCTGATTCAATTCCCTGGAATGAGTGAAGAAACCACATTTGTAGAAGACAGGCTTCAAAAGAAATCTCTGTCAAATGAAACCAGAAGATGCCTAACATTTTGGGGAGAATACAAGTGCTAAGTGCAATGTCTGTGGCCCCCAACATGGCCAGAAAAATGTACATAGGACTATGGAGGCTGTTTTCATATTTGATTATCACCAAAATTAGAGTATTCCCAATTACTGCCATAAAGTACATGACAAAGAATGGAATCCCAATCCAGCATTGCACTGACTCCAGGCCAGGAATCCCGATGAGTGTTAATACAGAGGGCATGAAGACTGAGCCGTTGGGTCCAAGCATCGCGATTTGGTCAGCAGAATCAAGTAAGGATATTGCTGTTTCATCTCCTATTCCCTGTTAAGTCTCAAAAATAAAAATAAGGATAAATTATTTAAGTAAAACATACTTTAGTTCGATTAGGAGGATACCAGTTTATCGGTCCCAATGGCTCCTCTCTAATTTTCCATCTATTTTCCCAATGTCTTTCAATGATCAGTTATGAGATTCTGTTTCTTCATGCCTTTATCATTTTCAATGAGAAAAATTAAGTGGACTGGATAACTTCTTTCTAGTCCTTGACTATTGGAACACATAAATTCCCTTTAGCTTGTGTTTGCTAATCAGCCTCAGTGGTGTCTTTATGACCCACCAATTCAAATTGAGGCAACAATTCATTTAATTCAGAGTAAAGAATCTCAAGAACTAAACTGTACCTAGATTAGACATGAAGGATATGTACCAGTGGTAAATCATTCTGCTTGATTATAATCAGAAAACAAGTTTAATGAGAATATTTTTCATTTTGAAACTCACTTTTTTTTTCCTAGGTTAGTCTCTTCATGATTGGATCCCTCTACAATAGACTCTCAGACTGCTTTAAATCTAATTTTTCAAATTTTCAGTATTTTCCCAAAGACAAGCTCTACATCTTTACCTTCCGTTCCTTAAACTTTGATAAGATAAATCCATTATTTTTATTTTATTTTTGATTTTTAAAAAGCTTTTTATTTTGTATTGTGATATAGCCAATTAACAAATAATGCTTTGATAGTCTCAGGTGAACAGTGAAGGGACTCAGCCATACAGATACATTTATCCATTCTCCCTCAAACTCTCCTCCCATCCAGGCTGTCACATAACATTGAACAGAATTCCATCCACAAAACATTGAACAAGTTCCATGTGGTGTACAGTAAGTCCTGTTGGTTATCAATTATAAAATAATAGTCCGTACACAGTGTTCCCAAACTCCCTAACTGTCCCTTCCCTCTTCCTTTTCCCCAGCAACCCTAATCTCATTCTCAAAGTNCATCCACAAAACATTGAACAAGTTCCATGTGGTGTACAGTAAGTCCTGTTGGTTATCAATTATAAAATAATAGTCCGTACACAGTGTTCCCAAACTCCCTAACTGTCCCTTCCCTCTTCCTTTTCCCCAGCAACCCTAATCTCATTCTCAAAGTCTATGAGTCTGTTTCTGTTTTTTACATAAATTTATTTATATAATTTCTTTTTAGATAATGGGTGTTACCCTTTATCCTTAGCTTGAAGGATAGCTTGAAGGAAAATCTCATGTTCTTGTCCTCTCCATCATCCTTCAAGTTACCCTTTATCCTTAGCTTGAAGATCTCCCTTTTAGATCTTTTCCCACTATGCCCTGTTGTGTGCATATCACTTGTATTCAATTTCAAGTATCAACCTATACCTCCTATGCTTCCCTTTAATTATCAATAAACATTAAGCCTGAATATTTAGTTTTTCTTAACTATTTGCAGTAACATACAACTCTCTATGAAATTTAATATTTCCTTTACTTAAAGCTTTGGGCATCTTATATCCACTAAAACTACAATTTCTATACAGGTACTTTTTTATTTTATATAGCTGTTTTTCATAGGAGCAGATCCATCTCTTAGTCTCTGCCCTTCAGTGATTACTTCACCCATAACACTGTATGCTTCCAGGGCCTCCTATGAGTGGCTTTGTCTTATCATTTTCCAAAGTCTTCAGGGTTTTTCTTGCCTGCTAATGAAAGTTGCTCAGTCATATCTGACTCTTTGCAATCCCATGGACCATACAGCCCATAGCATTTTCCAGGCCAGAATACTGGAGTACATAGCCCTTCCCTTCTCCAGGGGATCTTCCCAACCCAGGGATCAAAGCCAGGTCTCCATCATTGCAGGAGGATTATTTACCAGCTGAGCCACAAGGAAAGCCCAAGAACACTGGAGTGGGTAGTCTATCCCTTCTCCAGCAGATCTTCCCACCAATTCCCTAATATTTCTTCCTGAATGGCATATAACATATGTTCATATGTGTGTGTCTTTAACCCCAGTAAAAGTAAAACATGAATTAGCTAATTAAAATATTTCCTTTGATTAATTGTACAGCTCATTTTTGGAACCATTAAGACAACATATAAAACATAAAGACAAGGAGAAATCCTAAAACAACAGATTTGGAACAAGAAAAATCTCACGTTCTTGTCCTGTTATCCTTCAAATTTCTCCCTGATAGATTATCTCTGAGACAAAAAATGATATATATGACCTATCTCAGGTCAATTACAAGAGCATTTATTGCTTTCCTTTTTTTTTTTTTCTTAAAATTTATTCATCTGCTGTCAAGGTTTTCCTTTTGGAGACCTACATTCAGGATCTCTCCATTGAGCAAATACACAATATACCAGAATAGATGCTTTGCAAATTAGAATGTAACACTACTACACACATTTGAGAAGTTTATTTCCTAGTGATTTTATTCAATACATGTTAATTAAACATCCACTATGGTCTAAGTATTATTTGAAGAAAATGGGAAACAAATATCAACTTATTCATTGTAGGCATATGAAGTAAATATATTGTGCAGAGTGCTTGGAAGTCAAAAAGTGATGTCCAAAAAGTGATGACCATTTATCGAATATGTTTTGTATTGTTCTGTTTTTAAGGTTTTTAACTTTTAAATTACTTTATTTTCCTTGGATTAAGATACTGGCATCATTTTGTTGTTGTTTTTAAGTCGCCAAGTCATGTCTGAATATTGGAGTGGGTTGCCATTTCCTTCTCCAGGGGATCTTCCTGACCAAGGGATCAAACCCGCATCTCCTGCATGAGCAGGTGGATTCTTTATCACTGAGACACCAGAGAAACCATTGATATCATTACCTTATTTTTTAGTGAAAACCGAGACTTTTTGCTGTTACAAATAATACTTCGATCTAAATTCTATGGACTATTGACCTAGAAAAAAATAAAAAGATAGTGTGTTCCTCCAAGATTTTACAGATCTGATTTAATAAATATTTTGAGATAGACATCAGAGTGTAACTATATCATGGTGGGATGGGTTTTTAATGAAAATACACTAAATATTTCAGTCAGTTTGTTCTTCCTCAGAATCTGAAAGAAAATATCTCCTATTTTAACTTCTTAATTCACCACAAAACACATACAATATAGTATATGTTTATCAGATGCTACGTGTCTGACATAGAGCCCCACTTGGAATATCATTCCTCCACATACACTCCAACAATCTCTGATTTTTCTCACAAAAAATATGTGCTATTCTCTTTATCTGGAATGTTAATTTGAGAGATTTAACTTGGTCATATAAGGAATATTTGTTCAATAGAATTTGAATACCATGGAAATCAAAGCTCTACAGAAGTAAATATTGTGAATAATTAGAGAAAGTTGAGCAACAAGAGAAGACTGCAGTAAACAAACAAGCAGATATATAAAATAGACAAGAGTGTCTTCTGTCTGAAAAATTATATCTCTTATGAAGAAAGTACTGAATAGTTTCCTTTACAGGTGATAGTTTTACATTTCTAATGAGAAATGAAATTCATATTATATACATAAGACAAAAAATTTAAACATGAAATCATGCCCTCTGTCCTTTTGCCTCCCTTCTTCCCTACTATGCATTGTTTATATGAAGTATGCATTGACCAAACTGCCCCCATCTGCAGACATACCTTCTCTGCTATAAAGAACAATACTCTCCTGGAACCACAACTCCTCTCCTACAACTCCTTACAACTCTCCTACAACTCCTTAAAACTCTTTGATCTTCTAAGGGCTCAGAATAACCCACCACTTTGTACTTGCAAATCTGGATCATGTAAACTGTCAAAAATACATCTTTTAAGGTACAGTTGTCTGTCTCAAAAAATTTATATAACTGTGCTTTGAGTTCTAATAGGGGGAACAGTTCTGAGAGCTTTTTATGATGCTATTCCTGAGTTATAATCCTCAATTTGGCTTAAATAGCATTTTCTATTTCTTGTTGTTGTTCAGTCTCTCATCCATGTCTGACTCTTTGTAACCACATGGACTTCAGTACTCCAGGCTTCCCTGTCCTTCACTGTCTCCTGGAGTTTGCTCAAACTCATGTCCATTGAGTAAGTGATGCCATCCAATCATCTCACCCTCTGTCATCCCCTTCTCCTCCTGCCTTCAACCTTTCCCAGCATCAGGGTATTTTCCAATTGGTCAGTTCTTTGCATCAGGAGGCCAAAGTATTGGAACTTCAGCTTCAGCATCAGTCCTTCCAATGAATATCCAGGATTGATTTCCTTAGGATGGACTGGTTAATCTCCTTGCAGTCGAAGGGACTCGCAAGAGTCTTCAACACCAGAGTTCGAAAGCTTCAATTCTTTGGCTCTCAATCTTCTTTATAGTCCAAGTCTCACATACATATGTGACTACTGGGAAAACTATAGCTTTAACTATACGGATCTTTGTCAGCAAAGCAATGTCTTTGCTTTTTACTATGCTGTAGCCCTTTCTATTTCTTGGATTAATTTTTTTCATTGACATTAACTTCATGAGTCCTAATATCCTTCTATAGCAAGAAGAATATTCTTCTATTCTTCCTTGGTTATTAAATATTGTTTTTTTACTGCTGCTGCTGCTAAGTCGCTTCAGTTGTGTCCATCTCTGTGCAACCCCATAAACAGCAGCCCACCAGGCTCCGCCATCCCTGGGATTCTCCAGGCAAGAACACTGGAGTGTGTTGCCATTTCTTCTCCAATGCATGAAAGTGAAAAGGGAAAGTGAAGTCGCTCACTCATGTCCGACTTTGCGACCCCATGGACTGCAGCCTACCAGGCTCCTCTGTCCATGGGACTTTCCAGGCAAGAGTACTGGAGTGGGTTGCCATTGCCTTCTCCTGTTTTCTTACATGGCAGGAAAAAAAAAAATAAAAGAGAGTCTTTAATGATTAAGAATTAGTGGTTATGTGCCTTTAATCAAATTGGGAGAATAAATTAACTAGGAAGTGGAATCATTTTTCAGTGGAGTCATAGTCAGATAAAAGAGATGTGGGGGCACTCAAAGAGAAAATAGTTTGTACAAAAACCACAGAGGATTGTGAGCTATGGCAGGGCTGTATATAAATAAATGTATTTCATATATATTTCATAAGCAGAAATGATGGATAATAAAAAGCAAAGAATACAAAAAGTGAATTTAATGTTTTAAGTCAAATGATTTAACATTTTAGGATTTAAGATCATCTTTTTTTGGAAGGTAAAAAAATTCATCTTCTAGCAGCTGGATGAATGGCTTAACAGACATGGCAGCTCAGTGTGATGAGACTTGGATGGGAGACTAAGTCAGAAAGATATTTGTGATAGTCCATACATTATATTAAGAGGAGATGTGGTCTAGCAAAAGAATAAAAAGAATTCAAAATCTGTTGGTCTCAATGTGTTTATGTAACAGAAATTGGAAGGGATGAGGCTAAAAGTTTTCTTGGGTTGAGAATTATAGCAATGAATGACAAAAGACAAGCTGAAAGGAACTTTGTGTGTATAGATGTGTTTGTTTAGAAAGAGAAGAAAGAGATCTTAAACACTGAAATTCATAAACCAAAGTAAATATACTTTGGTCATTTTTATAGCATAAAACTTGAATTATTTTGAAAAACTTGAATTTTGATTCAAGCTGAATTTCAGAATCTAAAAGATTTAAGGAATTCAAGGCTCTAAATCCACACTCCCTGCAATCTCAGGAATTTTTCCTCAATGAACTCTCTAACATTCATCCACTGAGCTCTATCTCAAGTCCTCCAGTGAGAGAAGACTCTCTTTATTTTCTCAGATAGCTTGCCACATTTCAGGTCAGCTCTGAATGTCAAACAGATCTTCTATACAACATCCTTAAATGGGCTCCTTCTAAATTCCTTATTAAATTCCCAAGTCTGCAATCCAATGATGCACATTAACTATGAGTCATGGCAGTGAATTGCACAGGATCTGAAGTCAGTCAACAGAGTTTAAATCTGACACAGACAGTTATGAAAATTTATATGGTCTCAATTTCATTACTAAAGACATATTCGTGGATATAAACATATTACAGTGTGATTGTGAGTATTATATGACATAATCCATCTAAATATTTGGAAAGAAACATAGGATGTATTGATCTGTCAATAAATGCCAGTTTTTAATAAATGAACTTTTACCTTTTTCTCACAAATCACTTGAGATATTAAAAGAGCATTTTATCTGAAAGAGGATTTTTACTGAATTACTTGAAGGGTATCTTTTTTTCCTGCATCTTTTCTAGTCTAAACATGTATAATTTCCTGATCTCTTGACAAATAAGCTTTCCATTCATCTATCAGCACAGATATTATTCTCTAAAGGTCCTTCATTTTGTCAACCTCACTTTACAGTTTGTCACCAAACATGGCTTAATCGATTCTGAAATGCTGTGAAAAGCATAGGACACATCTTCCTAGCGTTTGATCACTTAATTACTGTAAGATTATATATTTTTTATCCTGGAATTATATGATCAAGTTGTGTGTGTGTATGTATATATATAAAATGAAATCAAGCCTCCAGTTTCCCACACTCAGTGCAGAATTTCAAACCCAAAGACTTACCAGGAATCCTCTGTGGTGATACAGGTCGAAACCATAAAGCAGAAAATGATCTGATGTTTCAGATAATGAAGGATGAATGTTTTGTACTATAGCATGCACCTGGGGGATTGGTTTTTACCAGTCCCTGGTGAGCTTTCAGGGTCACTGGAGACAAGAATGAAAAAGGCACGCTGTTGTTCAGAACATACAAGATTTATTTTCTAATGGTTTTTCATCTAAAAAAATTTCTCAAACTTTGGTTTTACCTTGGGACTGGGAAATAAAATGAGCCTCCTTTTAAAAATTCCTAAGAGAAGACAGTGCCCCAAGACCACACACACAAAAATCAATGATGCTTATTAAAAAATAATGAAATAATAAAAGTAGACAATAACATCTTGAGATAGAGTGATCAGCGTGGACATGCTGGCAGAGAAGTGAAAATATGTATGTTTTAGTTTAATTCTAGTTGGGGTACCAATATTTCTTATTTAGGCACATAGTTGCGGCTGATTGGGAATGCTCACCTTAGAGCCTCAGTTACCAGTCAGTTTCTGATCTTCTTCTGAGCAAAATCTGGCAACACAAATCTTTTCTGATTTCAAACCATCTTTCTCCAGATTGTCCCAGTTATGTTCAAAGTGGTCATGAAAAGATAGTATACATTTTCAAAAATTTTAGTGTCCTTCTAAAATTGATATCAATTTCCCAACCTGAAACTGTTATTTATGTCAGGAATTATACTTACTTGGTTTAATCAAGGTTTATGACTCACAGTAGGAATTTTAAACTTTAGCATCAATAGGAGGAAAGAAAATATTTCCACTTTCTGAAAAGTACAAGAGACAAGTTATCAACCCTGGATTACCTAAAGGCCTTAATTAAAATCACACTGGTTTTGCCCTATGTCATTGGGTCAGGCTCTATTTAGAAGCTCTATTCCTTTTGAATTAAGAGACTCACTGACCACATCCTCTTATTAAACAGCCATAAAATCATCATCATCTTAGAAAAAGCAATGGTATAGGATTGAAGGCAGATATACAGATAAGCCAGCTCAGCCTGGATCAGGGTATGTGCATGTCTTCACACCTGGGCACCCAGTGATTCACATCAGCAGATTGAAATCAGCCACATTTGAGTATCTGCATCAGAGAAATAAAACCCAAAACCAGTGCATATAATCAAGTAAAAAGAAATAAGTTTAAGTGAAATGTGAAAAATAAAAACAAGCCTGGACATCCCTCGTGGAATTTTCTGAGTGAAAATAAATGTATGTCATTACCAGGCAGAGAGAGAGGGATCATAGAAAAGCTTATTTGGAGAGAGATCTGTTTCCTCATTGCCAGAGTAGACTCAGGTATATCATGCATTAGAATATCATTCAAATATGAAGATAAATGAAACTCTTATTTATGCTACAATCCAAATGAACCTTGAGAACATTATTCTAAGCGAAAGCAGCCAGAAATAAAATGTCAAATAATGTTTCATTTCACTTATATGAGGTGTCCAGAGAAGTGAAATCACAGACACAGAAAGTCAATTAATGTGTGCCATGAAATGGGGGCAGGAGAATGGGGAGTGGCTGCTAGAGGGGGATGGAATATCTTTATTGGGATGATTAAAATGTTCAGGAATTTGATAATAGTGATGAATGTCCAATTTTTTGGACATATCAAAAACCAGAGTTGCATACTCTTAAAAGATTGTGCTACATGGTATGTAAATTATATCTCAAAAAAATTTTTTTAAATGATTCATTATAATATACAGAAACCATACTAAAAAGATTATTAGATATATGCTTTTAAATTTAGAATACATAAAATAAATGTGGTGATGTGATTTAATGATCAAGATGGCAGCTAAGCTCAAATATAGTTGTTAAATATTTATCCTGGGGAGAAAGTTTATATTGGAATTCTATATTCTACTCAGCTTTTTGGTAAACACCTTAAACTGTTCTAAAAATAAATTAAAAATAATTAAAAAGCAGGAAATATCATTTTATAACTGTGAAAATAAGTTTTTTGAGTTTGGAACACCTCTTCCTCTACA
>SJYX01014278.1:359281-369334 GCA_006410675.1 Oreotragus oreotragus
TGGTTTTTACAGTAGTCATGGATGGATGTGAGAGTTGGACCATAAAGAAGTCAGCATAAAAGAATTAATGCTTTCGAACTGTGGCACTGGAGAAGACTCTTGAGAGTCTCTTGGACCACAAGGAGATCCAACCAGTCCATTCTGAAGGAGATCAGCCCTGGGATTTCTTTGGAAGGAATGATGCTAAAGCTGAAACTCCAGTACTTTGGCCACCTCATGCGAAGAGTTGAAAGACTCTGATGCTGGGAGGGATTTGGGGCAGGAGGAGAAGGGGCCAACAGAGGATGAGATGGCTGGATGGCATCACTGACTCGATGGACGTGAGTCTGAATGAACTCCGGGAATTGGTGATGGACAGGGAGGCCTGGCGTGCTGCCATTCATGGGGTCACAAAGAGTCAGACATGACTGAGGAACTGAACTGAACTGAACTGAACTGAATACCCACAGAAGTAACAGAGTCGAAAACTTTTTGCTGTTTCAGCTAGTGAAGATGAATATTTCATAGTACACAGTGTACCTGGACAATTCGTTTTCACAAATTCCTGGTGAGTTTTTAGGTTCACCTGTGAAAAGGGTGAAAAAAAGAAAAGCATCTTATGGTTCAGAATATACAAGATTCATTATCAGTGTTTGTGTCTCTAAAAAAAGAAATTCTTAAACTTTGCTTTCACTTTGGAACTGGGAACCAAAATGACCTTCCTTTTAAAAATTTCTAAAAGAAGACAGTGCCCCAAGAGAGGACAAAACAAGTCAATGGTACTTATTTATAAAAATAATAAACCAGTATAGGAACATAGAAACATCTTGAGATATACAAACT
This sequence comes from Oreotragus oreotragus, assembly GCA_006410675.1. Lineage (NCBI taxonomy): Eukaryota > Metazoa > Chordata > Mammalia > Artiodactyla > Bovidae > Oreotragus > Oreotragus oreotragus. The sequence continues at coordinate 360,104 of SJYX01014278.1, forward strand.
ACTCAGTATAGACCTGCTGACTGAGAAAAAAGGAATATTTCTTCAATTTAATTCCAATCTGAGAAGCACTCATTTTTAAATGTTAGGCCCATTAAAAGGGCTGACTTGGGAAATTTCACCTCTGAATCCTCAATCATCTGTTACTTTCTGAGAATCTTCCATGTGAATTTGTTGAAACAAGTCGTTCCTGTATCCAAACCAGCTCTCATCCAGTTGCCTCAGTTATGTTCAGAATTATCATGAAATGTTGATATACATTTTCAAGGATTTTAATACCATTCACAATATCAATAGTAAGTTCCCGTTGATATCTATGTTCATGGCAGGTATTTATTTAGCTGAGTTAAGACACAAAAGGGTGTGCCTTATATAAAAGATTTTTTAAGATTTAGTAGCTAGAAAATAAAGAGGAAAATGTCCTCTTCTTCATTTCATACAAGGAAAAGTCTCACAAGCCCGTATTATTTGCGTTTACCTGAGGGCCAGTGTGATTTTTCTTGAAGTCACACTGGTTTTGTTCTGTGTAATTGGGTCTGGCCCTGTTTCATAGTCCTGTTCTGTTTCCACTGACAGATGCTCTGATCCCATCTTATCCATAGTCCGTCCTTGAAATAGTGTAGCGTTGAGGACATTTACATGTGAGGCTAGCTCACCCTGCATTAGGAGAGCTGGTTGTGTGCCTCTTTTCCCAGCTGGGCCCATGGTGATTCAGGTCAGCTGATTGATATCAGCAAACAGGAAAACAACAATGTGTATCACAGTGTCAAACACTCACCAAAGTTAACAGAATTGCTCTTAGAAATAACTAAATTCAAAGGCTTTTGCCACTTTAACAAGGATTTAAAATTTTAATTATTTAAATATTTTAAAATAAGATTTTACTTCTCATTACTTATTTTGGTGGAAATATTTCCCTTTGTCCTTGGTATACAAAAGTGAGTTAGAGGTGTAAAATTTAGAAATGCAGCCTTTCTAAGTATTAAATTTGTTTTTATGTGAAAGTAAGTGATCTGAATCTTTGTGGTTTTCCCTCTTACCACAGCACTATGTAGGGATATGCATTGAAAAAGCAGTTGGTCTCAGGGGTTGAACAAATAGACAAAGCAATGAATAAATGACAAATGTTACATAGGAATCTGACTTTAATAGAAAGGATTATTACACCAAAAATAATGTGAAGGTTGGAAAAATAGTGTGGGAAGCACAGTGCATCAGTGAGAAAGGAGGCGTGCAGAGGATGGGGAGTGTGTGCAGTAAATGGTCACGTTAATGTTAACAAGCCAGTCTGTCAAGTCTTTCCTTAAAAGCTTCCTCCTCCTACAGGTAAAGGCCCTAAAATAATCCAGGAATTCTAATACTATCAGAAGATAAAGTAAAAGTTAACTGCAACTGTTTAAGAGCAATGCAAGCCCTGACTTAAACATTGTTATATATTACCCTCTAACACCTCAGGAGACACTATCTCAGGAATGAGTCCACAGAAGATCATAGTTTTATGACTTACTTAAGCTTTCATAGTTAATGGAGTCAAGATGGACTATCAGATCAGGCATTTAGATCTGAATCTCATAGTTTTTATGACTCTGTCAGAGTTAATTCATCCACATACAAATTTTTACTATCATGGGCAGTCATCATACATTCAGGTAGAACTTGATCTGTACTGTGACCTCCTGTCATGTGAACTGACTACTCTCTTTCTTAACCACTGACTGAGTTCATCTCAAATAGTCTTGTCAAAGTCCATCTAGGCTCTTATTGTGAGAGATTGTTTGATTATAATATTTCTGTATGCAGATGAATGAGAGTTGTTTACCTCTGGATTTGGCTTAAAACAGCAAATTTGAAACCATAAAATACCAAGCATCAAAAGTCAAATGATTTCACTTACTCTGATGTAGAAACTGTTCTGGAACAGTTGTATTATGGTTCTTTACTGTGATAGGATGGAAATTTTAAGGCTGATATTAGTGTCTATTGCATATGCAAGAGAGTGTAGAATTAGTGCCTTCCTGATGTAGAATTAGTGTAGAATTAGTGCCTCCTCATATTTTGCTTTTTGGAGAAATCTAATATACTCTTTGGACAATTTTAGAAATTATACATCGAAATGGAGATGGAAAACCAAATGTTATCTGAATTTTTATTGAAGTATAACTCACATATAACACTATGGTGTATAATTTAGTGATTTGATATTTAAATGTATTATGAAATGACCTCCATGATAAATCTAGTAATCATCTGTCCCCATATAAAGTTATTAAATTGCCATTGATTATATTTCTTACACTGTATATTGCATCCCATAACTTTATTCACTTATGACTGGATGTTTCTATTTCATAATTCCCTTTATTTATTTCATCCAGCCCCCTAATCCATCTCCTCTGGCAACCACCAGTTTATTCTCTGTATCTATGAGTGAGTCTGTTATTGTTTTGTTCTGTTTGTACATTTATGATGCTTCTTTGATTCCACATATGAATGAAATTATACAGCAGATATCTTTCTATCTTACTGTATTTCATCTAGCATAATATTCTCTGGGTCCAGCCATGTTGTCACAATTAGCAAGACAGCATTTGTTTTTCATCTGTATCTTTATACTGTTTAAGTGTAATGATATAGCTTAGTATGAAAGCAAAATGGTCCTGTTCACTAAATTCCAAATAAGGCTGATTTTCCCATCAAACCAGGATGATACGAATGTCAGGACAACTTTCTGACATTGGAGTACATACCACGCCAACAGGGTCAACACAAAAGAGCTGAAGCCTATAAATGGTTCTCTATCAAGAAGAAGAGGGAGGAGATATGCCAAATATTATTATTCCCAAACTGAACATTTAGCTACTGCTGCTGCAGCTGCTGCTGCTGCTAAGTCGCTTCAGTCGTGTCCGACTCTGTGCGACCCCATAGAGCGCAGCCCACCAGGCTCCCCCATCCCTGGGATTCTCCAGGCAAGAACACTGAAGTGGGTTGCCCCCAATGCATGAAAGTGAAAAATGAAAGGGAAGTCGCTCAGTTGTGTCTGACTCTTAGTGACTCCATGGACTTCAGTCTACCAGGCTCCTCCACCCATGGGATTTTCCAGGCAAAAGTACTGGAGTGGGTTGCCATTGCCTTCTCCAGAACATTTAGCTAAGGAACTGCAAATAGCCAGAAGGGTCAATGCATTTTTCTACCTTACCTGAAAGTCACCACCAAGTGACAGAAGAGTCAATTCTTGCCGCTGATGGCTGAAAAATCACCATCATCAGACCTCTTCCTCTATCTGAAGTCAATCCTACTAGAAAATACCCAGGGCCTACTATAAATTTTGTCTCTTGTGGAGTCCTGAGTAACAAAGCCCATAAAAATATTAATACCAATTACAAATTCATGAAACTGAAGCACAGTGTAAATTTACCATTATACCACTCTTCTCTAGCATAAAACTTATCATATGGTAGGTGTCGGATAATCCAGTGAATTAAAATAACCTTAGAGGGCTCAGAAAAATGTTTGATATGTAAAATAGAACCCCTGAGTTTTCATGTTTTTCATCACTCTTGAGTAACTCTGAAAATTCATTGAAATTTTAAACATCATTACCTCATCATATCCATAAAATTTGTTTTTATTTTGTTTTTGGTAAAGAACATATTAAGATACACTTTCTCTGATTTTTTATGACCAACATCTTCAAGAAACAAGAGTAGACAACTTGTTTTCACTGAGTACCTAGATACTACAGAACACTAATATTTGGGCGCATTTAAATTCTGTGAGAAATGCATAATTTTTGAATTATCTGGAGAAGAATTCTTAGAGGAGGAACTTCAGCCAGAGTCTAAAAGGCAAAAAAAAAAAAAAAGAAGAAGAAAGAAAGAAAAAGAAAAGGAAGCGAAATATTGTTCATTATTTTGCACTTTCTACACTTTTCATTCTCACTACCCTGATAGGATCCATAATCTTATTCACTGATAGTTTTCATGGGCTATGAGGATGTGAGAACTAGCTGTCACCCTGCCAGATTTCACAAGATAACTTTGAGAAAACTAAAGCATCTCAAATTACATGCTTTTGCTTTATTTTTATTTGAAGTAACATAGATGAGGAAACAGTGGAAACAGTATCAGACTTTATTTTGGGGGGCTCCAAAATCACTGCAGATGGTGATTGTAGCCATCAAATTAAAAGACACTTACTTCTTGGAAGGAAAGTTATGACCAACCTAGATAGCACATTAAAAAGCAGAGACATTACTTTGCCAACAGAGGTCTGTCTAGGCAAGGCTATGATTTTTTCAGTAGTCATGTATGGATGTCAGAGTTGGACTGTGAAGAAAGCTGAGCACCGAAAAACTGATGCTTTTGAACTATAGTGTTGGAGCTGTCTCTTATACACATCTTTAAAAAAAAAAAAAAAAGAAGAAGAAAGAAAGAAAAAGAAAAGGAAGCGAAATATTGTTCATTATTTTGCACTTTCTACACTTTTCATTCTCACTACCCTGATAGGATCCATAATCTTATTCACTGATAGTTTTCATGGGCTATGAGGATGTGAGAACTAGCTGTCACCCTGCCAGATTTCACAAGATAACTTTGAGAAAACTAAAGCATCTCAAATTACATGCTTTTGCTTTATTTTTATTTGAAGTAACATAGATGAGGAAACAGTGGAAACAGTATCAGACTTTATTTTGGGGGGCTCCAAAATCACTGCAGATGGTGATTGTAGCCATCAAATTAAAAGACACTTACTTCTTGGAAGGAAAGTTATGACCAACCTAGATAGCACATTAAAAAGCAGAGACATTACTTTGCCAACAGAGGTCTGTCTAGGCAAGGCTATGATTTTTTCAGTAGTCATGTATGGATGTCAGAGTTGGACTGTGAAGAAAGCTGAGCACCGAAAAACTGATGCTTTTGAACTATAGTGTTGGAGAAGACTCTTGCGAGTCCCTTGGACTGCAGGGAGATCCAGTCAGTCCATTTGGAAGAACTGATGCTAAAGCTGAAACTCCAATACTTTGGCCACCTCATACGAAGAGTTGACTCATTGGAAAAGACTCTGAGGCTGGGAGGGATTAGGGGCAGGAGGAGAAGGGGATGACAGAGGATGAGATGGCTGGATGGGATCACCGACTCGATGGACATGAGTTTGAGTGAACTCCGGGAGTTGGTGATGGACATGGAGGCCTGGCGTGCTGTGATTCACGGGCTCGCAAAGAGTCGGATATGACTGAGTGACTGAACTGAACTGAACTGATGTTACAAAGGGGAAACAATGAAACTATAAATACGGTGGATTTTAAGAAGAAAACATTTTTACCACATGAATGCGAATCTGCTTGGTTTTTGCACCATAGACAAGAGGATTGAGAAATGGAGGGACCAGCAAGTAAATGCTAGAAAAGAGGATGTGGATGTAAGGGGGGATGTGAGAACCAAACCTATGTGCAAAGAAAGAGAAGAAGGCAAGGAGGTAGAACTGGAGGAAGACACAGATGTGAGCGATGCAAGTATTGAATGCTTTCAACCTAGCCTCCTTCTGGGGCAAACGAAAAACTGTGATAAATATCTGTACATAGGACAATGTAATGCATATGAGGTCAAACCCTGCAACAGTGAAAGCCACAAACAAACCATAGATTTTGTTGACCCTGACATCTTCTGCAGCCAGCTTTACAATGGCCATATGCTCACAGTAGCAGTGGGAGATAACTTTTGTATAATAAAAGTGCAACCGGCATTTTATCAGTACTAGGCTGGGGGTCACAAAAATGGTAGCCCTGAGTGTTACCATAGCTGCTATTTGGGTGACTACCTGGGGGGTGAAAATGGCAGCATGTCTCAGTGGATAACAAATGGCCACATAGCGGTCTAGGGCCATGGCCAGGAGGAAGCCTGACTCAAACCCTTCAAATGTGTGAATGAGCCACATTTGAAGCAGGCAAGAGTCAAAATATATCTCTGGTATATGAAACCAGAAGATTCCAAGCATTTTGGGCACAATGCTGGTGCTAAGAGCAATATCTGTGACTCCTAGCATGCCTAGGAAAATGTACATGGGTTCATGGAGGCTGGGCTCCAATTTGATGATGACCAGAAGCAAGGCATTTCCGATCACAGCAGTGAGATACATGGCACAGAATGGAATCCCAATCCAGCACTGCACAGACTCTAAGCCTGGGATCCCTATTAGCATGAACATAGAAGGCATGAAGACTGTGATATTGGAAATGGACATAGTGTCTTTGCATTTCCAGATGCAAACAAATTAGTCTGTGCTATTGTACTATCTCAGAGAAGGCGATGGCACCCCACTCCAGTACTCTTGCCTGGCAATTCCCATGGACGGAGGAGCCTGGTAGGCTGCAGTCCATGGGATCGCAAAGAGTCAGACATGACTGAATGATTTCCCTTTCACATTTCACTTTCAAGCATTGGAGAAGGAAATGGCAACCCACTCCAATGTTCTTGCCTGGAGAATCCCAGGGATGGGGGAGTCTGGTGGGCTGCCGTCTATGGGGTCACACAGAGTCAGACACGACTGAAGTGACGTAGCAGCAGCAGCATTGTACTATTTTTATGCCAAGTCTTCGTATTTTCTGATTTTAGCTGAACTCTGAGATCATATCATCCATCTCCTTCATATAGTTGAAGGGAAAATACAGATTCACAAGCCACATCACTGTTTAGGAAGTCCATCCACAAACACTGTGCCACAATAAGACATTATGTTCATAGCCAGCCAACCTCAGTAGCACCAATCAAACCACATAGGCAATGGAATAAATTGCTGACTTGTTTTTTTTCTTTCTAGACCTGTGGACAAAGAAAAAATAATAGACTTGTTTATTTTGCTTTTAGATTGCATTTTAATCAGTTTGATGAATCCCTCCATAGTGTACATTCTAGATACTGCTCAATCACTCTATTATTCTCAATTGTATTTAAGTCAGGAACAGTTTGCATGAACAGATTCTCAGACTCTGATTAGTATTTTATTTTAAATTGCTCCTTATGAAAGAAAAATAGAGATAAAAACAGTTGACATCAATGAGCATGATGTCCTTAGTTATCTATGTTATCTCTTCCGTATAAGACTGGATGATTTTTCAAAAGAATGTAAAGAGTTAGAAAAGATCATTCAAATTCACATATTTGTGGCAATCCTGGTCAAAGTTCTTTGCTACTAAAGCTGTGTTATATTTTGCTTATATTTCTTCAGCTGAAATCATTAAAATTAGTGGTGTGCTCAAAATAGTTGAAGTTCTATAAAACACAGTAGTGCAGAAGGAAGAATCTATGGGACTCAAGAAAATCAACAGCAGAAATGATAGGGACAGAAGGACTCATTCTTGACTACAAGATATGGGAAAATGAGTAAATGTGTAACATAGCCAAATTGAGGCTAATTTATTGGGTTTACACTGGTCAGAGCTCCCAGAAGCATGAGATTTGTCCACTTTCAGTTCACTAACTCTTAATACGGTATAGATAACTTGGAAGAGGAGTCATTTTTTTTTTTTTTGAGTTTAAGCAAAACATATTAATAAGAAAATAAAGGATGAAAGAACAGGTTTTTTTTTTTAAGAGTCAAATGTAAAGCTAGTTACTTTATGTCAGCAAACTCATAAGGTATCATATAACCATATACTTAGCATCAATAAACATACCAGTAAATGCTAGGACAGCTGTGATTTATGTTGCTAAACATCAAGTGAAAGAATGAAGTCAGTCGGGCCATTTTATGGCAGAAACCGTGTATTTGCAGACAAATAGCTGGAATAGACTTAATGAATTAACTACTTTGATTTTGGCATGTTTGATCCCCAATGCTTAGTTCAGTGACTCTCCAACCCATAGATGGCTGACTCTTTTCTAATAAGGGTAAAATTTTCCCCCAGAAATGATCAGAATGAGAATTGGACTCCTTTAAGTATAAACATAGTATCTGACTTTTTCAAAGGTAAGGAATTGTCATGTGAGCATCACATGATAGTATAGACAGTGGGATGACAGGCGGATGTACATAAGTGAGTACAGGACTGATGGGATGGAGTGAGTATTGTGAAAAAGCTGATAATGGAATATTATGGAAGTTAATTTAGAAATAGGAGGACTTACTTGTCAATAGCTATTGGGAGCCGTTGCTGCTCTTGCCTGATACCTGCATCCACGATTTCTCATTGCTCAACTCTTGTTTCCACCTGAGACTGCAGTCTCATGCCCTCATGTTCTGTTATGCAGTGCCTGTTTAGATCTGTCCTCTCTATATCAGCACATAGTCAATGCCATGCGTTCTAATCCATTCGGTGCTGGGGCCATATGTATCATGTGAAAAACTCTGGAATATTTCTTCATATTTTATCTTCACTCTGGATACAGACACTCTTCTTCTCCATTTCTGCTTGAGATAATGTTTGTGTGCTCATTCCCCAACAAAACTCTGAGCAAACTCTGAGTTATTCTTGGGTACAGCATAAATTTATTGGTTCAAATTGGGGAGGAAAATTGCTAGCCATCAATTTTAATACCTTAATGAATGTTTGGAGAAAACAGAGTTGGGAACTTGGAATCAGGAATTTATTAGCCACTAGAGTAAACACAAGGGACCCAGCAGATTTCAATTAATTCCTCTTGGGTTCATTCACATGTAATGTTCCCTGAAATCATTTCTATAACTTGCAGATAAGATACCTTCTCACTCCCTTCTTTACTTTCACAGGCTAAAATACAAAAAAATTTATACATACAAGTTTTCTTTCAATTAGTTGACTTTCTTTCTGATGTTCTCATTTGCAAATTAACCTCAAGTCCACTTAAATGTAGACATGTTGATACCCTTATAGATCATACACCAAAGGTTTTATAAAATATTAATGATATTCCTTGTGCTACAATTTATGTCCTTGTGCTTTTTCATTTTATATCTGATACTTGGTGCCTCTTCATCTCCTTCACTTATTCCTCCCTCATACATTTTATACTCCCTACAGTTCTATCCTGGATCCTTTTCAGCCTCAAACTATGCAAACATACTTAGAATCCTATCTACTTGAGATAATTTATTTGTCACCTTCATTATGCCAACTCATATAACAATTTATCCAGCTGAGATGTTCTCACTCAGTCCATGTTCATAGGGTCAAATTTTCATATTGAAATTTTAGTTCATGCTATGAGAAACTGTTTCTGGGCATGTCATTTAACTCCAAGACGGGTTAAAAAAAAAAAA
>SJYX01014278.1:370502-411883 GCA_006410675.1 Oreotragus oreotragus
GAAATAGATGGGGAAACAGTGGAAACAGTGTCAGACTTTATTTGCGGGGGCTCCAAAATCACTGCAGATGGTGATTGCAGCCATGAAATTAGAAGACGCTTACTCCTTGGAATAAATGTTATGACAAACTAGATAGCATATTCAAAAGCAGAGACATTACTTTGCCAACAAAGGTCTGTCTAGTCAAGGCTATTGTTTTCTCAGTAGTCATGTGTGAATGTGAGAGTTGGACTGTGAAGAAAGCTGAGAGCCGAAGAATTGATGCTTTTGAACTGTGGTGTTGGAGAAGATTCTTGAGAGTCCCTTGGACTGCAAGGAGATCCAACCAGTCCATTCTGAAGGAGATCAGCCCTGGGATTTCTTTGGAAGGAATGATGCTGAAGCTGAAACTCCAGTACTTTGGCCACCTCATGAGAAGAATTGACTCATTGGAAAAGCCTCTGATGCTGGGAGGAATTGGGGGCAGGAGGAGAAGGGGACGACAGAGGATGAGATGGCTGGATGGCGTCACTGACTCGATGGACCTGAGTCTGAGTGAACTCCAGGAGTTGGTGATGAACAGGGAGGCCTGGCGTACTGCAATTCATGGGGTCGCAAAGAGTCGGACACGACTGAGTGACTGAACTGAACTGAACTGAAAGGGGTGGTTAGGCTACCGGATATTTTTTAAAGGATCATAAATTCTAATTTGTTTACCAAAAGTACAGATATGCATTCATTATGAAGCATACACCAATCTAGCAGTCTTGGTCTTCAGCAGAGTAAAACCAATTAAACTTGTTTTCTCGTCAGATAGACTGGTGTTAAGCAGCGACTCATTTTATAATGATCCTCTTAAAGAATCATTTAGATATGATCATTACATGACCATAATTAGAGGAAACAGAGGTCAATAAATGGTGTTCTTATGAATATCAAAGGAGAAAATGGTCTATATAATTTCCTGATATTCTCCGTATTCCATTATTTAAATTGGACTTGAATTTAATGATATTGAATTATTGTATGATATTCCTCATTATATGATTGGTTAAAGAATATGTTTTTGAGTTGCTTAGTTTTTAATCTGGATTCTGCCACTTACTATTTCTATGGTATGAGGCATATTTGTTGTCTACATTTCTTTTTTTGTAGCTGCACCATGTAAGAAAACTAGCAATGGCTTCATATTTTTTTCTATAGATTAAATTATCGTAGTCTATGTCAATCACATAGTATAGTATACTGTATAGAGCTTTTTTCAAATTTATGACTTCTAGAGGGAAATGACAGCCCACTCCAGTGTTTTTGCCTGGCAAATCCCAGGGACAGGGGAGATTGGTGGGCTGCCATCTATGGGGTCGCACAGAGTCGGAGACGACTGAAGTGACTTAGCAGCAGCAGCAGCAGCATTGCGATATTACTGAACCTAAAAATCAGAATATATAGGTACTATGAATTTTGGCTGTGTGATTCACAGACTTTTATCAGATTTAGTGGGAAAGTAATGACTACAATAAAGTTTAAGTACTTTTTGAGCAAATTCTACCAGAAACTATGCATACTGCTTTATACAAATCATTTAATCTTTAAGCCATCAAAGCTAAACTTTTTTATACTCTGTTTACAAATGATAAAAACAATTCAAACAGGTCAAGTCACTAGCAACATTTCATAGATATTAATAATGAAAAAACTAGATTTTGGACTTAAGTCTGATTCAACTGTTTAACACGAAATTGTAGACTTGGTTTTGGCAAGAACAATTTTTCATTGTGTGGCTTTGAAAAATTTACATAAATTCTCTTAGATTCTTAATTTGTATAATGAGATTAATAATAGTATCTAATTTATGGGATTACCATGGGGATTACCAGCATTTACTACTGTGGAATGTCATTTCAACTAAGTTGAAAATTTAAGGACTAAGCTATTAAAAATATCCTATTCCATTTTTATGATTTCACTGAATTGAGCACTTCTAAAGACAGATATTTGAAAAATGGGAAAAAGTACATTGAGTATACAAAAGCAGAAAATATATATATATGTGATGTCACATGTCGCCTTTTACACTTAACTTTCGTTATAAGACAGTAGCCTCTCTTAACTGACTGGTTATCATTCAAGACTGAGTGATTTATGTGGGTCTCCACTGTAGTTTGTGGAAAGTCAAAATCATCTAGGGGGAAAAATATAAAAGCTGAGTCATACAGGCCCTGCCTGAGGGGGCTGCATCAGCTTGTTTCTTCTCTATGTACCTTCCTGTTGATAAGGAGCAGGTCTACTACTAAATTGGAGAAGGAAATGGCAACCCACTCCAGTATTCTGGCCTGGAAAACCACATGGACTGCAGAGCCTGGAGGGCTGCAGCCCATGGGGTGGCGAAGAGTCACAGGTGGCTGAGGACACACACCCTGCTACTAGATATTTCAAGTGAACAAATCCCCTCTCTCTGCCATGCTTCAGGAGTAAGCAAGTATGTGTGCCCTTGCTCCTCAAGAGCAGAGGCCAGGCTCCCGACAGCCATCCTGTTAGTCCCACCAGCCCTCCAGCCAGCCAAAGGGACTTGTCTTTCTCCTGGTGTCAGACTTCAGGGCTGCAGTTGGCAGTGCACAATGTATGACTCAAACCACTCACTCCCCAGGGAAGGCTTCTACCCATGTGATCCCCCTCCTCCTCCATGTCCCCTTACAGTGGCACAGGTCATGACCTGATCTCATGTGTCCTCTCTTATTATCCACTTCCATGCTTCCATGCAATTTTTCTTAAAGCCTCAGTAGCTACAAGAGTCTTTCTACCAGTCGGCAGTTAATTTTCAGCAAGAATTGCTCCACATGTAGATATAGTTTTGATTTCTTTGTGGGAGAGAGGTAAATTTTGTTTTCTCCCACTCCATCATCTTGATAGGAATTCTCCATTAGTATATATTTTTAAAATTATTACAAAAACAGCAAAAGAGACAGAGATGTGTAGAGCGGACTTTTGGACTCTGAGGGAGAGAGAGAGGGAGAGGGTGGGATGATTTGGGAGAATAGCATTGAAACATGTATACTATCATATAAGAAATGAACCACCAGTCTATGTTTGATGCAGGATGCAGGATGCTTGGGGCTGGTGCATGGGGATGATCCGGAGGGATGATGTGGGGTGGGAGGTGGGAGGGGGGTTCGTGTTTGGGAGCTCATGTACACCCGTGGCAGATTCATGTCAGCATATGCCAAAACCAATACAGTACTGTAAAAAGTAAAATAAAGTAAAAATTTAAATTTAAATTTTAAAAAATTGCAATCATACAGAGTAAACAGACTATTATAATGAACTTTCATCTACCCTTCAACCAGCTTCAACAAGTTTTCATTGTTATATTAACAATATACCATTCTCATATTTTCCATAATTTCACCCACTGTGCAACCCAATTATTATTGTTATTATCTTTTTATCATTATTGTCGAGAGGTTTGCGGGTAATTTTGACATACACTGAAATGCACAAGGCTTAGTTTAGCTATACTATTTTGACAAATGGGTACATGTGTGTAACTTACATAGAACATAACATAGAACATGTATATCTTCCCAGAGATTTCATCATGTTTCCCCAGTCATTTTCTCACCTCTACATCCATCAGAAGTAACCACTGTTCTGATTTTCTTTATATTAAGTTAGTTATACTTATTCTAAAGCTTTATATAAGTGAAATAATACAATTCATACTCTTGTGTCTTGATTCTTTTCACTCACAAAACATGCCACTAAATTACATGTACCAGGAAACAAAAAAAAAAATTTTTTTCTAGTATTTATCTACCTATTTCCAGAGAGAAAAACAAATGAATAAAATATTCAAGGGTTCAACAGTAAAATGATGTCCTCAAAGGAAAAAAAAAAAGACATACCCATGTCCCATACTTCTTTCTGTAAGTATACTTCAGAGTAATGGTATTCTCTATTATCAGGAGGAAGGAGTTGAGCTATTTCTCTTCATCCACTACAGTTTATAGNTTTTTTCTAGTATTTATCTACCTATTTCCAGAGAGAAAAACAAATGAATAAAATATTCAAGGGTTCAACAGTAAAATGATGTCCTCAAAGGAAAAAAAAAAGACATACCCATGTCCCATACTTCTTTCTGTAAGTATACTTCAGAGTAATGGTATTCTCTATTATCAGGAGGAAGGAGTTGAGCTATTTCTCTTCATCCACTACAGTTTATAGTTCACTCACAAGAAACCATAAACTATATAATTTTCCCATTTAAAAGTCTAATATCCGGGCGATAGCTCTGATCCAAGTTCCTGTGTTTTCAGAGTATCCTCTGAGATACCACACCCCTCTTTTTAGACAGTGTCAAACAATGCTCCTGAGAATTTCCTTGGTTTTGATGCTATAAACAATGCGGTTGGCCACAGGTGGGAAGAAAAGGTAGACAATGACCATGACGATCTGGAAGAATAGAGGTAAACAGTGCCCAAAGCGATGTATCAGGGAAAGAATGATGTGGGCACATAGTACACAAGCACATCTGAGGTGTGTGATACACAGGTGTTCAGAGCCCTCCATCGTCCTGCCCCAGAAGCAATACCCAGTACTGTGTGAAGAATCAGTGTGTAAGAAATCACTATCAGCAATGAGTCTAGCCCAAATGTGAAGGAAATGACAAAGAGACCCAAGATGCTCTTGGGGTGGGTATCTCCACAGGGCAACTTGATCAGATCTGAGTGGAGGCAGTAAGAGTGTGTGAGGGTATTGTGGCTGCAGAAGAGCAGATGTTTCAGGAGAAGAAGCAGTGGGAACATGAGCACCACACTGTGAAAGGCAATGGTGATAGCCATCCTGCTGATGTGGAGAATTGTCAGAATGGTGGTATATCGCAGCGGGCTGTATATGGCCACAAAGTGGTCTACAGACATGGCCAGTAGGGTGCCTGATTCCATGAGGGTAAAAGAACGCATGGAAAACATCTGTAGCAGACAGCTTATATTATTAATGCCAAAGAGGAAAATGCTCAACACAGTGGGCAGGGTGGAAACAGAGACACCAAGTTCCACAAAAGCCAACATGACCAGAAAGAAGTACATGGGTTAGTGCAAAGCAGGATCAAACAGGACGATGTGAAGAATGATGCCATTTCCTAGGAAAATGATAGTTTACATCAGGCAGAATGGTATAGATATCCAGATGTGCTCTGCTTCAAGCCCTGGGATCCAACAAGAGTGAATGTTGCAGGTGTGAACTCAATGGCACTATTGTAAATGTCATGATGAGACTTCATCTGAGGATACTGAGAAGCACAGGGACACTGGAAAATAAGTTGTTAGTTATTATACATCAAATCCTGAGCTCCTGACAGTCATACTGAGGGTATTTTCTTACAAAAGAGATGGAAAGTTTATTTCTAAAACAAGAGCATATGAAAACCGCAGTATATGGAAGATAAATCTGAGTAGATGTGTGGAAGAGTGGTCCTACATGAACTACAAGCTAAAAGCTTCTTTGTTTAATAGAAATCTGTGCATTAATAGAAATATCAGGCACGATTATTTATGGCAGTGAAAGGCAATGATAATAAGCATAGAGATGACAACTTCATGTGGAAATTGATAACTGAAGGATCTGTTAGGTTTCTGTAGTTTGAGCAAGATTGAATTAGTAGCAAAATTAATGCAAGAAAATAATAAAGATGATTCATAGTTCTTTTAATAGACTTATGGCCTTGGGAAAGTCACTTAAGTTATCTTAGATCCAACATTGTGATATAAACACAATAATAATAATACAACATAATATATGCTGTTTACTATTATATTTGGATTATATTTGGAACATAGTAAATGGTTCAGATGATAAAGAATCTACCTGTGATGCAGGAGACCTGGGTTTGTTACTGGGGTCAAGAAGATCCCCTGGTTGGAGAAGGAAATGGCAACCCACTCCAGTATTCTTGCCTGGAGAATCCCAGGGATGGGGAGCCTGGTGGGCTGCCGTCTATGGGGTCACACAGAGTCGGACACGACTGAAGCGACTTAGCAGCAGGAGCCACTGCAGCATGCAGTTACAAGCATAATGTACATGGATCCTAAACTACATATCATGTATAATTCGTGAATGAGATTGTGCTTTCATAAAGAAATGATCATCTTAAGTGTAGACTTAATGTACTTTTAGATATGCCGATGACACCACCCTTTTGGCAGAAGTGAAGAGGAACTAAAAAGCCTCTTGATGAAAGTGAAAGAGGAGAGTGAAAAAGTTGGCTTAAAGCTCACCATTCAGAAAACAAAATCATGGCATCTGGTCCCATCACTTCATGGGAAATAGATGGGGAAACAGTGGAAACAGTGGCAGACTTTATTTTAGGGGGCTCCAAAATCACTGCAGATGGTGATTGCAGCCATGAAATTAAGACGCTTACTCCTTGGAAAGAAAGTTATCACCAACCTAGATAGCATATTCAAAAGCAGAGACATTACTGTGCCAACAAAATCATGGCATCTGGTCCCATCAATTCATGACAAATAGATGGGGAAACAATGACAGACTTTTTTTGGGGGGGGAGCTCCAAAATCACTGCAGATGGTGACTGCAGCCATGAAATTAAAAGACGCTTATTCCTTGGAAGGAAAGTTATGACCAACCTAGACAGCATATGCAAAAGCAGAGATATTTGCCAACAGAGGTCTGTCTAGTCAAGGCTATGGTTTTTCCAATAGTCAGGTATGGATGTGAGAGTTGGACTATAAAGAAAGCTGAGTGCCAAAGAATTGATGCTTTTGTACTGTGGTGTTGGAGAAGACTCTTGAGAGTCCCTTGGACTGCAAGGAGATCCAACCAGTCCATCCTAAAGGAGATCAGTCCTGCATATTCATTAGAAGAACTGATACTGAAGCTGAAACTCTAATAGTTTGGCCACCTGATGCGAAGAACTGACTCATTGGAAAAGACCCTGATGCTGGGAAAGATTGAAGGCGGGAGGAGAAGTGGATAACAGAGGATGAGATGGTTGGATGGCATCACCAACTCAATGGACATGAGTTTGAGTAAGCTCCGGGAGTTGTTGATGGAGAGTGAGGCCTGGCATGCTGCAGTCCATGGGGTTGCAAAGAGTTGGACACGACTGAGCAACTGAACTGAACTGAGGTCTGTTTTTGCTGAAGGGCTGGGTCTGAATCCAGATTTTGTGGACCCTGACCTTATTCAGTTTTGAAATCTTCTTTATGAAATGAAACAAAAATAAGAATTCCAAATTAGGCATTGAAACATTACAGAAATGGAGACCAGATTAGTAGTTGACAGGTTGGGAATGAAGGAGGAGAGATGAATGTGTGTATAAAAGGACACAAAGAGGAACCCTTGTGGTAATACATACATGAACCTACGCGTGGAATAAAATTGCATAGAACTAAATACACACACAAATGAGTACATATAGAGTCAGTTAAATCTGAGGAAGATTGATGGGTTGATTGCTCGCCACTTTTTTGGGGTAGCATATTGCAGTGCAGGTTTTTAAGAGGTTCCTCCTGAAAGAAACCAAATGAAGTCTACATGAGTTCTTTCCGCATGTTTCTTTGCAATTGCATATGAATTTATATCAAAATTTTAAAAAAAACATATTTTGGAAAAATTGGATAGAAGTGGAACTAGGTAATCTGAAAAAAAGAAATAGGCACCAGACTTTGGAAGAGCTTGTGCTCTTGAGAAGCTTGAATGTTTAAACTTCACCGTTCTTACGGTAAATCCACCTCTGGTCAGAAAGGCAGCAAGCCAACTGACAGGATAAGGAATAGAAGAGACAAAGAAAGATTTCAGGACTCAGACGTGAACATGTCCACTTTCCAGGAGGATCTGTTACAACCACGAGTAAGGCCACTTGCTTTAAACTAAACAAGAGGTACTCACCCACGTAGACAGGTTGACTCCACTCACTCCAGAGCCCCGTCGCTCTGCACACAGGGCTCACCGCTGCCCTCACTTGAATGTAATACTTAGAAACATCATCAACTATGGTGATGAGCGTATTGGTTGTCATTTTTTCTGTCTAAATGGAAAAAAATAACATGATAAGACTCTTCGGAACATGCTATTTAAGTGATGCCAGTGACTAGACTGGAAGGTCATATGCAAGTAGACTGGAAGGTCATATGCAAGTGACTCAGTGTTCAGCAACCCGTTTAAAATCAGTAAGACACACATCAGTTAGTGCCTTCTAGATCACTTCAGTATGGATGTATTGGCAGTCATCCTTCGATGGAAAGCTAGTAGCAACCAAAATAAATAAAATAGGCAATTGTAAGATCTCAATGATCCATCTGGGTCCAACTGATATTTCTAGAGTGAAAGACTAGAGTGGCCAGTAGCAGGATGTGTAACTCCCATCATCTTGTCCCAAGATATTCTGTAATCACCTAACAACATGCCATGGCTCCCATCATACTCAACAGGTGCCAGCAAAGTGCAATCTATGACATATCTGGCCCGCTGCCTGTTTTTATAGAAACTGCAAACTAAGAATGACTTATATATTTTTCAACAATTGAAAAATATAAAAAGTATTTTGTGACACATGAAAATTACATGAAATTGAAATTTCAGTATCCACAAACAGTTTTATTGGAATGCAGTTATGCCTATTTGCTTGTATCTGTGGCAGAGCTGAGTAATTTTGGCAAAAACAGAACAGTCTACAAAGCCTAAAATATCTCCTCTGTGACCTTTTACTGTAAAAGCTTGCTGATCCCTGTTTCAATGTGTCACTCCCTGCCAGGGCTGGGGAGGAGAAGTGAGGGGTGGAAGGTGCATAAGGAAGTAGAAAAGAGCAGGGCCCTTGAATCTAGGAAAAGGGGACTTGAATCCTAGCTCTAACCTCTAACTAAATGCAGGGGAAGTTGCTTGACCTCTCTGGGCTTCAGTTTTCTCATCTGTAAAATAGGAATAATAGCATCAAACCAATGGATTATCAAATAAAGAAGCCCTAGAGCGTGACTGCAGCCATGAAATTAAAAGACGCCTACTCCTTGGAAGAAAAATTATGACCAACCTATATAGCATACATGGCTGAGAATAGACAACTGTTAAGGCACTTTGTTGTACAGAATCCTGTGCTTTAATAAATCATGATGAATAGAAGAAAAAAAAAGATCCCCTGGAGAATGGAATGGTCATCCAACCCAATATTCTTGCCTGGAGAATTCCATGGACAATCCATGGAGTCACAAAGAGTTGGACACAACTGAGTGACTAACACTTTCACTTTTCAAGTATTCAACATGTGAAATAAAAACAATTTAATATATTAGAAAAGAGGGACAGTTGCTTTCAGTTCTTAATATTTTCCAATATCTTTTTTTAAACTTACCAGTTCACTCTTTCTCCACTTGCTATCCATGGACAATGGGGAGCGCTTCTCTGTATTTTGCAGAAGGGTCAGTGTCTCTTGTTGAAATCTGGGATCCAAGTTGAGAATATCACCAAAGCCATCAGGATATCACAAGCTGAGTGTGATGATGGTACTAGGGCTCAGGACCAGGGTTCTTTATCTAGGAACAAGTTTATACACACTAAAATTCTACTCACTTTTAGCAGAGCCTTGTGTATTAAGATAGGGGTCAAAGATAGATTTCAGGATTGGCTCAAGGATGGGTGTGGTGAGTGAGGATGAAGTCTTCCTCTCCTATTGAGCTAACACTTTTTGTAAAGTATAACCACTCAAGTGATGGTAAATGTTTACCAATCAGTTCTCTGAATAAAAATGCCTTGACCTGTACCCATTGCCAACTTCTTTGAATACTTCCATGCTGAGCAATTTCAAGCAACCAACATGATACCACTGAATGCAGAGACATGTGATATGTCTGTAACCAGCTT
The DNA here is from genome assembly GCA_006410675.1 of Oreotragus oreotragus. Taxonomy (NCBI): domain Eukaryota; kingdom Metazoa; phylum Chordata; class Mammalia; order Artiodactyla; family Bovidae; genus Oreotragus; species Oreotragus oreotragus. Next base: position 380,352 of record SJYX01014278.1, read on the forward strand.
CCTCAAACTGGTACAAACCAGAACCAGCACAACATTGGGCTTAACTACAGCTGGTCCTACATATCAGGTACTTACTCAGGTGGAACTGAGAGCAGGCACATCAATACATGCATCCCTCTCCTGCTGTTTCCTTCCCACTGGGCTGTGGATATAGTTGCTGCTGCTGCTGCTAAGTTGCTTCAGTCGTGTCCAACTCTGTGCGATCCCATAGACGGCAGCCCATGAGGCTCCCCCGTCCCTGGGATTCTCCAGGCAAGAAGTTGCCATTTCCTTCTCCAATGCATGAAAGTGAAAAGTGAAAGTAAAGTCGCTCAGTCGTGTCCGACTCTTAGCGACCCCATGGACTGCGGCCCACCAGGCTCCTCCGTCCATGGGATTTTCCAGGCAAGAGTGCTGGAGTGGGGTGCCATTGCCTTCTCCGGGGTATAGTTGCTACCTCTCCTTATATGTGCTTAACTTATTGACAGGGGAGGCAAGATGAGTCAGGACTCTTCCAGGAGCAATTAGCCAAGCATGACTATTCTCAGAAACATCAGATATGTATTTCAATATGTATTTAATTGGACTTACATTACATTGAATTTATAGGTCATTTCAAAGAGAATTATTAACCTAATAATGAACAATATACAATGAGCACAGGCCCCTTCAAAAATTCCAAGACAACAGTTCAGAGATGAATTTAGGAGAGAAACACAGACAACAATATCCTAACTCCTTTCTAGTATCTACAAACACCCAAACCCTCAAGCTGAAAGTTTCTTTAACATTGAAATATTGATTCAAGTGGGTTTTTTAAAAATTCTTATCATATTTCATACATTCTAGATGTGAAATTGGCATTTTTCTTATTTCTCCACTGCTGTAATCAAGTATAAAGAAAATGTGTGTTTTAAGACTTATGCCACTTAAACAAATATTTTATCATCATGCTGGAATCTGTTTATTCTCTTTCTGCCCTTCATTTCTTGAAGAGCTTTCCACTGAACCAGAAGTGTCTTTGTTGCAACTTTTGTCAAGATTTTATTTAATATCATTTTCTGTGAAGTCATTTTTCTATAGATTATTGGCAGTAGGGCTAGATTCAGTTTGGTGAATTGGGTTTTTAGTGTCTGTGTTCATAACAGTTATTATCATGCTCCAAATTAAAAAATTAAATGCTAAATCCCTTATATGATATATTTATTTAATTATCAAACCGATAAGAAAGATACTAAAATATCATCCCTAAAATATATTCCCTTGCTGAAATTAAAGTGAATATAATATATGTCAAATCATAATTCAGGACTTCAAAGGTCAAAGAAACATCCTTTCATTTCTTATGTTGACTACTATATATAGCTGTGTTACAGAAAAAGAGGAAAACAACTGGAAAATTTGTAAATATTCAAAAGAATGCCTCAAAGCTTTTATTTATTTATTTAAGTGTAAAATTGAAAAAAAAAGTGTGAAAGTGTTAGTCGGTTAGTTATCTCTGACTCTTTTTGACCCTATGGACTGTAGCCCACCAGGCTCCTCTGTCCATGGGCTTTTCCAGGCAAGAATACTGGAGTGAGTAGCCATTCCCTTCTCCAGGGTATCTTCCCTATCCATGGAAGGAACCCAGGTCTCCTGCATTGCAGGCAGATTCTTTACTGTCTGAGCCACAAGGAAGTGCCAAGTAATGTCAAATTTCACATTCTCATGACAGGATATTAGGTCTTTAAAAAGCAGAGACTATAAAAATGCTTAATAAAAAAGAAGGAATTAGGTGAAATCTAGACACAAGTGTCTGCCTCCAATGTGGGAAACCCAAGTTCAATCCCTGGATCGGGAAGATCCCCTGGAGAAGGAAATGGTAACTTACTCCAGTATTCTTGCCTGGAGAATCCCATGGATGGAGAAGCCTGGTATACTACAGTCCACAGGGTCACAAAGACTCAGACACAACTGAGCGATTTCACTCACTCACTCAGACACAATTTATAGATAATTACATCTGGTGTGTTTAAAGCCTTTTTTATACAAGATTCTGGGTAAATATTCTGATCTTTAATTACCTTTTTTTTTTTTTTTTATCCTGGGTATAAGCCTTTCCAATCTTCTAGTCCTCCATGAAATCTTCATTGATGATTTGGGCCTAAAATCCCCAATATGTAGAAAAATTGACTCAAAATATACCAGGTATCTATTTTTTATAGTAGACTTTATAGAATATTAGTTAATTAGAAAATGTCTGATTTCAGAACTCATGTTTTAACTTAAGAAATAGGTACAGACAAAAATAACTATAATATGGTGGCTTCATGCTACTCATCCAAGTATTTGCTGACTTCAGCAGGAATGTTTTTTATTTCAGCTGAATTTATTTTATTGGAATTTCAGCAGAATGTTTATAAAAAATGTACAGCCTCTCACCACTCCTACTCCCCCGATCTATGCAGGAAAAGCCCGTCTGGGTTGAGTCCTAAAATATATTTCTCTTGTTCATTGTTATCTTTATGTGTCCTTAAGAATAAGTTAAAAGACATGATAATAGAATGTTTAGCTAGGAGAACTGAAAATGACATTAATTTAAAATATTCTTTTCTAAACTCTTTAAGAACATTAGGAAAAATGCACTGGCATTGGCATTTTGGGGCAGATCCTAACAGTTTTGGGTGTGTTTTAATGTTTTTGTGAATTTCGTTTATTCCCATTCCTCACTGAAACAGACTTTTAGGCAGTGAGTGTTTTATTCAGAAATACCCAATATTTAGCCTTTTTTTTTTTAGCAACATATGCTGATGGGGGAGAAAAATAAAATCACTCGGTCCTGAATCTGTTTGGTCTTTACCCCATAAATAATGGGGTTGAGCACTGGGGGCACCACCACATAGAGGTTAGCTACTAAGATATGGATGTGATGAGGAATGGTTTTACCCCCAAAGCGATGGGCAAAAAATGAAAAGAATGCTGGAGCATAGAACATAAGTATGACACAGATGTGGGAACCACATGTGCTAAGGGCCTTAAATCTCACAGTCCAGGAAGGTATCTGAAACACTGTGCAAAGGATCATTGTGTAGGACATAATGATGAGCATTATATCCAGTCCTGTAGACAGCAGGGCCACAGTCAAGCCATAAATGATGTTGATATTGATATTGTCACAAGCCAATCGGGCAATGCCCATGTGCTCACAATAGGAATGGGGAATGATGTTTCTCCCACAGTATCTAAGTCGATGTACCAGAAAGATGAATGGAAAACATACAATAAAGCTCCTGACCACAGCTGCTATGCCAATCTTCCCAATGGCTGAGGAGGTTAAGATCGCAGTATATCTCAGTGGATAACAGATGGCCACATAGCGGTCAAATGCCATGGCCAGGAGAATAGCAGATTCTGCCACAAAGATGAAATGTATGAAGAACATCTGGGATACACAGCTACCAAATGATATATTCATGGAGTGGAACCAGAAAATGGCCAGCATCTTGGGGGCTGTGGATGTGGTGAGCAGGACATCTGCTAAAGCCAGCATGGAAAGGAAGAGATACATGGGCTCATGGAGATGCTGCTCGGTCACAATCAGGAAGATCAAGAAGAGGTTACCTACAATAGCAACAATGTACATAAAACAGATGGGGATGGAGATCCAGCTGTGCACATCTTCTAGTCCTGGGATTCCAATCAGGACGTACCACATATCCTGAGGACTGGTGTAATTGTAAGAGGAAGGAGCCATCTGTGACTGCTTATTCCAGACCCAGGACCTTCAGGGAAAGACCACAGGGCTGAGCTCAGGTTCAGGTGCACCACCTTAGTCCCTGTGATGTCTGATCAGATTTCTTTTCTGATTTGTTATTATGAAAGTACAGTAAGATAGATTAACTAACCTAAAATTGCACTCTTGGTTTCCTGCATGGAATAATTGAATCTTGTATCTTAAAAAGGATAGTATTTAGTTAATATTTAATAAAAGTGTAATATGCATCATAATACTTTACATATATTAACTTATTAAGTTTTCACCTTAACCTGTTGAAAATACTTTTATGATAATCCATAACGTGGCTACTGTTGTTATCCCTATAGCATTGAACATAGACTGGCAATTCATTTCTTACATGATAGTATACTCTGAATGGGAGAAAATAATAGCAAATGAAGCAACTGACAAACAACTAATCTCAAAAATATACAAGCAACTTATACAGCTCAATTCCAGAAAAATAAATGACCCTATCAAAAAGTGGGCCAAAGAACTAAATAAACATTTCTCCAAAGAAGACATACGGATGGCTAACAAACCCACTGGATTTAAAATCAGCCAAAGTGAATTTGAAAGCTTTGAACTAAACCACCATCTAGCACAATCTATCAAAATAAAGCTAGTTACAAAAACATGTTATCAAAATGTTCACTGATCATGTCTCTGAGTAAAATAGACAGATGTTAAGTTGAAGTATACAGCTTATGGAAGACGGAAGGAACTAGAGTTTGACAAAACAGGTTTCAAGGTATATGCCCTCTTCAACAGTAATGAACCACCAGCTTGATGCTAAGCCCTGTGCCAGTCATTGAGGATATACAAGTGAATCAGATTGATCCTGATCCTTCAATACATTTCTTAAAATTGTAGGATGCACATTGAAAACTTAAACTATGTACAATGCCAGACTGACTTGGCTTCTTAGATGGATTTGCCTAGCATTTGGTAAAGGAAAAATATATATATTCTATCTCACTTCTATCACTGATTGAAAATTAGTCTATATATTTTGTATTTCTTAATATCACCACAGCAGCAAATCACAATGATTTCACATTATAAAGCAAGGGTCCACAGTCCTTCAGAAAAAGAGAAGGGTGTTATTTGTTGATCAAAATTTTCCTTAGTTCCAAAGGAAAATGGATAGAAGCAAGTAAGATGCTGAGTGAAAGGCAGGCTGGGAGATACAGTATGTGTGTGTATGTGTGTGTGTGTTTGTGTGTGTATACACATAAACCTATAGCTTCAAGTACAGTTATAGACACATGTATAAAATAAGTGGATTACATTCTTCCCTAGTCCCTATTCTCAAATCAAAGTTAGTTAAATTTCTTATTTTCCGAGAAGGCATGTGAGCTTTAGAAACAGATGTCTCTTCACCCCTTGATTCTACTGCAGTTCAGTATATTTATCATTGAACAGTATACTTCATTATGTTTATTTTTTATTAAGTGTTCCATATACTGACCTATTGCTTTATACTATTGGAATGTTCCAATTTAAACTATTGGACTTCCCTGGTGGCTCAGATGGTAAAGAATCCGCCTGCAATATGGGAGACCTCAGTTCAATCCCTGGGTTAGGAAGATCCCCTGGAGAAGGGAATGGCTGCCCACTCCAGTATTCTTGCCTGGAGAGTCCCATGGACAGAGGAGCCTAGCTGGCTACAATCCATGGGGTCACAAAGAGTTGGATATGACTGAGCAACTTTGTGACTGACTGATTAGAATGTTCAGACCCCTGTTTCTTGAGTTACAATTTAGAATATAAAATACTCAAGTAGTCATCCCATTAGGCCTTTTCTTAACTGATATGTGATTCTTTAAAAATTCTGGAATAAAATTGAGATTCTTATGGCTGTGGATCTACTTTTTAATTGCATAAACCAACTATTCAACCATTTAACATATAGCCAAAATTAACTGCTTGAAATTTCTTTTAAGATAGATTTTTATATTTCAGAGAGTGAGAGTAAAGGTTAATTTTGAAGTGTGTCTGGCACATATCTGTGCCAGAGCCCTGTACATGAGTGAAGTATAGTTACAGCGTGGGGGCTTAGAGTTGGGCTTCATCAGGACATTAGAGATGGGGGAGAGGAGAGAGATGTGATTGAAGGAAACACAGAAATGAAGATGGAAAGGAAGGAAAACAAATTTTCCTATCTTTCTTCTAACTGCCCTGGTGATCTTTGGGGACATCCATGATCTGCTTTAACTGTAGTCTTATAACCTGCAGTTACTAATTTGTAGGTCTGGGGATCAGGGTATTACTTTGTAATATTACTGATGGCATAACCTGACTGGGCCTGAACATGTGCACACAGGCAGCTTGTGGTTAATAGAAACAGTGTAGTTCTAGGGCCACATAGAATTGTATTCAAGTATTGGTGAAGTCATATTCTAACTACATGACTATTAAACAAGTTACTTAATTTGAAGTTTAGTAAGATATCTACAATATCTTAAATATCTACAATATCTACAATATCAATTAAAATATGAGTCAATCACAGACACAGAAAATTTATGATTACCTGAGGGGAATGAAGGGCAGAGGTGTGGGGAGGGGGAGTGGGGAGAGATAAATTAGTAGTTTGGGAATAACATATACAGAATACTATATATAAAATAGATAAACCAAAAAGACCTACTGTGTAGGACAGGGAACTATACTCAACATCTTGTAATAACCTATGATGGCAAAGAATATGAAATATATATGTATATGTATATAAAACTGAATCACTTTACAGTCCACTTGAAAATAATACAGCATTGTAAATCAACTGTACTTCAATTTAAAAAATATGAATAAATTCTGTAGTTAGTATTTTATGGTGGTTGATATATAACTCAGATATATTTTTATCCTCAAAACATGAAACTAGGGCACATGCAAAATTATCATCATTAAGACCAAGACAATTGTTACTTTGAAGAAGCTTAATTTTCAAGACTTCAGTCTTATGATCCACTAAACAGCTACTGAACTGGTTTAAGGTACCCAGAAAGACCAAGACTTATTTTCTTATACTAGACATATGGTCTCAACTGGTAATTTTCACTCCAAATCTGGCATTTTACTTTTGTAAGGTGAAGATGGTTCAGCATAGTCATGAACACTTCGGCTTAGAAATGGAGTCTTCTTGTTCCATCGCTGATGCAACATCTTTGTTACATACTGTAACAGAAGGCAGTTATAATCTCTCTTTCAGTTTATTAATCTGCCTAGTCCAGAACCTGACATATATTACATATTCACTAAACTCTGTGGAAAAATCCATGCATATATTTACATGCATGTGCATATGCACATTATATTTAATTACTAAGCTTGTTTAACTAGTGAACCTTGTTTTTAACTTTTGGAATATAAGCTTAATCTTGTAAACACAACATTCAAATCTTCATATCAAAGAAAAATGACATCAACAGATTTTAAAAGAAAAAATATATATTTCTGCTCTTTGCAGAGTGCCCATTTAATTAAAAAACACACACACACAAGGAAACTGTAATTGCAGGTCACATACAATTAATGTCTAATACTTCATAGGTAAGAGTTGAAAGAAATGCAAGATATTTAAGTTCTGGAAAGAATGAGCTATTTCTGCAGTTTGCTGGCTTTTTTTTCCTGCTATCTTTTTGTACATGTTTTCACTAAACATTACTCAGTTAACTTACCTATACTTTCTAAGCTCCTGAAGATATTTAACTAGTTGAGTTGCCCCAAACCTAAATAGGAAATCTGGAACTGTCTATTTATATCTCCTTCTAAGCATCTCTCAGACCCAAGATCATCATCCCCGGGGAACTGAATTTAACTCCTCTCACAGAGATAATCTGGAGCTGGCTCTAGTACATAACCCTCAGGGAGAAGCACTCTTATTTTCTCTTGCTTTACAATGTGTGTGGCTTTTGCTCTGGCGAGAACTCTTGGACACCCTAGTTAAAACATACTGCTAAATATCCCAGTTTCCTTTATGTATCAGAGACTCAGACCACAGCAATGATATCTTGTCTCCATGGAGGCATCTGAAAATTTGAGTTGTCAATGCCACATAGTGAAGAACTATATCCTTTCAAGAAGGCATTTAAAATTGGATTTTGTCATCTTATTTACCTTGAAAATTGAAGACTCTTTGGCTTCACCCCTCTTTCTTTGGTCGCACAGTAGGATTCGTCAGCATCACAGAGAATCTGCCAGCATCACAGGTCCAGAAATACTATTCAGCTACTGCAGAGATCCCTTTCATCCTTTGAAGGATCCAGAGAGAGGAAAGAAGAGGTGAAAACAAATTCCTTGATAGATGGGGCTCAAAACTGACTCCATGCAGATGAAAGATATTTGTGGAGGAAGATGTTTTCTCATTACTTCTTCAAGTGGATCTTTCCAAATGCCATTATATGCTGATACTTAGCAAGGACTTCTGGGAAAATTTTTTTAGCTATATAAGTGTAAATTTCCTATAGATATGATGCCTGATCATTAGCTGACTTTGATTGGACAATCAATGCTAAGCTAGTACCTGAATCATCCAATAAGTTACCTAGACATTTTGTACTCACTGGCTAAGAGAGGCTGTATCTTATTCAGTCATTCAGTTCAGTCACTCAGTCATGTCCAACTCTTTGAGACCAATGGACTGCAGCAAGACAGGCTTCTCTGTCCATCACCAACTCCTGGAGCTTACTCGAACCCGTCCTTTGAGTTGGAGATGCCATCCAACAATCTCATCCTCTGTCATCCCTTTCTCCTCCCGCCTCCAATCTTTCCCAGCATCAGGGTCTTTTCCAATGAGTCAGTTCTTTGCATTAGGTGGCAAAAGTATTGTAGTTTTAGCTTCAGCATTTGTCCTTCCAATGAAAATTCAGGACTGATTTCCTTTAGGATTGACTAGTTTGCACTCCTTGCAGTCCAAGGGCCTCTCAAGAGTCTTCTCCAACACCACTGTTCAAAAGCATCAGTTCTTTGGTGCTCAGCTTTCTTTACAGTCCAACTCTCACACCCATATATGACTATTGGAAAATCATAGCTTTGACTAGATGGACCTTTGTAGGCAAAGTAATGTCTCTGCTTTTTAGTATGCTGTCTGGGTTGGTAATAACTTTTCTTCCAAGGCGCAAGCGTCTTTTAATTTTATGACTGCAGTCACCATCTACAGTGATTTTGGAGCCCAAAAAAATAAAATCTCTCACTGTTTGCATTTTTTCCCCATCTATTTGCCATGGAATGATGGGACCAGATACCATGACCTTAATTTTCTGAATGTTTAGCTTTAAGCCAGCTTTTTCACTCTCTTCTTTCACTTTCATCAAGAGGCTCTTTAGTTCTTCATTTTCTGCCACAAGAGTGGTGCCATCTGCATATGTGAAATTATTGATATTTTTCCCGGCAATCTTGATTCCAGTTTGTGCTTGAAAATAATATCTTATTACACAAGTGTAAATGCTGTTTGGAAGGACAGACACTCAGTGTTCCCTGTATTTCAAATACTTTCCATAAAAATGTTTTGAAACCATAAATGATGGTAACAGAATATTTTCTCCTTGAGGGTTTGGACATAAAAAAAGAACAGTACTTATCTGCCCACTTGCCCTTGGAAAACCAATTAAAGGAACCAAAGCATGTTAAAGGAAAAGAGATTGAGGAAGGACAATGAGGAATTAGGTGACCTTAAGAATTGGCCTCTGCATCTGAGTATCTGGTGGTGATCAGAAGAACAAAAAATATAATCCAGAGGAGGAGGCTATAGGCTCTACTGATAAGTTATTTTAATATTTCCAAATTTTGGAAATATATAGCTCTAGTTGTCCCATTTACTTGAAAAGTTATGCATTTTTTGACCAAAAGCATTTGTTAGATAATGATTTCAGAGGTATATAATTTCAAAATAGCAGTGAGCCTTTACTAATTTAAAGTCCAGCTCTACTAATATCCTACAGAGATGAATTAATCATTCATGACCTTCAGTGCGTTCAATCTCTCATAGATATCTATGGGGCTTCCCTGGTGGTTCAGCAGTAAAGAATTCACCTGCAATGCAGGAGAGGTGAAGAAGCAGATTTGATCCCTGGATCAGGAAGATCCTCTGAAGAAGGAAATGGCAATGCAGTCCAGTATTCTTGCTTTGAAAATCCCATGGACAGAGGAGCCTGGTGGGCTCATGTCCATGGAGTCACAAAGAGTCAGACACGATGAGCAACTGAGCTCTCACACACAGATATCTGTAGTCTGTTACCTGAACTCTTGGGGCCATGTGTTTTAGGAAAATAATTTTCCAGAGTTTAGAAAAGTTACAAGATCATATTCCTGATGTTATATAATCATATTAGTGGGATCTTGATTTCTTCATAATTCAATAGATTGACATTATTTCAAAGAACCTATGAATATTTAGCTATGCAGGATAAATAAAGATGATAAATATCCTTACATCAGTTCATGTCAGATTTTGCCATCACTTTAGATCAAGTCGTGCAGCCAAAAGCTTCAGGTATCAAAATTCTGTGGATTTCAAGAGACAGATAAGGTATCATGGTTTTGTAACTAATGTAGTGATAGAAATTCGTTGGGCTTAAGCTTTCTATATGTTGATATTGAACTGATGGGGATTTTAGCTCTAAATCTGTTTTAGCATTTAAGATTATCAAAACTGACTCTGGGGAGCTGTTTAATAGGCAAAATAGAGTCCTGAAAGCTAGTTCCTCAGTTAGAAAGTGAGAGAATTCTCATTAAGCTTTCAGTTTCCTATAGGACCTAAAAAGGGAACGGTTAGAAAGGAACCCCAGATAGTCCTTACTTGGGACAGCTAATTTGGACATAACTGGATACCTTCCTTCTTTTCATTCTTAAGACAATGCTGCTGGGAGTTTGTATTAGACAAAAAAGCATAACTATTTCCTTTTCATTAGTAAAATGTATCGTTTCTCAGTGCTTGGGGGCAGTAATTCAGAAGTCTTGAACTTTTCTCAAAGTAATTTGTTCTGACGCACTGAAGACTGCCTTTAGTGACAGCAACTACTCTGTCCACTTGTTCTTTGTAAATCACTTTCCTGAGGATCTTTATCTGGGGAGAATCACTAATGTAGTATCTCTTAGATTTGCTACTATAAGGAACTTAAGGTTATTAGGTAACTTGTTCTGAGGAAAAATATACAAAGACTATCTGTAAGGCTATAAGAGGTTTGTGCTTTTTTGAATATATCGTAAAATTTAGGCTTTACATAGACAAACTAGCATAGGGGCCAGTGCAAATACTTATATTAAAAAGAACAAATTTCAATCTTTTATTTTGTTTTTTTAAAATTTAGTATGTTATATTAGATTTGTTTAATTAAAAGAGTGATGCATGCTCATTATAACAAATCAAAAAGCAAATGTTAGTCATCTTTTTTCCCTCCTTCTGATGATATCCAATGTGATCAGGATGGAGACATTTTACCCCTTTGTCTGTGCTTAGAGACATGAAAACTTTATCTGAGCATGTTATCCCATTTGGGAGATACTACATGTCCTATTTAGCATCTTATTTTTTCACAGAAGAAATCATAGGTTTCAATTAAGAAATCATTTAGGGATTTAAGAATCCCTAAATCAAGAATATTGTTCTATATCTTTGTTTGTAACAGCTACATAATAATAAGCAGATGGGTGTGTGGATAATTTATTGTCAAACATAAATTATTCACTATTTCTCTTTCCTTGAACGAGGAAAATTTTTTTAGCTATATAAGTGTAAATTTCCTATAGATATGATGCCTGATCATTAGCTGACTTTGACTGGACAATCAATGCTAAGCTAGTACCTGAATCATCCAATAAGTTACCTAGACATTTTGTACTCACTGGCTAAGAAAGGCTGTATCTTATTCAGTCATTCAGTTCAGTCACTCAGTCATGTCCAACTCTTTGAGACCAATGGACTGCAGCAAGACAGGCTTCTCTGTCCATCACCAACTCCTGGAGCTTACTCGAACCCGTCCTTTGAGTTGGAGATGCCATCCAACAATCTCATCCTCTGTCATCCCTTTCTCCTCCCGCCTCCAATCTTTCCCAGCATCAAGGTCTTTTCCAATGAGTCAGTTCTTTGCATTAGGTGGCAAAAGTATTGTAGTTTTAGCTTCAGCATTTGTCCTTCCAATGAAAATTCAGGACTGATTTCCTTTAGGATTGACTAGTTTGCACTCCTTGCAGTCCAAGGGCCTCTCAAGAGTCTTCTCCAACACCACTGTTCAAAAGCATCAGTTCTTTGGTGCTCAGCTTTCTTTACAGTCCAACTCTCACACCCATATATGACTATTGGAAAATCATAGCTTTGACTAGATGGACCTTTGTAGGCAAAGTAATGTCTCTGCTTTTTAGTATGCTGTCTGGGTTGGTAATAACTTTTCTTCCAAGGCGCAAGCGTCTTTTAATTTTATGACTGCAGTCACCATCTACAGTGATTTTGGAGCCCAAAAAAATAAAATCTCTCACTGTTTGCATTTTTTCCCCATCTATTTGCCATGGAATGATGGGACCAGATACCATGACCTTAATTTTCTGAATGTTTAGCTTTAAGCCAGCTTTTTCACTCTCTTCTTTCACTTTCATCAAGAGGCTCTTTAGTTCTTCATTTTCTGCCACAAGAGTGGTGCCATCTGCATATGTGAAATTATTGATATTTTTCCCGGCAATCTTGATTCCAGTTTGTGCTTGAAAATAATATCTTATTACACAAGTGTAAATGCTGTTTGGAAGGACAGACACTCAGTGTTCCCTGTATTTCAAATACTTTCCATAAAAATGTTTTGAAACCATAAATGATGGTAACAGAATATTTTCTCCTTGAGGGTTTGGACATAAAAAAAGAACAGTACTTATCTGCCCACTTGCCCTTGGAAAACCAATTAAAGGAACCAAAGCATGTTAAAGGAAAAGAGATTGAGGAAGGACAATGAGGAATTAGGTGACCTTAAGAATTGGCCTCTGCATCTGAGTATCTGGTGGTGATCAGAAGAACAAAGAATATAATCCAGAGGAGGAGGCTATAGGCTCTACTGATAAGTTATTTTAATATTTCCAAATTTTGGAAATATATAGCTCTAGTTGTCCCATTTACTTGAAAAGTTATGCATTTTTTGACCAAAAGCATTTGTTAGATAATGATTTCAGAGGTATATAATTTCAAAATAGCAGTGAGCCTTTACTAATTTAAAGTCCAGCTCTACTAATATCCTACAGAGATGAATTAATCATTCATGACCTTCAGTGCGTTCAATCTCTCATAGATATCTATGGGGCTTCCCTGGTGGTTCAGCAGTAAAGAATTCACCTGCAATGCAGGAGAGGTGAAGAAGCAGATCTGATCCCTGGATCAGGAAGATCCTCTGAAGAAGGAAATGGCAATGCAGTCCAGTATTCTTGCTTTGAAAATCCCATGGACAGAGGAGCCTGGTGGGCTCATGTCCATGGAGTCACAAAGAGTCAGACACGATGAGCAACTGAGCTCTCACACACAGATATCTGTAGTCTGTTACCTGAACTCTTGGGGCCATGTGTTTTAGGAAAATAATTTTCCAGAGTTTAGAAAAGTTACAAGATCATATTCCTGATGTTATATAATCATATTAGTGGGATCTTGATTTCTTCATAATTCAATAGATTGACATTATTTCAAAGAACCTATGAATATTTAGCTATGCAGGATAAATAAAGATGATAAATATCCTTACATCAGTTCATGTCAGATTTTGCCATCACTTTAGATCAAGTCGTGCAGCCAAAAGCTTCAGGTATCAAAATTCTGTGGATTTCAAGAGACAGATAAGGTATCATGGTTTTGTAACTAATGTAGTGATAGAAATTCGTTGGGCTTAAGCTTTCTATATGTTGATATTGAACTGATGGGGATTTTAGCTCTAAATCTGTTTTAGCATTTAAGATTATCAAAACTGACTCTGGGGAGCTGTTTAATAGGCAAAATAGAGTCCTGAAAGCTAGTTCCTCAGTTAGAAAGTGAGAGAATTCTCATTAAGCTTTCAGTTTCCTATAGGACCTAAAAAGGGAACGGTTAGAAAGGAACCCCAGATAGTCCTTACTTGGGACAGCTAATTTGGACATAACTGGATACCTTCCTTCTTTTCATTCTTAAGACAATGCTGCTGGGAGTTTGTATTAGACAAAAAAGCATAACTATTTCCTTTTCATTAGTAAAATGTATCGTTTCTCAGTGCTTGGGGGCAGTAATTCAGAAGTCTTGAACTTTTCTCAAAGTAATTTGTTCTGACGCACTGAAGACTACCTTTAGTGACAGCAACTACTCTGTCCACTTGTTCTTTGTAAATCACTTTCCTGAGGATCTTTATCTGGGGAGAATCACTAATGTAGTATCTCTTAGATTTGCTACTATAAGGAACTTAAGGTTATTAGGTAACTTGTTCTGAGGAAAAATATACAAAGACTATCTGTAAGGCTATAAGAGGTTTGTGCTTTTTTGAATATATCGTAAAATTTAGGCTTTACATAGACAAACTAGCATAGGGGCCAGTGCAAATACTTATATTAAAAAGAACAAATTTCAATCTTTTATTTTGTTTTTTTAAAATTTAGTATGTTATATTAGATTTGTTTAATTAAAAGAGTGATGCATGCTCATTATAACAAATCAAAAAGCAAATGTTAGTCATCTTTTTTCCCTCCTTCTGATGATATCCAATGTGATCAGGATGGAGACATTTTACCCCTTTGTCTGTGCTTAGAGACATGAAAACTTTATCTGAGCATGTTATCCCATTTGGGAGATACTACATGTCCTATTTAGCATCTTATTTTTTCACAGAAGAAATCATAGGTTTCAATTAAGAAATCATTTAGGGATTTAAGAATCCCTAAATCAAGAATATTGTTCTATATCTTTGTTTGTAACAGCTACATAATAATAAGCAGATGGGTGTGTGGATAATTTATTGTCAAACATAAATTATTCACTATTTCTCTTTCCTTGAACGCAGGTTTTCCTGACACTGCTCCTAGATGTTACCTAACTGTGTCCTGTCCCAAGCAATGCAGGGCCCTGAGACACTCGGGCTTGCTTGTATTTCCAAGTGGCCTCACATCCAGAATGGCGGGTTCACTCTGGTGACATCCACCTCTGTATGAAGTGTTCCTTTCCCTTTTTTCCCTTTTGCTTAAGCAAAGGAAGCTGCTAGAGGAGAGTCTGAGCCTTTGATCCTCCATAACTGCTCACTTATAAGCAAAATGAGGGCTTCCCTGGTGGCTCAGCGGGTAAAGAATCTGCCTGCAATGCAGAACTGGGTTCGATCCCTGGGCTGGGAAGATCCCCTGGAAAGGGAACAGCTACCCACTGCAGTATTCTAGCCTGGAGACTTCTATGGGCTACATACTCCATGGGGTCACAAGGAGTCAGACACGACTGAATGAGTTTCACTTCACTTGTCTTTCCTTGAGTACTCAGATCTGAATGAGGCAAAGTTATCAGGGGAGAAAGATGTAATGAAATACACTGTGGCTGTTTTTCAGTAGCAAGATAAGATAGACTGACATGGTAATAGGTGGAGAATGAAGATCACAGCTAAAGAAAAATGCATTTATTAAGTAATGCACATGTAAAATATATTTGATTAATAGTTTTTCAAATTTATAGTAGTGTGTTCATATAGCATGGGGAATAATTGGTATGTTATTTGGTAGAAATAAATACATAAAACTTAAAGATTGAACAAAACATGACTTGATATGACATATGAAGATGTAAAAAACACCAGAAACAAACTGTAATCTGACATAATGAGGTTTATTGACCCACTGCAAAGAGGAAGACAGCATAAAAGGAGAACCAGAGACAGTTCCCAGAGAAATGAATAAAGTCATAGGATTCTGGGGAAAGTTGAGACATAGCTAAAATTTAAATAAATCCATTTTTTCACAGTTTTATTGAGGTATAATTGCTATACAATAACTGCACATATTTAATGTTTGAAGTTTTACAACATGGTGTTTTATGCCTAAGATGGTAAATCTGGTATTGTGTTCTTATAACAAAATGAACAAATAAACACACAAAAGATACAAAGAAACTTTTGGAGGTGACAGACATGTCTATTACCTTGACTGTAGTGATAGTATTATTGGTGTCTGATATATATCCAAACTCATCAAATAAAGCCATATTTTAATAGGCAAAATCAAGCACTCATACAGATTCTGATTCAGTAGGAAGACTAGAGCCCAAGATTCCACATTTCTTACGAGCTCCCAGATGGTGCTGAGGCTGCAGGATTAGAAACCACACTTTTGGTAGAAAAGTTTTAAGATATAAATTCCCACTGCAAAAGAGCTCTTGGCTGAGTTGTTATTATTTTTAGTTTTAATCAGAAACATTCTAGAAGATGACGCATTTTAATTTTCCTCCTCTGGAAGTCTCTATTTATTACTCTATCAGAGATCCCAGGGAACAAAAACATAGCCTCTTGTAGAAAATCCTTTGTATATTTAACAATAAGATCACTTTAGAAAAATTAGGAGGTATAGTGTACAGTGATTATCTGATTATGGATTTATTACAGCAGATTATTTTTTACTAAAATCACATTTCAAATCCATGGCCATGTTCTGTCATTTGTAAGAATCACTGACCTCTCCCATTTTGGACCTTAACTTTTTGATATGAGAGCTAAATGAATACCTGCTAAGCCGAGACCTTCTAGTTTCCTGCACCCTACTTCTGTCACCACATCCCAGCTCTTTTAGCTTTCTCATGATTTGTTATGATTTCATTTTAGGGAGCAGTGCAATGACATGGCAGTCTACCTATAACAAAAGGAAAGAAGAAGAGAACCTATTTTTTTTAAACTCACTGTTTTAGAAGTATTTCTTAACCAAGCTGCATTATATCATTTAGGCTTTATAATAAAGTCATGTCAACTCCTAAAAGGTCATTGCTTCTCTTTGGCTCTTCAGGCCACCAGACTGACAGCAGCCCCAGGGAGCGACTGCTGAATTCATAGATAACAGGTTTTTTAGTCCTTGGAAGCTAGGTTTCTAGATTCTATGGAATAATAGCTCTGATCCCTCCTATGAGATTACAGAATTACTGAGCTAATTGTCCTCTTTGTCCCTGCACAGATATCTAAGTGACTCTTGTGTTCCTTCTTTTGAAAACATAACTAAATTATTTAGAAGGGAACCTGTGTTCATTTACATTTGAACTCAGAATCGGTGGTAAACAGTTTCACACTCACCTCTTTAGATCTTTAAAAATTTAGAGCAAAATCGGCGTCTAGCCCAATGGCAGTGAAGTCTGCATATAAAATGTAACAAGCAAGTCTGCATATAAAAATAGCAAGTGTTATATAAAATATAACAATTTAAATTAGATATGGTACAAGTAAAATCTAAAGTCATATTTTGTTATATGCCCTCTTTACATTCTAGATCTACACTGTATTGTCCAATGTAATGGCCTTTTAACATTTAAATATGTATAAAACACAATAAAATGGGGCTTTCCCAATGGCTCAGCAGGTAAAGAACCACCTGCAATCCAGGAGACACAAGAAATATGGGTTCAAGCCCTCGGGCAAGAAGATTTCCTGGAGGAGGGTCTAGCAACCCGTTCCAGTATCCTTGCCTGGAGAATTCCATGGACTGAAGAGCCTGGTGGGCTACAGTCCTAAGGGCTGAACAATCAGACACAACTAAGTGGTTAAGCTGGTTAATTAACCAGAATAAAACAGAGTTGAAAATGTAGTTGCCCAGTTGTACTACCTACATTTCAAGTGTTCAGTAGCCATATGCAGCTAGCAGTCTGCGTTTGTATTTATTACTCTAATTTAAAGAACATCTTTATCATTTTAGAAAAATTATTGTTGCTATTCAGTCACTAAGCCGTGTCTGACTCTTCACTGCCCCATAAACTATAGCATGCCAGACTTCCCTGCCTTCACCATCTCCCAGAGTTGGCCTAAGTTCATGTCCATTGTGTCGGTGATGTTATCCAACCATTTCATCCTCTGTTGCCCTCTTCTCCTCCTGCCTTCAATCTTTCCCAGCATCAGGGTCTTTTCCAATGAGTCAACAGTTCGAAGCAAGTGGTCAAATTATTGGAACTTCAGCTTCAGCATCAGTCCTTCCAAAGAGTATTCAGAGTTGATTTCCTTTTAGGTTAACTGGCTTCATACCCTTGCATTCCAAGAGTCTCTCAAGAGTCTTTTCCAGCACCACAGTTTGAAAGCATCAATTCTTTGGCACTCTGCCTTCTTTATGGTCCAGCTCTCACATCCATGCATGGCTACCAGAAAGACCATAGGCTTGACTATGCAGACCTTTGTTGGCAAAGTGATGTCCTTGCTTTTTAACACACTATCTACATTTTGTTATAGCTTTCCTGCCAAGAAGCAGCTGTCTTCTAATTTCATGGCTGCCATCACCATCTGCAGTAATTTTAGGGCCCAAGAAGAGAAAATCTGCCACTACTTCCATCTCCTCCCCCTCTATTCGCTATGAAAAATACTAGTGGACAATTCTGGCCCAGACAATCATCACAAAATTTCTGTCAGCTGGGTACTTTCCCCATTTTAAAGATTAAGTAACTGAATCTCAGATAATCGAAAATGCTTCAAGTTACCCACTTTTGAAACTAAAAGACCAAGTATTTGAATCTTACTTTGTTTCCGTGCAAAAAAATGGTGCTCAAAAAGCCATTCTGGGTATGTTAAATAGGTTTATACATTTTTGAATACAGTCACAATTATGGCATTACCTATGTCTGTCTTGTTTACACAAATTTAGAAGGAATCCATGGAATGCGTCAGATAGAATCTCCCACCTCCATCCCTAAAAACAGCTGACTTCCAAGACATAGGCTAGGATGGAACTTGTTTGAGGTGATTCTCTACATTTAAAGTGTGTTTTAAAATCAAGGGTCACGGGTTCAGGGCTAAAGTCTTAATTGCAACAAAGTGTATTTTTGTATTGATATTTGCTTGTTTATTTTTATTGTTGTTATTTTGTTTTTTGAACACTGTAATATCTCAACATATTTTTAGAGAAAAGAGTCTGAGCATTCTGCTACGAATCTGTTGTATCTTGACACTGTAGATGATAGGGTTCATCAAAGGTGGAAAAAGGATGTAGATGTTGCCCATAAGGACATGGACCGTTGGGGAGAGATGCTTCCCAAATCGGTGCACCATTGTAAGGCTAATGATAGGAATGTAGAACACGAGGACAGCGCAAATGTGGGAGATGCACGTCTGAAATGACTTATGCCGTTCCTCCCGAGAGGCAACTGCCAGAACTGACTTAAGAATCAGGACATAGGAGAAGAGGATAAGTACAGCATCCAACAATAGTGTGCAAATAACCAGCATCAGGGCATAGTAGCTATTGAATCGAATGTCTGAGCAGGCTAGGCGGAGAAGGTCTTGGTGCAAGCAGAATGAGTGAGAGAGGATGTGGGGACGGCAGTAGTGGAAGTATTTCAAACAGATGATAGGGGGTGTAATAAAGAAGAAACTCCTACCTAAGATGGTGAGTCCGATTTTGATAATTCTGGAATTAGTCAGGATGGAGGAATAACGCAGTGGATTGCAAATTGCAATGTACCGGTCAAAGGCCATAGTTAGGAGAACAGAGGATTCCATGAAGGACAGACCATGGATGAAATAGGCCTGGGTAATGCAGGAATCCAGGCTGATCTCTTGAATCAGCCCCAACAGGATCCCTAGCACTGTGTTCACTGTGGACAGTCCCATGCACAAATCAGTGATAGCCAGCATGGCCAGGAAGTAGAACATAGGTTGATGCAGGCTAGGTTCAGTCCAGATTACATAGAGCACCAGGCAGTTACCCAAAAGAACAACAGCATAAATGGTGGAGAAGGGAACAGAGATCCAGGGATATTGCTGCTCCAGACCAGAAAATCCCGTGAGAAGGAAGGAGGAGGAATTAGCGTTGGGGCTTACTAAAGCTATCATTCTGGATCTGAGATAATTTTTCGAGGCAGCAAGAAAGTACTTTTCAAAGAGAAGGCTCCGATTTCAGATGAGGTAGAATTTCTAAGTAAACAAAATTATGCTAAAAGTTAACTAACTTTACATAATGTAGTCAAGCAACTCTGTCCTTTAGAGGCATATATATTATCTGTTGACTGGAAGAGAACGGTGTTCTCCTGATGTCATTTAAGTGTCATTATTCATCCACTGGCAGAGATACCTTAGAAGACTCCTATAATGATGAACAGACTGGAGCAGGAAACTAATTTTCAGAAAGGATATGTTTTCTGGGACATTTTCCCAGGGATGCTGGTGAGATGGTATACCTATAAAATTGAGAGAGAAGATTCTTGAAAGAATTCTTAGTTTTCTCCTTCCAATTCATAAAGCATTTAGAATGAAGAGTACTATAAAGTAGTCACTCTGTACCCATATTTTTCTGTTTGTGTTGTTTCCAAGCATATTTTTCTCCCAATAGTACTGAGTGGAAGTGTTTCTGTTTTCTCCCACTCTAAATGACATAGCCAGAAATTAGTTTTTCAACCTTAGTGATAAGCCAAGAGGAATATTTATGCATGAAACCTGTGGCGAGTGATTTCCATGGGAGCTCTTATCCTCTGGGATGTTCAGCCCATGTGTGCTCCTGTGACTTGGAGACTCAGGTTGAAGACACTTTGCCTCTGACATCAACCCAAAGTTCTCCACACACTATTCATTCATGTCATCAGTTGGCTAAGTATTCATTTAACAGGCACTTATTGAAAGGATGAGCAATTATTTTCTCTTCCTTAGAAACTGCCATTCTAAAGATCAGAAGGCCAATGTTGAATAACTAAATCTAAAGGCCTCTTTGCAGCAGAATTGATTGGCTTGTTTTTCACATTATTATCCTGATTTGAATTCTGGCCCTGGAAGTCATTGCAAAGATTTAATGGCTCGTATCATGTAGGCAGGTGCTTAAAACTTTATATTGACTTTCATATTTGATTATGAAACACATTGATTATTCCAACATGTTAAAGTAGCTTCGGATTCTGGCTTCCATTTATAGCCTATCCTTCATCTTTATCATACCAGTCTCATCAGGCAGCTTCTTTTAGGAGCCTATCCATTTTTATTTCTTGCTCTGAGCTTCCCCCACAGCTCAATGGGTAAAGAATCCACCTGCAGTTCAGGAAACACAGGAGATGTGGGTTCAGTCCCTGGACTGGGAAGATCCACTGGAGAAGGAAATGGCAACCCACTCCAGTATTCTTGCCCGAAAAATCCCATGGACACGGGAGCCTGGTGGGCTACAGTCCAAAAAGTTGTAAAGAGTTGTGCAAGACTGAGCAACTAGACATAAGCACAAGCAAGCCCCTCTCAACCTTAGATAACTTAGTTCACTTTTTTTAGTACATTTTCTTCATTGAGTGCCTGGACTTTCTTGAACACATTTATCTTTCAAAACCACCACTGCTTTTTGTGTCACAAGATTATTCTCTTGATGTTCTCTCTGCCAAGATGTGTTTCTCCATCTTCTCCCCAACCTCTTTATTCTCTTTTTCAAACAATCTTGCATTTTTTCTTCTGAAACATCACTTTTCAGGAAGCCCCTTAACCGGGATAGATTTTCTCCACGTACCTATTACTTTGGTAACATACATTCATCTTTATATAACTCATTCAATTTATAATTTGATATTCACTAAGGTTTCTGTTACACAGTAAACTGTAAGTTTCCTGAAAGTGAAGAGAGTGTCAGTTTTTACTCACTATAGTAGCCCGAAATTTACAAGGCTAAGTTTTTACTCCTTCTGTGATTTTAGACTCATTGATATAACTGTCTCCTTGATATCTCCACTTTGGTATTTAATCTAAAAATTATAATTATGGCGATTAAGTACTTCATCCTCCCCCTAAACAATTATCTCCCTGTTTCCTCTGAATATCACAAAATGACTCAACCAACCACAGAATTGCTTATAAGAATTCTAGAACCGTTCTTGCCCTTCCTCCCCTCTCCATCAAATCCTTTATCAGTTTCTATCATTTCTGCCCTAAAACATACCCTGCACCTGCTCACTTTGCACCAGTAGACCTGTATACTCCCAGTATCTTGGTTCATAACATTGTTTCTGTGGTTATTGTAATAGTTTGCTAGCCAGCTTAATTGTTTTTGCTCCTGTCTCTAAAAAAGCAGAGGAGCCAGACTACTTTTCTACAAAACTCTACTAGATAGCATAAATCTTTGTTTAAAAAAATATTCGGGTGGATTCTTATGCTCTTAAAATAAAATGCAAGTTATTTATCATGGGTCTACTGCTACATCAAGGACCATTGTTGGCTTCACTCCCTAATCTCTAGGCATCTTTCTCTTCCTCAAAGCAAATTAAGAATATTCCTGTCTCAGTATCTTTGACCTTGATCTTTTATCTGCTTAAAATTATTTAATTCAGGTTTTTTGTGCAAAATCTCCTTTAATCATTCAGGCTTCAGTTCAATGTTGCTTCTTTAGGGTGATTTTTGTAACCCTGCCATTACTGGTTCCTTTTTCTCAAAGAAGTCACTCTCATCGCAATATCCTGCTTGATATTTATACTATTTGCTATATGCTGATTGTCCTTTAGATCTACTGGAAGTTCTAGAAGACCAGGAGTTATGTTTGCTTGTTTGTTTTCTCCTGATCACTGATATATAAAATGAGATTTAGAATAGAGTGAGCATTTATCAAAGAAATGTTTTATTAATGAATTTTATCTATGAAATAAGAGCTTCACCTTACAAAAGTATTAGAAACAAGACAAGTTTGCAAATACTTGCCATGAGACCTAAGCACTCATATCTTAAGGCACTCATATCTGATCCTTGTTGGCCACACATTTTCAATCTTGGGTCATCATATATAAGATTTATATGATATATAAAACAGATGCCATCCTAGAAATTCTTGCTGATCTTGGTCATAAAATACAGATTTTGAGTATGATTCCTATCGTGCCCAGGCTCTACCTGGGATTAATGCCAAAAGATGTAACTATTCTGTGAATGTAGGCCTGCACTGAAAGAACATACTCTCTGTCAAGCTTCTTCAAACAAGCCATGAATGTTAATGAGATTTTCCAGGCCAGAATATTTGAGTGGATTGTCATTTCTCACCCCAGGGGATCTTCCCAACCCAGAGATGGAACCTAGGTCTCTTGCCCCTCCTGCACTGGCAGATGGATTCTTTACCACTTGCCCCCCCTGGAAAGCCAAAGGCACAGAGGGAGAGTGTTAAGTTTAAAAGTCAGTATCCTTATAATTACTTTGAATAAGAACAACTCTGTATTCCAGGACAATCCAGATTTTTGCTTGTACTTCAGCATAATTATTTAATGGCACCCACACTGGACCTGCCTCAAAAAATTCATGATAGTGTCACTCTTAAATAGATGATTCTTCTCATGATCCCAGCAGGGGGCAGAAGCAGGCTGTGAAATTTTCCCTTTCTTCAAAGATGCATAATTTGCTTGGTAGGTTAGTCCTGTCAAACTCTTTGCGACCCCCAAGGACTGTAGCCCTCCAGGCTCCTCTGTCCATGGGGATTCTCCAGGCAAGAATATTGTACTGAATGGCCATGCTCCACTCCAGGGGATCTTCCCAGCTCTTTTCCAGGGATCGAACCCAGGTCTCTCACTTCGCAGGTGGATTTTTTGCCATCTGAGCCACCAGGGAAGCCCCAAAGATGAATAAAATGAATAAGGCAGATTTGTTCCAAATTGAGTAAATATAGGTCAGAGCAAGTATTTAAGAGTTTTGGAATGACTCAACAGATAAGAACCCTTTATAAGCTTAGTCTAGAGAACTAGATGTTCAAGGATTATAAATACATTTGCATAAGAGACAGCTTATTTGCCACAAATCTAGAATAGTCTTAAAATCAGTTTACGTGAATGACTATAACTATTCATCTTGAATGTTCTCCTTTATTACATACTATCTTTATGTATGTTTACATATCTGTGCCTATGTATGTTTACATACCTATATGTATATTTACATATATTTATGGTAGTTCAACTGGTAAAAATCCACCTGTAATGCAGGAGACTCAGTTGCATTCCTGGGTCAGGAAGATCCCTGAAGAAGGACATGGCAACCCACTCCAGAATTCTTGCCTGGAGAATCTCCGTGGACAGAGGTGCCTGGTGGGCCACAGTCCATGGGGACAAAGAGTCGGACATGACTGAGTGACTAAGCACAGCATATTATTTTACTTACTACATATTGTATAAGATATCTATAAATAATATTCTTAAAATGAATCAGTATTGAAAAATGACTATCCATTACTTAGCATGATAAAAAAAAATTTTGTTGCAGAGTGCATCTAACTGTGGTCATCTGGGTGTTTGAGAAGTTCTCATCAGGATTTGTACGACCTGATTAGACTTAACATAAATGAGCATCCATGCTCTTTTTAGCTGTCCTTGAAAACACTCAGCAACAGCAAAATATAAGAGGGCATTTGATGATCTGTGCATCAGCCAACTGATTGACATTTTTACATTATTTGATATCTTTGTCTCTTTTTTGTGCCCTGTGTTATTTCAACTGGACTGTTCTCAAACTGCTTCCTACCATTACATTTTCATCTCTGATTTGACCCCCTAAAATCTTTGACTTAAAAATGAGAGACTTTTCTTTAACTTGTTGTTTCTTTCAACTTTAAAAGTTGAAAGTAATTCAACTTTCTTCTAGACATAGATGCTACTAGCATGGTTGCCTTGTTGTTAAGATCCATTTTAAAAAAAACCCCAAATTCCCTACTCTTCAATATTGTTACCTCAGCCTGAGATCTTTTGCATTTAGGAAGAGATGTTAAATGAGTCAACTTACTCTTTGTAAAGTCTCACCTGACATTAACTTGTGTTAAAAGTCAAAGTATGGAATTGTGTTCAGACTTTTTTTTTTTCCATTTTCCTGCAGAACTTAAAAATGACATGTTTATGTACCAAATTGACAGTTAGTAGATTTTTCACAAGGTCAGAGCTAATAAGTAGTAATGTTTTTTTCAACCCTGGCTGTATGATTTCAAAATGATGTTCTAAACTGTTAAACTATCTTGCTTTACTTGTCAATTGGCAGTGCAAACATCTTGTGGAGTAATGGCTGAATTGTATCCTCTTGTCTGTGAATTTTTAACTTTAAGAATATGCTCCACTGTGTTCACCAAAATTTATAGTCTATTCTATTCTATCCCAGGCAGTTTTGCTTCAATTGTCTTTCCTGTTTACCTGAATTGCTCAGAATACACAAAGACATTATTCATCAGTGATTTGGCCTATGCTAGCCTCCTTTTCTTTTCTGACTTTTGTCTTCTTGTCTTCTGGACAATTGTCTATACTGCTTAGCTTTACCACCCCTTTCATACCAAGGGCTTCATCCTCAGATCTCATAAAAGCCTTGTACACTCATTTACAGTCACTTGTTAGGTGCATTACTTTCAGAACCTCCCCAACTAGATTCAGAATACAGAAAGGAGTACATCAAGACTGTGTATTGTCACCTTGCTTATTTAACTTCTATGCCAAGTACATTATGCAAAATGTCGGGCTGGATGAAGCACAAGCTGGAATCAAGATTGCTGGGAGAAATATCAATAAGCTCAGATAAGGATGATGTGGGGTGGGAGGTGGGAGGGAGGTTCATGTTTGGGAGTTCATGTACACCCGTGGTGGATTCATGTCAATGTATGCCAAATCCAATACAGTACTGTAAAGTAAAATAAAGTTTAAAAAAATAATTAATTAAAAAAAAAAACCAGCCTCTTGATGAAAGCGAAAGAGGAGAGTGAAAGAGTTGGCTTAAAAGTCAGCATTCAAAAAACTAAGTCCATGGCATCCGGTCCCATCACTTGATGGCAAATATGTGGGGAAGCAATGGAAACAGATTTTATTTGGGGGGGCTCCAAAGTTACTGAAGATGGTGACTGTAGCCATGAAATTCAAAGATACTTGCTCCTTGGAAGAAAAGCTATGACAAATCTAGACAGCATATTGAAAAGCAGAGACATTACTTTACCAACAAATGTCCATCTAGTCAAAGCTATGGTTTTTCCAGTAGTCATGTGTGGATGTGAGAATTGAACAATGAAGAAAGGTGACCACTGAAGAACTGATGCTTTTGAACTGTGATGTTGGAGAAGACTCTTGAGAGTCCCTTGGACTGCAAGGAGATCAAACCAGTCAAACCTGAAGAATATCAGTCCTGAATATTCATTGGAAGAACTGATGCTGAAGCTGAAACTCCAATACTTGACCACCTGATGTGAAGAACTGACTCAGTGAAAAAGACCCTGATGCTGGGAAACATTGAAGGCAAGAGAAGGGGATGACAGAGGATGAGATGGTTGAATGGCATCACCAACTCAATAGACATGAATTTGAGCAAGCTCCAGGAGCTGGTGATGGACAGGGAAGCCTGGCATGCTGCAGTCCATGGGGCCACAAAGAATCTTACACAACTGAGCCACTGGACTGAACTGAACAGAGATTCAGAATTAAGATGCCAGAGGAAAAAAGGATTACAAAAGATTCATATGCCATCTCCAGAATCAGTATCCGGATAAGTGGTTGTTGAAGGAGAGGACTGAATTGGCATTTGTTGCTCCTGGTAACACTATGTTAATGACTACAAAGGCAGGGAAGCCCCCAGAGACTGGATAAAGAGGGCAGACCTCCAGTCATTTCCGTGATGTAGATGCTGAAGTGTCCTAGGGAGAACGGAGTTCTGGTTAGTGGAATCCCATGGAAGGACTGCAAGACAGCAGTTACTATCAAGCCACAAAAGTCCCTTTTTACATTCTCATCAATCCAATATTTATCACAATATTACAATACAAGCAAAGTGAGAGCAAAACTACCTCCCCTTGCAGTCCATGGGATCGCAAATAATCATACACAGCTGAGCCACTGGACTGAACTGAACTGAGATTCAGAATTAGGATGCAAGAGGGAACAAGGATTACTCAGAATTCATATGTCATTTCCAGAATCCAGGACAGAGGGATCCTTCAGGTAGATCTTTATAAGACGACAGAAAACTAGGCTACAAAGAGGTCGGGGAGGAGGAGCAATGGGGAGAGTAAAATGCCTAAAGAACATTTTAAACAGTGGTGTCTTTAGGCAGAAGAACCTAATGGATTTAAGTGAGGTTCTGGACAATTAAAGAGAGAGAAGACATTTACAAGAAAGGATAAGTAACATAATTTATTTAAATAAAACATACCGACGATCTAACTCCCAAATCAAGCTGCAACTTGAATTGCAGGGAAAGAAGACTAAGGGAGCAGAGACTGTTTTCCAATAACATTAGCTGTTTACAACCACTCTTGTCAAGGAGTCCAAGATACTGATATATTTTCTCAAAGTCTCAACTTAGCCCTTCATTTATGTCCTCAGTGCTTTGCCCTCCCATGTGTCCATCTGAGTAAGAGACAGTGAAAGAATTTAAATACACCAGTGCAATGAAAATAAGTGTCTTTATTAGGCAAAGGCCAGATGCTCAAAATGCTTCATAATTTTTCCATATTCAGTTTTTGGGCTCTGAGGATGAAATAACATTTCCTGGGAATCAGGAAGGGGAGCTTAGTGATATCTGTGGGCCAGGGCATTGGCAACACCAGTCACCACCTTCTGAAAGTCAGCCTGCAGCTCCGAGGTGAATTCACTGCCAAAGCGGCGAGCCAGCACAACCACCAGCACGTTGCCCAGGAGCTGTGTGGGAAAGACATTAAGCAAGGGCAGGGTTAGTGCAGGNGCTTAGTGATATCTGTGGGCCAGGGCATTGGCAACACCAGTCACCACCTTCTGAAAGTCAGCCTGCAGCTCCGAGGTGAATTCACTGCCAAAGCGGCGAGCCAGCACAACCACCAGCACGTTGCCCAGGAGCTGTGTGGGAAAGACATTAAGCAAGGGCAGGGTTAGTGCAGGTACCCAGGTTACCTCCAGAGTATCAGATTCATCCCAAGCTGTGCCCCTAGGATATTAGCACAGAGATGACTGAAGTATAGATGCTACTGCTGATGTGAAGCTATCTATATCAGGCTGAATTTATATCTAGGAATGTTTCTCTCTTTCTATCTTAATCCAGAACTTGTTATCATTTTATTATTTTGAATCATTTCAAAAAGCAATGCAACATTTTATCCTTTGAAAGGAACAGATGAGGGGAAAATATTAAATATCGTTTTTAAAGTAGATGAAGGAGTCGTTTGTGAAATTGAACACTCAAAGGGTATAATTAAAAAGAGAAGACATTAAAGACAATAGAGAAGAGAATGAATCTGGAGAAATGATTACTGTGAGCAAAGAGGCTGCTGCTAAGTCACTTCAGTCATGTCCGACTCTGTGCGACCCCATAGACGGCAGCCCACCCGGCTCCCCCGTCCCTGGGATTCTCCAGGCAAGAACACTGGAGAGGGTTGCCATTTCCTTCTCCAATGCATGAAAGTGAAAAGTGAAAGTGACGTTGCTCAGTCATGTCCGACTCTTAGCAACCCCATGGACTGCAGCCCACCAGGCTCCTCCACCCACGGGATTTTCCAGGCAAGAGCAAAGAGGTTAAAAGAGTCTACATGGTTCAGAGAAGTCCTTAGCACTCTAACCAGAATACATCTTCTCCATTCTAAACTACGTCCTGCCATTCAGCCCTCTCCCCATGACACGAGCTTGATCATAAAAAGAAGAAGGAGAATACTGAGGATTCCACAAACTCACCCTGAAGTTCTCAGGATCCACGTGCAGCTTATCACAGTGCAGCTCACTCAGCGAAGCAAAGGCACCCTTGAGGTCATCAATTTGCTTCATGCCCTCACTAAAGGAGTCTAGCACCTTCTTGCCATGGGCTTTCACCTTAGGGTTGCCCAAAATGGCATCAGCAGAGGACAAGTCCCCAAAGTGCTCAAAGAACCTCTGAGTCCAGGGGTAGACAACCAGCAGCCTAAGGGGAGAAAACAGCACAAGGTCAGAGGAAGTCAGCAGCTTTCAGAATCTCAGAGACGGCTCTGTCCTCACACGCCTAGGCGCCATTCACTCTCCTTAAACCTGTCTTGTAAGCGGGATACCTACCTGCCCAGGGCCTCAGCACCAACTTCATCCACTTTCACCTTGCCCCAGAAGGCAGTAACAGCAGCCTTCTCCTCAGCACTCAGCATGGTGTCTGTTTGTGTAGTTGCTAGTGAACACGGTTGTGTCAGAAGCAAGTGTAAGCTGCAGCTGGCCCGGCTCTTCCTTTTATGCCCAGCCCTGCCTCCTGCCCTCCCTGCTTCTGTGAGCAGATTGGCTCAGGACAAGGCGTGGCTCCACAGGGTGAGGCTTGAATGATGACAGTCATACCTCTCCTTAGTCTTCCTGGCACTGACTTTAGACCGTCAGCCCTCTTTCTGGGCATTTCTAGGTCTCAGTCATTCCAGCAATACACATTGCTACTAAAATCATCTTCCTTAGCAAGCTTGCTTGTAGAGATTTTAGAATCACAATGAGGTAACCTCTTGGAAACCACCTCCTCAATTTTCTTATTACACAGATGAAGAATCCAGGCTCCAGAAGGTGGAAAGAACTTGTTGTCCACTATGATTCAACTTAAGACTATGTGGATGGATCATCTCCTGGGCCTTCAGAATATGCAAAAAAAAAAAAAAAATTACATGGACTTCATGGATAAATCCTCTGCCCCTGTTCTAAATATGCATCTCTTTTGTTTGCTTGTTTGGGATTAAATCGTTCTGGTATGAAAACAAATATTCATTTGCTTATCTACTCATTCAATTTTTCTTAATTTAATTTATGACCAAAAAAATAATGATAGAAAAATAGAATAAGCATGGATCAAGAGTTCTTATGAAACAGCTACTCCATTAATCCGTAGATGAAAACATAGAGACCTCTCCATGTAGTAAGAAATACAAAGAAGTAAAAAATCTATCAAGCCCCCAAAGTTTCAATAATCCTGAGAGAGGCAATGTGTTCAAAGACTAAACAGAGGCATATAAATTGTTTCCTCATGGACTGACCTGGGAAAGTGTCTTGAAGAACAGAAAAGCTTCTCTGTGATTTAAAAGGAGAGATAAAATTGTGGAAAGACATTCCAGCTTGAATCAGATTATTTGGTCTTCTCCTCTAAACCTCTAAGAGTACTGTGTGCATAAAAATGTCTTCTATTTCAATTCATCTTTAATTCTGTTTTCTCTATATACTTTGTTTACACCTTCTTTTACTAAAATTTATCCTTCTTTATCTACAGCTTTTCAAATAGTTCTTCTCTCTTTGCACTTCCTCCAACCCATGTAATAAATCCTCTTACCTTCTTAGAGAAGAAGAACTTCTGAAGTATAGAGGTCTGTTTCTTACTACTAGAAGATTCAATGAAAAGGCAAAAGCAGCAAGCATTTCTGAGCTCAGCATTAGATCTGAGTTCCCCTCGCATCCCCTACTTTCTACCATCTCTACTTTCTGCATCTTCCCTTCTTGAGTTTCCACTTCCTTTCAGTAAGGATAGGAGCATATATATTTACTTTCCTTCTCTCACCTTAGAATCTTCTCCTGATTCAGACAACTTGATGCCTAGAATCACCTTTCTCTCAACTTTGCCATCACTGGCAAAATGTGTTTTAAAAAAATCTCAAAGAGACACAGATGTATAGAACAGACTTTTGGACTCTGTGGGAGAGGGAGAGGGTGGGATGATTTGGGAGAATGGCATTGAAACATGTATACTATCATGTAAGAAACGAATCACCAGTCTAGTTTTGATACAGGATACAGGATGCTTGGGGCTAGTCAGTGGGATGACCCAGAGAGATGATATGGGGAGGGGGGTGGGAAGGGGGTTCAGGATTGGGAACTCATGTACACCCGTGGCAGATTCATGTCAATGAATGGCAAAACCAATACAGTATTGTAAAGTAAAAAAATAAAATAAAATAAAAATAAAGAGCACAAAAAAATTAAATAAAAAAATTAAAAATCTCTCATTCTCTCAGCTCTATGTTTCTGTAACTCCAACTAATATATTTTTAGGGGAACTAGAAGGAAAGGACTTCTGCATTTCTAGTTGTTACAAAGAAATTGATGAATGTCCAGTTTTCACTACTCCATCTTCTAAAATATTTTTTCTATCATTGCTAGGTAAATGAAGATTCCTCACCCCTTTGATCTGGCCTATTCCCCATCAAGTACTTGTGAACAAATTCATTCTGATATTTTCAGACATGTAGAAAAGTCTTGGCTCTTGCCTGGCTCTCTGGAAGTTAGGGTAGGATTATATCCCCACAAGATTATAGGGGAAAAAATATAGAGTTTAAACATTTTCAATTTATATTCACTCTTTTCTGCAACCTTGAAAGAAAGAGGCTCTAACTATTGGTCTATACTTAGAAAACAATTTCCACATGTTGACTTCTGGGAAAAGAAATCTTTCAAATGTTTTAAATGTTAAAAACAAAAAACTACATTTGATTTGAACTTTAGTTTTGAGTTTCAGTTGATTAAACAGAAATCTCTGTTAGCTTTATCATTGTTTTATTTTTTTAATTTACATTGATTTATTTTAATTGGAGGCTAATTACTTTGCAATATTATATTGGTTTTGCCATACATCAACATGAATCCACCATGGGTGTACACGTGTTCCCAATCCTGAACCCCCCTCTCCCACCTTCCTCCCCGTACCATCCCTCTGGGTCATTCCAGTGCACCAGCCCCAAGCATCCTGTATCCTGCATCGAACCTGGACTGGCAATTTGTTTCTTATATGATATTATACATGTTTCA